>JBBIWI010000025.1:0-190000 GCA_038048805.1 Hipparchia sbordonii | reverse complement strand
ACCCAAACCTAACCCAAACCTAACCCAAACCTAACCCAAACCTAACCCAAACCTAACCCAAACCTAACCCAAACCTAACCCAAACCTAACCCAAACCTAACCCAAACCTAACCCAAACCTAACCCAAACCTAACCCAAACCTAACCCAAACCTAACCCAAACCTAACCCAAACCTAACCCAAACCTAACCCAAACCTAACCCAAACCTAACCCAAACCTAACCCAAACCTAACCCAAACCTAACCCAAACCTAACCCAAACCTAACCCAAACCTAACCCAAACCTAACCCAAACCTAACCCAAACCTAACCCAAACCTAACCCAAACCTAACCCAAACCTAACCCAAACCTAACCCAAACCTAACCCAAACCTAACCCAAACCTAACCCAAACCTAACCCAAACCTAACCCAAACCTAACCCAAACCTAACCCAAACCTAACCCAAACCTAACCCAAACCTAACCCAAACCTAACCCAAACCTAACCCAAACCTAACCCAAACCTAACCCAAACCTAACCCAAACCTAACCCAAACCTAACCCAAACCTAACCCAAACCTAACCCAAACCTAACCCAAACCTAACCCAAACCTAACCCAAACCTAACCCAAACCTAACCCAAACCTAACCCAAACCTAACCCAAACCTAACCCAAACCTAACCCAAACCTAACCCAAACCTAACCCAAACCTAACCCAAACCTAACCCAAACCTAACCCAAACCTAACCCAAACCTAACCCAAACCTAACCCAAACCTAACCCAAACCTAACCCAAACCTAACCCAAACCTAACCCAAACCTAACCCAAACCTAACCCAAACCTAACCCAAACCTAACCCAAACCTAACCCAAACCTAACCCAAACCTAACCCAAACCTAACCCAAACCTAACCCAAACCTAACCCAAACCTAACCCAAACCTAACCCAAACCTAACCCAAACCTAACCCAAACCTAACCCAAACCTAACCCAAACCTAACCCAAACCTAACCCAAACCTAACCCAAACCTAACCCAAACCTAACCCAAACCTAACCCAAACCTAACCCAAACCTAACCCAAACCTAACCCAAACCTAACCCAAACCTAACCCAAACCTAACCCAAACCTAACCCAAACCTAACCCAAACCTAACCCAAACCTAACCCAAACCTAACCCAAACCTAACCCAAACCTAACCCAAACCTAACCCAAACCTAACCCAAACCTAACCCAAACCTAACCCAAACCTAACCCAAACCTAACCCAAACCTAACCCAAACCTAACCCAAACCTAACCCAAACCTAACCCAAACCTAACCCAAACCTAACCCAAACCTAACCCAAACCTAACCCAAACCTAACCCAAACCTAACCCAAACCTAACCCAAACCTAACCCAAACCTAACCCAAACCTAACCCAAACCTAACCCAAACCTAACCCAAACCTAACCCAAACCTAACCCAAACCTAACCCAAACCTAACCCAAACCTAACCCAAACCTAACCCAAACCTAACCCAAACCTAACCCAAACCTAACCCAAACCTAACCCAAACCTAACCCAAACCTAACCCAAACCTAACCCAAACCTAACCCAAACCTAACCCAAACCTAACCCAAACCTAACCCAAACCTAACCCAAACCTAACCCAAACCTAACCCAAACCTAACCCAAACCTAACCCAAACCTAACCCAAACCTAACCCAAACCTAACCCAAACCTAACCCAAACCTAACCCAAACCTAACCCAAACCTAACCCAAACCTAACCCAAACCTAACCCAAACCTAACCCAAACCTAACCCAAACCTAACCCAAACCTAACCCAAACCTAACCCAAACCTAACCCAAACCTAACCCAAACCTAACCCAAACCTAACCCAAACCTAACCCAAACCTAACCCAAACCTAACCCAAACCTAACCCAAACCTAACCCAAACCTAACCCAAACCTAACCCAAACCTAACCCAAACCTAACCCAAACCTAACCCAAACCTAACCCAAACCTAACCCAAACCTAACCCAAACCTAACCCAAACCTAACCCAAACCTAACCCAAACCTAACCCAAACCTAACCCAAACCTAACCCAAACCTAACCCAAACCTAACCCAAACCTAACCCAAACCTAACCCAAACCTAACCCAAACCTAACCCAAACCTAACCCAAACCTAACCCAAACCTAACCCAAACCTAACCCAAACCTAACCCAAACCTAACCCAAACCTAACCCAAACCTAACCCAAACCTAACCCAAACCTAACCCAAACCTAACCCAAACCTAACCCAAACCTAACCCAAACCTAACCCAAACCTAACCCAAACCTAACCCAAACCTAACCCAAACCTAACCCAAACCTAACCCAAACCTAACCCAAACCTAACCCAAACCTAACCCAAACCTAACCCAAACCTAACCCAAACCTAACCCAAACCTAACCCAAACCTAACCCAAACCTAACCCAAACCTAACCCAAACCTAACCCAAACCTAACCCAAACCTAACCCAAACCTAACCCAAACCTAACCCAAACCTAACCCAAACCTAACCCAAACCTAACCCAAACCTAACCCAAACCTAACCCAAACCTAACCCAAACCTAACCCAAACCTAACCCAAACCTAACCCAAACCTAACCCAAACCTAACCCAAACCTAACCCAAACCTAACCCAAACCTAACCCAAACCTAACCCAAACCTAACCCAAACCTAACCCAAACCTAACCCAAACCTAACCCAAACCTAACCCAAACCTAACCCAAACCTAACCCAAACCTAACCCAAACCTAACCCAAACCTAACCCAAACCTAACCCAAACCTAACCCAAACCTAACCCAAACCTAACCCAAACCTAACCCAAACCTAACCCAAACCTAACCCAAACCTAACCCAAACCTAACCCAAACCTAACCCAAACCTAACCCAAACCTAACCCAAACCTAACCCAAACCTAACCCAAACCTAACCCAAACCTAACCCAAACCTAACCCAAACCTAACCCAAACCTAACCCAAACCTAACCCAAACCTAACCCAAACCTAACCCAAACCTAACCCAAACCTAACCCAAACCTAACCCAAACCTAACCCAAACCTAACCCAAACCTAACCCAAACCTAACCCAAACCTAACCCAAACCTAACCCAAACCTAACCCAAACCTAACCCAAACCTAACCCAAACCTAACCCAAACCTAACCCAAACCTAACCCAAACCTAACCCAAACCTAACCCAAACCTAACCCAAACCTAACCCAAACCTAACCCAAACCTAACCCAAACCTAACCCAAACCTAACCCAAACCTAACCCAAACCTAACCCAAACCTAACCCAAACCTAACCCAAACCTAACCCAAACCTAACCCAAACCTAACCCAAACCTAACCCAAACCTAACCCAAACCTAACCCAAACCTAACCCAAACCTAACCCAAACCTAACCCAAACCTAACCCAAACCTAACCCAAACCTAACCCAAACCTAACCCAAACCTAACCCAAACCTAACCCAAACCTAACCCAAACCTAACCCAAACCTAACCCAAACCTAACCCAAACCTAACCCAAACCTAACCCAAACCTAACCCAAACCTAACCCAAACCTAACCCAAACCTAACCCAAACCTAACCCAAACCTAACCCAAACCTAACCCAAACCTAACCCAAACCTAACCCAAACCTAACCCAAACCTAACCCAAACCTAACCCAAACCTAACCCAAACCTAACCCAAACCTAACCCAAACCTAACCCAAACCTAACCCAAACCTAACCCAAACCTAACCCAAACCTAACCCAAACCTAACCCAAACCTAACCCAAACCTAACCCAAACCTAACCCAAACCTAACCCAAACCTAACCCAAACCTAACCCAAACCTAACCCAAACCTAACCCAAACCTAACCCAAACCTAACCCAAACCTAACCCAAACCTAACCCAAACCTAACCCAAACCTAACCCAAACCTAACCCAAACCTAACCCAAACCTAACCCAAACCTAACCCAAACCTAACCCAAACCTAACCCAAACCTAACCCAAACCTAACCCAAACCTAACCCAAACCTAACCCAAACCTAACCCAAACCTAACCCAAACCTAACCCAAACCTAACCCAAACCTAACCCAAACCTAACCCAAACCTAACCCAAACCTAACCCAAACCTAACCCAAACCTAACCCAAACCTAACCCAAACCTAACCCAAACCTAACCCAAACCTAACCCAAACCTAACCCAAACCTAACCCAAACCTAACCCAAACCTAACCCAAACCTAACCCAAACCTAACCCAAACCTAACCCAAACCTAACCCAAACCTAACCCAAACCTAACCCAAACCTAACCCAAACCTAACCCAAACCTAACCCAAACCTAACCCAAACCTAACCCAAACCTAACCCAAACCTAACCCAAACCTAACCCAAACCTAACCCAAACCTAACCCAAACCTAACCCAAACCTAACCCAAACCTAACCCAAACCTAACCCAAACCTAACCCAAACCTAACCCAAACCTAACCCAAACCTAACCCAAACCTAACCCAAACCTAACCCAAACCTAACCCAAACCTAACCCAAACCTAACCCAAACCTAACCCAAACCTAACCCAAACCTAACCCAAACCTAACCCAAACCTAACCCAAACCTAACCCAAACCTAACCCAAACCTAACCCAAACCTAACCCAAACCTAACCCAAACCTAACCCAAACCTAACCCAAACCTAACCCAAACCTAACCCAAACCTAACCCAAACCTAACCCAAACCTAACCCAAACCTAACCCAAACCTAACCCAAACCTAACCCAAACCTAACCCAAACCTAACCCAAACCTAACCCAAACCTAACCCAAACCTAACCCAAACCTAACGGTTAGACATTAGACAGTAATTTTACAAAGTTACTGCTGCTGTTTTGGCCCATACAATTTCCTTTTAATAACGTTTATTTCACTACAACGTATCTTGGTCACTTATATCTTCTCATATTTTTATGTCTTGATGATTTCAATGATTCCATTTTAGATCTGTTACTATTTGTTAATTCGTCCAAATTTTTCAGATTTTACAATTCATAGTTTCAGGAGTAAGGAGGGTTTGAATCTCAAAACACAAAATAATAGATTAATTTTTCTCTTTTTATTTATTTCTACCACACAATTGTTTTTTGCTGACAATTTTCATTTGTAATTAATTTTAAGATAATGGAAATGTCACTTCGATCCGCTGCCCCGTTACTAACCAACAAACAAACAAACAAACAAACGTTCGTTTTATATGTTAATACCAATCATGGCAAGGAGGGGAGGACAAATAACAGAGAGTGTACGCGTTCAGTGTGCGTGTGGCGCGGCTCGGGGGTCAGCGCCGCACGGCGCCCCCGCACGCCGCGGCGCACGCCTGCTGCGAGGGGAACCGGTTGCGGTTGCCGCCGCAGCCGCTGTACGAGAAGCCCCGGCAGCGCCGCGCCGTCACGTCGAAATACCACCTGCAACAGTCGCATCGCAAGTTTGCCGCTTCGGGCGTCGGTCGATTAGGACGATATTACCGCCTCGACCTGCCAGTGGCCTCGCACCGGCGCGTCTGAAGTTATAGTTCTCGCAAGTGAAGGTGGTCGTACCGCGGGTGGTAGTCGTTGCAGTGCCCGAAGTCGTGCTGCAGGCGGCAGAACACGGCGGGCGGCAGGCTGGCGGCGCCCGGCTGCGCGCCCACATCTGTGCGAGACGCGGGACGCCGTGAGGGTTCGACCCCGCGACCGAAGGGTCGACGGGGTCGAACCCGCTGCGCGAGGACGAGCGGGAGGACGGCGGCGTGGACGCCCAGCTCGAGTGTGTTTCAACCGTTTAAATGAAACCGAGTACTACAGACCGGCGCCGGCGGCGCGCGAGTCGCGATATACTTTGACGCTCGAAAGCGAAACCGCGAGCCGCGGTCGGAGATCTTTCATTCGCGAATATTATAGCTGTGGCCTGGCGCTACTCGATGTACCCACTTCACATCTTCACAGCTCGGAGTAAGTAGTAGGATAGTAGGAATTTTGAGTTTTTTAGATATAAAACTCTAGCTACGATGTGAAAACGTAGCAAAGGGCATCCGATATCGTTAGAATGATTCCGAACACCGCGAGAGTCGGTGCGGCGTGGCGCGGCGTGGCGCGGTGCGGCGCGGCGTGGCGCGGCGTTGCGGCGGTACCTCGACAGGCAGCGTGGGTTGGAACTTGCAGCTCACCGCCGCGTCGAGGCCCGCGAAGTGAAAGGCTAAAAATACGCGGCCTCTTTAATATCATTAGTCGTGCCTGATGTCGTGTGGACGATCACTCCTATCGACCTAAGTTTCGGAGGATCGCATGATTTCGTCGGCGAGTACTAAGGTGGCGCCGGCCCCTGCGCACGTACTGGTGGCGTTCCTCGCCCGGGTCGGAAAGCTTACATTTAGGCGTCGTCGTGTGATCGACGCGGGTCCCGTTGCCGTCGACGCGGAGACATAGCGCGGGGAACGCGAGGCAGGCCGCGAGGAACCAGCGCAGCATTTTAATTATTTGGTCGAACGCTATCTAAAGATGAAAACGACGTCGACTTTTATCGCTCGTAAAGTTTATTGAATTCCTCTCCACCGTGACATCGGGCGGAGAGCGTGCGGATAGCCGTGACCGTCACGGCCGAGCGGCGCGTCACGGCGGCGCGTCACGGCGTCGCCCGCTGCAGGTAGGCGCGCTCGAAGTCCGGCGTGACGGCGTCCCGCACGGCGCGCAGCACCCGCCGCAGCATCCGGCGCGCCCCGTTGACAATTCACTGTCACTGTCGTTTTGATTTAACATCGCAACGTATTTTTAGAACATTAACTTATTTATAAAAATAAATTAAAATAAACTTAACGTTTATGTATTTGGAGAAAACAAAAACGCGGCAAATTCCTAGACTAATATTTTTTGTCGGAAAAGCAAAGACATCGAGCTCATACGGCCTCGTCGGTTTTTGTAATTTTATTTATAAATCATAACTGCATAATAAATGCGTATTCCTTTTTCAAAAAGATGTATAATGTTTTATATACAAACTCAACGGTGTAAACACAGATGTACTTCAGTATAAATTTCGGTAAGTATTCGAAATTTAAATCACATTCCCTAGAGGATGAATGAGATTCAGTACAATTTTCTTCCCCTGTTTTTAACAGATTAAAAATGACTATTGTTATGTTCGCTTTTAGTGGCATAGAATGTCACTTGTTTGAGCAAGTGCTACGAAAAATACATTTCATTACACATTATTTTGGTCACTTATATCTCTTTAGATATTTACTTCCCGATGCTATGTTCTACAACTTTCTATAATTTGAGATTCTTAGTACAGTAGGTATATCTAGAGCTATAGGGGGATTTCCAATTTTAACTTTTAATATTTTTATTCATAAACGATCATTTCAATGTGATTGCACATGTCCACAAATTCAAATTATTTAATTACCTGATTTCACGAAATGCAAGACCTTTCAAAGTGGATCGGGAGTTAATGAAACAATTTTTACGTGTTTTCTCTTTTTATTGTATATTTTTATATATTTCTTTTTACATACTATATTAACATGTAGCAGCTCGATAGAGGTATACAAGGTCCCCTACCATTATGAAATTAATGTAAGGTGTAACGACCCAGAGTTACCAAAAATAAAAATATTCAAATGCACAGATTCTTTGAAGATTCCGTGTAATATATGACTAAGTATGGATATAAAAATGTACATATATTATGTTATACCTAATATCGACAGGGTTTAGTATGGCTAGGTATTGGCTATAATGACGGTATTGTAGTATTCAACTGGCGGGCTAGCACCAACGACTTCGAAAATCGCAATAGGGAATAAATTGGGTTCAAATATTGTTTTCTGTCATCTTTAACGTCATCAAATCACATCTAAGCCTATCTATCTATATTAGCAAAAAAGAAGAAAAAAACGGCTTTTAATATTATTTTTTTGTTCGGCTTAATACAGGAGTGGTATAAAAGGGAAAAAATTGGCAAACCCCAAAAGAACAGCTGAGAAATCGAGAAAATTTGTATGGAATTACTTCGGATTACTCTCAACAGCTGGCGGGGGCGTCGTCGCGCGAAAAAGCTTTTCACAATAAAAATACTTTAGAATTACATTATTTAATAAATTAAGGCTCAAACTGTGCGCATATGAAATATAACGTCAAAGACACGCACACAAGTCGTCAGCCAATCACAGTCGTTTAATTAGGATGCATGACGTCACCTAAAATGTTGTGAAAGCGCGCCTTTATACGCGCGCGCGTCCACAAGAATGACAGAATTAATTTTCATTTTATAAGCAATGAGAAGTTATTCCGGTATTCGGTACTAAAGAACAGAATATCATTTCTATTAACATTATATTTTTAATTCCACAGAATTAAAGAAATTGATACTACAGTCTCAACACGCCAAAACAAAGTGTGTTTGCATTTTTACAGTGTGTTTGTTTGTTTACTGTATAACAATAAGAGATTCAATATTTTAATAATATGTTCAGCTCGACCACTTTTATACGTCACAACAGTGTTTTCAGTGTTTTAGCAGATTTGTTTGTTTGGCGTCAAAAAGCTCGCCAACATATCTTCGGCTGTATATATAATATTTTTCAAAAGAAAAATAGTATCTGCAAAGTGACTTATAAAAATGGTCTCAGTGTCGTCTTACATCTACAACAATATCTTTTAAACTCAGATCTTAAAATAATCTTATTTATATTTACTATTACAAAAAAAAAAATTCAAAAAATAAACATAAAGGTACGAACTTATTGCTTTCGGTGTATATAAATGTTACCCGTCATTCGAATATGTTATAAATTATCACATTATATCGATTTATAATTTATCCTATAGAGGAGCGCGTCCAAGTTAATGAAATAAATTATAATGTGGAAACTAGCCAACTGTGGCGGAGATATTGTAGTGTAAGCGTGTGCGCGAACACAGAAGCGTCCTCTATTCCCGCACTCTAATTTATTTCATTAGTCGGACGCACCTTAACTTCGCAGTGGGCGCGAAAGTGGCATAACTCAAGCATATTTATAATTGAAACGAGTCGTTTTGAAGTGACGTTTTTTTATGTATAAATGCAGACACAAGTAAATGCGGCGAAAACGCACCTCGTTGGCTGGGCAGCGGGCATCGATGCGGTTGAGCGAGACAGAACTATTTTTATGATAATATAATTTAATTTTTATTGTAAAAATTACAACTGTAAAATGAAATTAATGAAAAAAAAATGCTTGTTTGCAGTTACACCACTCTGGCACACAACTCTCTTAGTATAATGACATAGCGTGTGTATACGATGAGCACCCACACAGGAATATAATATAAATTATATAATATCAAGGCACCACTTAGTGTCGCGGCACATTGACGCGGAGGCGAAGCGACGCGTTCGTATCATCTCTAAAACGTCACAAGGCAAATTAAACCTTATTGAAACCGAGTAGAGTACAAATTCATTACTAATAATACTATAGATGTCATATAATATAATTATATAGTCAACTTCAGCTTGGCTAATGTTTTTTTTATAAAAAAAAACTTGAGAGGTGTCAAGGGACACCCGGATGGAACGAAGTTCAATGCGAAATAGAAATGAAAATATCTGGCTTGCTTTCTATAAGAGAGAGAGAGACAGACAGAGAAACATGCGACGCCGATAGCAAAAAGTGTCGTGACAACTTTTCGTAAGAATTTTTTCCGTCTAGCCCCCTTTCACAACGCGCGATAAGGAACTTCGTTCCAAAAAATCAGAAATAAGTAATGGTTATAAAAATATATTATGTTTTTATCGAGTAATCGAGCTACCGATACTTTATTACAATAGCGATTGCCCGCACGGCAATGTGCCTCGCAACGTCGACATCCACGTGTCACGTCCGTCTGACAGCTGTCACAGGGACCCGTCGAACGTGACGTCACAGTGACGTAGCAATCAAGAAACATCGTGTCTGTGTAAATCAGTCTCCTCTGTTAAGATTCTTAGTTCAAGTGTCGGGTTGTCTGCGAGTGTCGCGGGGCCACGATCGCAACCGCCTCCGATCGGCCCGTGCTCTCTCGCTAGCGGTGCATTCAGCCAATCAGAGGTGGTCGTGATCGTTACACCGATGCGTACACTGTTAGGATCCCCGGCGGCTCGTTCAATAGTAATAATCCAATTTTGTTTGTATGGAGCATGGCAGAGTAGCACTGCGCAGCTATCAAGGTTCCGACAGTGTCGACAGCGTATCGGCCGCGTCGCGCGCGCGTCACGCGGCGAAGGCGCCGTTGACGAGCTGTCCGCGCGCGTTGAGACGCACGTCCAGCCCCGCGCGCTTGTCCGCGCGCTTGTCCACGCCCCCGCTCCGGCGCCCGAAGGCGGCGCGCGTGGTCAGCACGGCGTCCTTGAGGCGGTCGAACACGAGCGGGTCGTCGGCGCGCACGTACGTGTTGACGGCGAGGTAGGCGCGCAGCTCGGGGTCGAGGTCGCGGTCGGCGCTCACGTCGTCCAGCATCAGCAGCAGCAGGCGCTCGCGGCCGTGCGCCGCGCGGAACTCCATCTGCGCCCAGATGGAGTCGAGGAAGCCGCGCGACAGCACCACGATGGTGCGGCGCGACTCCTCCACCGAGCGCGCGATCTGCGCCGGGATGAAGTCGCCCACCACCCAGTCGCGGTAGTGCAGGCACAGCCGCAGCGGCGCGCGCCCGCCCTCCAGCCGCGGCACCAGCGTGCCCACCACGTAGCGCTCGTCCTCGTGCGAGAACGACACGAACGCGTCGTAGCGCCGCGCGCCCGCCGCCCCCCCGCCGTCCTCGCCGCCCCACAGGCCGAACTTGCGCAGCAGGATGCGCGCCTCCGTCTTGTAGCGGTAGGCGACGGCGGTGAGCACGGCGGCCAGCACGCCCAGCAGCGCCACCGCGCAGCCCACCACGGTGGCGTCGCGCGCCGCGCACAGCGCGCCCGCGTCCACGCCCGACAGCAGCAGGTCGCCGCGGCACGTCAGGTTGCCGTAGTCGCGGACGAGGTGCCGCTTCAGCCGCAGCAGCTCCAGCTCCGCCCTGTCGTCGCAGCCGCAGTCCAGCGGGTTGCCGGCGAGGTGCAGCGTGCAGTTCAGCCGCAGCAGGTCGACGGGGACGGTCCGCAGGCGGTTCCCGGTCAGGTCGATCTCGACCGGGTGCGCCGCGGTCGGGGCGCGGGTGAGGTTGAGCGCGGACAGGTCGACGTACGCGACGTGCGCCGGCAGCCGCTCCAGGTCGGCCGGGCGCCGCAGCCGCAGGTGCACGGGCAGCGCCGGCTCCGGCAGGCGCGCGGGCAGCGTGGCGCAGCTCAGCTCGACGCGGTCGCGCGCGGGGCGCCGCACGCAGCTGCAGGTGGCGGGGCAGGCGGGGTCGTCGCACACCAGCCGGTCGGGCTGCACGTCGGCGACGGCCACGGCGCCGAGCGCCGGCGGCCGCGCGCACGTCGTGCGGCCGACGACGATGTTGACGGGGAGCACCTCCCTCTGGCGCATGTCGACGTAGGGGTAGAGGCGGCAGTCGCACGCGACGGGGTTGTGGTCGAGCAGGAAGGTGGGCTTGGCGGGGTCGGCGGGGGAGGCGGGGGCGGCGGCGGGCCGCGGCGGCTCGAAGGTCTCGATGCGGTTGTGCGTGAGGTCGACGGTGACGCCCTCCGACATGAAGTCCATGTCGAAGTCCGTGAGCCTTGCGAGGCGGTTGTGCGCCAGGTCGAGGCGCGCGAGGTTCCAGAAGGCGCGCCAGTCGTCGCACACGAGCGCCACGCGGTTGCGGCTCAGGTCCAGGCGGCTGAGGTGCGCCAGCTCGCGCAGCGGCGAGTGGTACTCGTAGGCGTCGGCCGACACGCTGCAACACGCGACGCCGTCCGTCAGTACACGCACACGGCGACGCGCGGGGCCGATGCCGCTGCGGCCCCGCGCGACACCATTAAATCCACCTTTATTACTAGCCATCGATCATTGTTATTTGAAAAAGTTATTGCATTATTATACTACATTAAACGACAAATTGTCATCATTCAGCGAGTTTAATTAATATCCAACAATAAACAACGAAAAAAGAGAAACAATCTCTTTTTTCAATCTCTTTTGGTCTCTTGACTTCGTACAAAGCGAAGGGCTGTTTTAACCGTTTAAACCACTTTCACTCAGCAAAGAATTGCGAACTGACCGCGCGCTGTGAAACATGCGGACGGAGACATCACACACTCTCGCACCTCGAAAACAAGTCATTCGGCTAACTGCATACTGAAGAGTGTAAGTTACACCTTACTTCTAATAGAAGTGAGAAACTTGCGCAACAATCGACTTCTTTGGGTACTGAGACGAGTATCATATTATACTTTACAGAGGAGCCACACCTCTTACTTGTAGACTAGTTTTTGCCCACTACTTCATCCGCGTGGATTTTGTATCTGAATATCCAGCGGTATCCACTTTCATTTATCTGGTAGTTGAGAAGTAGCCCATGCCTATGTCACTGTCCAGGTCCTCAACTAAGCCTCATGCAAAAATCACGTCGATCCAGTGCTCTCGTGCGGCGTGATCGAAGGACAAACCGTCTAATAAACACAGATTACACCTGATGAAACGGTTGAAGTAAATCACCCATTAGTGCACGAGCTCGGTCGTCGGTCGCCGGTCGGTAGCGAGCGTACCGGCGGTAGCCACTCACCTGGTCTGGTTGACTTGGTACTTGACGTTGACCTCGGGCGAGATGAAGTGGTACGTGTTCACTTCACGGGATATCGTCAGGTTGTTGTTGGCCAGCGACAGGATCTGAAACACGTTTAATAATATTTACTTAACGTCAATTACAGTTATACAAGTTCTATTTAACTAAAATTTTAATTAAAACTAAAATTTTAAAATTTTAAAATTGAAAAGGGATTTAGCATCCTCGCCCCATGACCCTAAAGTAATTTTATTCCACTTGAGCCAACTCGCGTGACACGTCGAGGCTCTACCGCCGGTTCGGTGCGCGGCTTCGGCTGCGACTCACCTCCAGCCTGGTGACGGGGCTGAAGGTCTCGCTGTGCAGCAGCTGCAGCCTGTTGCCGGACAGGTCCAGCTCGCGCAGCCGCGACAGCCCGTTGAACACCGACCTGGAGTTACACATACATACAGTGGTGTGTTGACAGTGGTCCTTCGAACCGGACTATCATCATCCGCAACCCATCGACGGCTCCCTACCGAGCGCAGGTCTCCCCACAGAGCACATTGCAAATTGGCAGTCTTCACATACTCTCGAGAACATTCAGGCGTGCAGGTTTCCTCGCGACGTTTTCCTTCACCGTTGAAGCGTGTGATATCTTTCTTTTCTTATTATTAGATAAACGCTCGCGTTAGGAGCGGGCACTACTATTACTATTACTACTATTGTATTGTATTGCACTATTGTGCAACGGATCGGAATCGAACCGTCGACTTTTAATTCTTGCCTTCAATCACGAAGCAAAGGAGCAACGGATAGACGTGATTAGAGACGTTTTTCGCATGTATGTATCCCAGAAACACCGAGAGTTGCGCGTGTCAGTAAAGTTCCAAAGAAGTTCTACATAATAATAAATACAGTCGGGCAAAACGACTCACCGGTCGAGCGCCTCTATCCCGTTGCCGCCCAGCCTGAGCGTCTGCAGCGCCGCCAGGCCCGCGAACACGCCCTCCGGCAGCCGCGCCAGCGCGTTCCTCGCCACGTCCAAGTTCTCCAACTTCTCCAGCCCCCAGAACAGCTTCTCGGGCAAGTACTCCAGCCTGTTGTTGCTCAGGCTCAGAATACGCAGCTTCGCCAGGCCGCGGAACAGGCCGCTCGGGACGGACGTCAGGTTGTTCCCCGAGAGGAGCAGCTGCTCGAGGTTGGTGGAGTTCTGGAACGAGTGCTCCGGGAGGCGCTGCAGCGCGCAGGTTCTGAGCTCGAGGTGCTGCAGGGCGGGCAGGTTCGCGAACACGCGGCCGTGCAGCTGCAGCGGCGCCTTGTTGTCGAATATGAACACCTGGAACACGCACTTCTGTTACAGACCGTGTCCAAAAGAGGATGGGTAAAAGTGGACCCGGGCACAAAGTTAATTGTATAATTATTGAACTACTAGTTGATGTCTGCGGCTTCGCTCACGTGGATAGTTTTTAAAAAATCTCGCGGGATCTCTTTGATTTTCCGGGATAAAAAATAAAATCAAAGGGCTGTGTTTTAACTGCTTAAACCACTTTCACTCAGCAAAGAATTGCGAACTGACCATGGGCTGTGAAACATGTGGACGGAGACATCGCACACTCTTGCATCTCGAAAACAAGTCATTCGACTAACTGCGTACTGCAGAGTGTAAGTTACTCGTACACCTTACTACTAACAGAAGTGAGAAACTTGCGCAACCATCGACTGGGACTTTTGGGAACTGAGACGGATATCATATTAACGCTGATCATATTATCATATTTATCATCGGCGAAGGAGAACCTTCACGCCGGACAGACCTCCATCATTCTCAAAGGTGTATGAAGTCATCATTTTTCCCCATTTTACCATTTTATTATAAACTACCGGTTCTTTTAATTAATCGGTGACGTAAATAAATAAAACTGTAAATTAACTCACTCTCGAGTTGTTGACATCTTGATAACTAATAGGTAAGTAATTAGCAATGCGACAATCAATTAGCCGGCCTGCCGCAACAAACCCCGTCACCATCACTTGACCCCAATGGACCGCTCGGCCGCTCGCACGCGCATTATAATAAGTATTAATACCAATTACCGGCACCCCGTATCCTGTTAATATTACAAATGCGACAGTTGGGTGGATGGATGGATCACCGCAGTCCGCCGTGACCACGGTCCGTGCAACTGGATCCAAATCTCGACAATTCTAACTATAACAATTATAGTGCTCGTATAATTTTATCACAATTACGTCTTGAGAAACCACTGTTGCCAGGGTTAAGAAAATGGCCCCTCGTCAATGTTGACAAAGTGACTCTTTGCCCGTGACACCCCGGCCTAGCCCCCCCCCCCCCCCCCCCCCCCCCCCCGCGCGAGCCTCACCTCCCTGAGATGCGCCAGGCCCCGGAACAGGTCTTCGGGCAGCGCCGCGAGCTGGTTGTTGTAGAGGTCCACGTGCTCGAGGCGCGCGCACGTGCGCAGCAGGGCACGCGGCAGGGAGGTCAGCCGGTTCGAGTTCAGGCTGAGGTTCACCAAGTGCGTCAGACCTGGAACGACGAACGCGTCACGTTACTCTCATTAGTGAGGGTCGTTAACTTTTCCGTGAACTACATTCTCTTGGGATATTAATGTAGTACCAGATTCCTCCACAGAATTATGTCCTCTCGACCGAATCCGGCCAATCTCCACGGAGATTAATCATCTGCGTCGGAAATATTATGTGCCTAACCGTATATTCCGCATCCTCTATTCTCTTACTCTCGTGATCCGCTGAGACGGAAATCCGACTGCGACACGACGGATGAAAGAGATCAGGCGCAGAACCGACGACGAATTCCTTGATATTTACTGTCAATGGATCTTTGGCCCGGCCGCTTCCCGGGAGCTCGTCACTCACCCGCGAACGCCTGCTCGTCCACGTCGTCGATCTCGTTGCCCCACAGGCCGAGCGTCTCGACGGCGGGCGCGTTGGCGAAGGCCCCCGGCGGCAGGCCCCGCAGGCCCCCGTCGGCCAGCTCCAGCATGCGCAGCGCGGGCAGCGGCGGCAGGCCCCCCGCCGCCAGGCCCCCCGCCCCCCGGAGCACCACGGCGCCCCTCTTGAGCGAGAAACTACTCAGCGAGGGTAGTTCCGCAAGAACGTCGTACGGCATCGTGGTCTCATTCTCGCCTGGAATATAAGAGAACGTTATTTTTTCTTCCTTATCTTACCTTTTTTTACCTCACTACGGCAAATAAAAAAGGAAGTTACGATTTTAACAGTCTATGTATGTATGTACCGTATGTTCCACCGCAGCTCGGTCTTAGACAATTTCTCAGTTCCCGATGTTTAATTTTTGTGTTTCAAACCCTCTCCGTGCTTCGTTTCTCACCTTCCTCCACCGCTACATTAGGAACGTACCTTATACGCGGTACCCACAGTATTTATTAACAATCCACAGTTCCTAAATCCCCACAGTTCGGGTGGGCGGTACCCTGCAGCATCAGGATCGAGGAGCTAGAACCCAGGGCTCGACGACGCAGTCTACACTCGGCACGCACAACACCAATTCGTAATCGACAGTTCCTGAACTCCCACAGTCGAAGCGGGCGGCGCGCAGCTCTCGACGTCACCTGTCTCCTCACCTCTCATGTAATAGATCCGCAGCTTCTCGACGCGCGTCATGCCCTGCACGTGGCGCGGCGTCACGGCGCCCCGCACGTCGTCCAGGATCAGCAGCTTGGCGTCGGCGGCGCGCGCGAGCGGCAGCGCGCAGCGCAGCGGCTCGGCGGGCAGTGCGCAGCCCTTCACCTCGAAGCGCTCCAGAGTCCTGTTGCCGCCCGCGTGCTGCAGCGTGATGTGCTGCGCCAGGAGCTGCCGCGCCTCCTGCAGCTCCTCGCACGAGAACGTGCTATCCTGGAAGGGAAAACAGCGATGAGACTAATTACTGGCTCGGGCATCGGAGCAGACCGCGACCTCTATAATTAATCTAAGAATTCTATGATTTATGGCTCAGTTACACGAGAAGAGTTTCTCGAATGCGAGCGAACTTTTCGGCACTCATATCCGAGCATCGCTTAGCTGATACGAGTTTTTGTCATAATGTATAATAACGTAACGTAATGTATAATGGCGGTCGAAAATTATATGGACAATCGCAAACTATTTCTTGCTGCTCGCACTCGAGAACCTCTTGTTACCTAACTGACACCTAGCACTGGACAGGCTGCTGTCATTCTTTTTTGGACCTACATGCAGTTACTAATGTCACAGGTACTAAAATGAGCGACTAAAATTAGCGTGGGCCCTAGTTCACAACAGATTACTGATAGTTGATAGTTTTTAACACTTTCTGCTTTAATAAGTATATCATTAGTTCCAGAGACACTCGTTTGTCTTAATGTGGCGCTTCAAATTGATCCAAAGAAACTGTCATTTGTCATGATTTTATAAAAATAACGATGTGGACTGGATTCTGAATTGATTTATAGAATCGGTAAATTGTGTAAAGTGTTATAGATACAATTATTTTAATGAATAGCATGGCAACATTTAAGTTGGCCACACTCAGGTTGTTGCGGTGGGGATAATTACGTTCAGGTGGGGCGCTAGGTGACGCTCGTGACGGCGCAGTATATAATGCCCGGTTATAACAAATAACGGGTTAGATTCATCCACCTCAAGCTGGAGGAGTGGACGGAACAGTAGGGTATATTGTTATAACGTTGGTTAGCGAGTTATCATTATACATTTGTATAGGGACAGCCAGTCCAGTGTTCGTTCAGTGGCGCAGGTGGTTTGATGATTGTAGACGGCCGGTGGGCGGTAGGGCGGCAGGGCGGTAGGGCGGCGCACTCACCTGCTCGCAGGCGATCTTCAGGTAGGTGGCGGCGGTGTCGACGGAGAGCGTGACGCGGCCGCCGGGCAGCGCGCACTCGGCGCTGAACTGCCCGCGCGGGCCGGCCACGCCGGAGCAGCCGTGCTCCGGGCCCGGCCAGCTGAGGGAGTAGCTGCCGAAACAAATTGTACATAAAGTGTTTTTAATTTCTGGTGGTCGTAATCCCTCCCATGAAGCGACAGTGGCTGTATAAGCAGCCTGTAGAACTCGTTTTAGTGGCTGTATTGAACAATCTTTATTCACCTTATAAATGGAAAAGTGTTCGTTTGTCGGTGCGTCTTCGTAACTTTGGCACGGTATACCCGCGAAGACCTGGAGAATGGCATGGGTTACCTTTTGTCCCGGAAAAACAGATGTTTTAGCAAGATTTTTAAAAACCTGACACTGATAAAGTACTGATACCGACATCAATCCGTACAAAAACTAGCAACCGAAACTGATATGGCTTAGGTAAGTTAAGATTGGAAGATTCGAAAAAATGATAGACGTTGGGGTCCCAAGATGCTAGAGTGGCGACCTCTTCAGGGTATATGCAGACCTCCAATGGGTGGACAGACGATCTCGAGTGAGTCACCGGCGGCCGCTGGATACGAGCGGCACGAAATGCTATTCTGTGGTAGTGTTGCCGATTAAAAGTCAGCTATCTATAGGTCTCTCGATAATTTAACTGTTCAAGGCCAACTATCGGCAGTTTCCCGCAGAGGTCGTATATATCGGCGACAGTTACACACGAGTGGTGTGGAGCAGTGCGCCCAGCGCTGGGCTGTGGGCTGTGGGCTGTGGGTGAATGACTCACTAGGGCTCGTCGGCGACGGCGGACACGACGGCAGCTAACAGCAGCAGCCGCAGCGACATCTCACGCGCGCGCCGCCATCGCTGCAACAACAACAACATTAGCAACAGCAGCAGCAGCAACCCAACAAACATCAGTCGGGATACAGAGGTCTGGGTTTGAATATAGGCATAAGCGGAAAATAGATGCGATATTTTTTTTAAATGACTTTATAAGATAACAAAAATGCTTTCATAAATGCGATATTTTAAAATTAACTGTACTGCCCCGGCTTCACATGTGTTTGCTTTGTGATTAAATTTTTTTTTATTCGATGACAAGATAGCTCTTGACTGCGATCTCACCTGATGGTAAAGTGACGATGCAGTCTAAGATGGTAGCGGGATAACTTGGAATATATACAGGGTGTCCCACGGCTATGCCACATGGAGGGGAAGTACCTTAAATATGGTAGATGGAACATTTTACTGAAAGAAGACTTCATTTTAATTTAAAAAACAATTTAAACTGCATTCATAGATTTTTCAGTAATTGCCTGGTTGAACCGGGATTCGAACCCGCTATAAGAGAAAAAAAATTAACCTGTATCTTTATTATACCGATCGGAAGGCTTCATCATAAGGATTATTTTTTGTTAAATAACATAGCATGAGAAATAAAAGGAAGACCATGAATTTTAGCCTTTGATGTAAAATTTTGTTGAGATGATTACTGGTTACGAATACGAGACAGAGCTACGAATTGCAGCGGGATTGAAGGACAAACCAGTAAATCAACAAACAAACACACTTTCGCATTTATAGGTAATATAAGTAAGGATTAGTAAGGATAATAAGGATCGGGAAATGATGCGTACTTCCCAAGTGGGTACTCATTAGTAATAGTTCATGTCAGTTGTATGTCGATACGCCAATGTCAGCTTTTCATTTTTCTGAACAAAATTTTACATCAAAGGCTAAAATTCATGGTCTTCCTTTTATTTCTGATGCTATGTTATTTAACAAAAAATAATCCTTATGATGAAGCCTTCCGATCGGTATGATAAAGATACAGGTTAATTTTTTTTCTCGTATAGCGGGTTCGAGTCCCGGTTCAACCAGGCAATTATTTAAAATTCTATGAATGCAGTTTAAATTGTTTTTTAAATTAAAATGAAGTCTTCTTTCAGTAAAATGTTCCATTTACAATATTTAAGGTACTTCCCCTCCATGTGGCATAGCCGTGGGACACCCTGTATATAACTCGGTATAGCAGTGTAAATTCAACCCATACCCCTTATCGGTTTCTACACGCCATTGTGCCGGAACGCTATCGCTTGGCGGCACGTCTTTGACGGTAACTAGCCCGGCCAAAGCCTCCCACCAGAAAATGTGGCCTATTTGTTCTGCTCGTCGGGAGCTATAGGTACATAATGCGATCGGCGCATTCAGATAATATTTCACTCGCACGGGGTCGTTTGGAAATCCTCGCTCGGAACCCAAAATAGACGGTTCAGTATCATTTGCACTATCCACTATCGTCAATATAAATCGTTCATCGCTGGAGCACTTCGATGACCGCCAGTGTGAGCTGCGCGAACAACAAAGCTGTTGCCGAACCAACAACTCTTCTTTAAACGTCTAAACGCGCGCGCGCACCCTGTGGCAGCTTATGTGAAATAGTAATCTGTGACGTCACAAACATTTTGACACACTCTGTAGTTTATTTAATCGATAATATAAAATGGTCATTATGTACTTAAAAATATGACTTTAGAGCTGTCTATAATATACACACATTTATAACTAGCTTTTGTCCACGATCTCGCTCACGTTAAGTTTAATTTTTTATTTTACCTTTTTTTTTAAAAATAATTTTTTAGCGAATGCCCACGTCATAATAGCTATCTGTATCTGATCCGTCCAGTGATTTCAGCTATGCGTTGATAGATCAGTCAGTCAGTCATTCACCTTTTCCTTTTATATAGTACTAGCTTTAACCCGCGGCTTCGCTTACGTTAGGTTCGATTTTTTAACCCCCTATTTAACCCTCTTGGGGTTGAAATTTTCCAAAATCCTTTCTTAGCGGATGTCTACGTCCTAACAGCTACCTATATGCCAAATTTCAGCTCGATCGGTCCAGTGGTTAGAGCTGTGCGTTGATAGATCAGTCAGTCAGTCAGTCAGTCAGTCAATCAGTCAGTCACCTTTGCCTTTTATATATTTAGATTTAGAAGATGCACATATTAGATATTTGTATTTACGTTTGTACCACGATAGCGTGTAAACTACTGAGCCGATTTTAATGAATGTGGTGTCGATCTGTCAATCGATACGTGCTTAGAGTCCAAGGTGACATAGGCTACATTTTATACGAACAAAATTAATATATATATAACATCAAATTTCCGTAGTCGAAAACAGTTTTTAAAGTTTTTTCCTTATCGCTTAAACGATACAGATGTGCGGATATCAAAACACGTGAACACCTATTTATAGCGCGTCGAGTAAACATGCGGCCAATAGCATCGCAACAGACACACTTCTCGGAAACGCATACATATACAATATACAAAGGTATCTGCGTAATCTGTAGATACTGGGAAACAAAAAGCATATTTATTTAGATTTTAGAGTAAGCCAACTTGTAGCTCTTTTATTTAGCCGACTACGGCAAAAGGAAGGGTTAAGATTTTAACAATTTACATTAGCAGAGTTTCTCGAATGCGAGTCGGCACTCACATTCGAGCATCGCTTAACTGATACGAGTTTTTGTCATAATGTATAATAACGTAACGTAATGTATATTCGCGGTCGAAAATTGTATGGATAGTTGTCGCACAGGATAATCTAAATATATAAAAGGCAAATGTGACTGACTGACTGACTGATCTATCAACGCACAACTCTAACCGCTGGACGGATCGGACTGAAATTTGGCATACAGATATCTATTATGACGTAGGCATCCGCTAAGAAAGGATTTATGAAAATTAAATCCTTAAGGGGGTAAAATAGGGGTTTGAAAAATCGAACTTAACGTGAGCGAAGCTGCGGGCTAAAGCTAGTCAAACTGTAACTCTTGCCGCTCGCATTCGAGAATCTCTTGTGTAACTGTGTGTGTGCAACTTATTTTGATCTATCTCGCAGGGTTCAGTCAGTGTGTGCAATGTAAGCGCAAAAAAATGTGTTTATTTGCGGCATCACATTAGAAACTTCTAAAGTTATCAGTATTTCTCTACTATATTATGCACGTATTATAAACAAAAATTCCTCTTGAATAACTCTATCTATTTAAAAAACCGCATCAAAATACGTTGAGTAGTTTTAAAGATCTAAGCATACATAGGGGCAGACAGACAGCGGGAAGCGACTTTGTTTTTTCCTATGTAGTGATATTGTTGAACTATGCTGTAGGTACGCGACGCCCACTTTTCCGCTACATCTTGATAATTACAGTTCTGCGTACCTACTGTGAATAGTTATACGCGCTATTTCCCGCAAATCATAACAAATAGCCGTAAGTTGATAGAGCAGCTACGCGGTCCATTGCTCTATCTGCGCGACGCGACGCCAAACAACGCGTAAACGTCGCGTAAACATCGCTATATCCGGTTATCTAGTATAACTGCCTCGTTGATATCGTGGCTAGCTTGTCCGACTGCGGATTAAGATGCCCCGGGTTCGTTTCCCGGGGCGGGCCAAAATATGTATGAAAGAAAGAAAGAAAGAAAAAGACGTGTGGCACTCGGGGACTGCCGCGGTAAAGCTATTGCATAGCATTTTTTATCAACGCCATCTAGCGGTGAGAGGAGTCCCGTGTCAGGGTATTTTCGTTACGGAATTTCTGGATTCGGTCTCCGCGCTCGAGGCCCGCAATAGAAGCTATACAATAGCTTAAAAAAAGCATTTATTCAAGAAATCTATTGGATTTTTCTATTAAGATTTAAGATATTCTCAGACCAGTAAGTCTTGAGTTAGGAAATCGGTGGCGTGCCGTCCCCGTGCCTCGGCGAACACTCAATCCTGCGCCTGACTTCTCTCGGTCGGTCGTGTCCCATCCGACTAGTAGAGTAAGGGAATAGAGATGAGAGAGAGAGCCCCTACCCCTGATATCTGCCGCGCAGATGACTGGCCTATTTAGCAGGGACTACGCTAGTAGTACTAACGCTCGCTCGAGGAAAACTCACTCGATGAGGAAAGTTATTGAAAACCACTTTCAACAACTTTCCTCGCCGAGTGAATTCCGCAACCAATGGCCTACCTATAACATAACTCAGCCCCCCCGGTCCGTCCGCCTGTCGGCGGGCCCATACTTCACAGAATGTGTATTTCTATTGTCGTTGTAACAAATAATCCTATTAATCCTATTAATATTATAAATGCAAAAGTTTGAATGTATGTTTGTTACTCGATCGCGTCGCAACAACTGAACCGATTTGGCTGTATAGTCTGGAATAGCACATAGGCTACTTTTTATCCCGGGAAAAAGAGAGTTCCCGCGGGATTAAAAACCTTAATCCACGCGAACGAAGTCGTGGGAATCATCTAGTAAAACAAATAAAATTAAAAAATAAGGGTTTTGTTTTTGCTCGATCTTAATACCAGCTTGTACGATGGTACGGAACCCTTCGCGTTCGGGTCCGACTCGCACTTGGCCGGGTTTTCTACTCGGCTAGGGCTAGTATGGGCGGGAGAAATTTTATCCCCGGGGAAAGGATAAAATGTTTCTTATCCCCTCGCTCAGTTTTATCCACCTATCGAGATTGAGCAAAACGGTGGAAATAATATCCACAGTGGATATTCCACTATTCTTATAGGAATAGACTTTTCCTTTCCCCTGTCGCCACGCTTTAGCATAGGAAGAAGATAATTTTATCCCTTGTCAGTGGATAAAATCGTGGGATAAAACTTTTATCTCCTCCCCATGCTAACCCTGCCGAGGGAAGTGTGAACACCGACGCGACTGGGAGCTGATAGCGCGGTCGAGGCGTGCAGTGGAACACTGATAACACGCCAATAAAATAACTACACTAAACCGGCTGAATCATACACCTACTATCATTATCCTATCGTATCCTCGGGAAAACCCGCCCGAAGCGTTCGCGCCCCGCGGAGCCCGTTCCCACGCGTGGGCGAAACCAACAATTCTATTGAAACTTCCCTATGTTCAGCCGAACTGCATCCGTTACACGGGTCTATTTCGATGTGTATTTTAAAACCAATGCCAAAAGAATGAAACTAAACAGAAGGGTTATAACTTTAGCACTTTTATGGCTCACTCACACAAGGAAAGTTACTCGAATGTGAGAGAAATTTTCGGCACTCACATTCGAGCATTACTTAATACGAGTTTTTGTCATAATTCTAATTATAACAAATACGCTTTCGCATTTATAAAATTAGTTGCTTTGTTGATTTTTTGGTTTGTCCTTCAATCACGCCGCAACGAGGGAGGCGAGGCGAGAGGCTGCGGCCGTGGCTAGTTACCACCCTACCGTCGAAGACGTGCCGCCGAGCGATTTAGTGTTCCGGCACGATGGCGTGTAGGTAGGTAGAACTTCCAAGTTAGCCCGCTACCAACTTAGACTGCATCGTCACTTATCATCAGATGAGATCGCACTGAAGGGCTATCTTGTTATCGAATAATAAAAAAACAAAGCAACGGATCGACGCGATTTTTTGCACGGGTTTAGCTAGGGACCCGGAGAGTGACATAGGCTGCATTTATTTCGGAATATCGAAAAGTTCCCGCGGGATTTTATAAACTAACTCTACGCTGACGAAGTCGCGGGAGTCAGCTAGTGTAGGTACAATAATGTAATGTAAGAAAGTTTTCGCATATTATAATCGCAAACTATTCTTTGCTGATCGCATTCAATACTCGTCTTGTAAAATTGACGCCTTAGAATCTACGTATGTTCCACCGCAGCGTCTAAACTACTGAGCCGATTTTGATAATTGAGACGTCAATCGGTGCGTTGTGATGGTCCGGGTAACATACTTACTTAGGCTACGTTTTAAATAATAACAAAATCAAACCTATTTTCCGTAGTCGGTCTGCAGTGTTTAAACTTCTAAGACATTACCTATATCATATTCCGATGGGATGATTACAGATAGATCGGTTTACGTGACTATGAGAGTGAGGGATTAGAGTGTACCTGTGTTCGCACACACACTTGTGCACTATAGTATCTCCCGGGAGGAAAGACAGGATTTGACGTCACCGCAGTCAGATCACGCGGCACTCGCTGATAAAGTTACTTATCACAATTTGGTTAATTAATTAAAACCCCGAGAGGGTTTTAATTAAAAAAACCCACCAACAATTTAAATATTATGTCGCGCGTCACATGTGCGATAAACTTACGAATTAAAAAGCTAAGCGTTTTTGTAATATATTATGTGTTTCTGGTTTATAATTTTATGTGTATTATGTACAAGGTACCTTAAAAGGGCGCGAAAAACCGTTCTATTGGTTTTGTTGAGACTAGATTTGATTAAAGTTATATTAAGTAAATACTTATTTTATAATCAGAAGTAAAAAAAAAAGGGAAAAGCTGTCAAATGAGAGATATAAGAAAAATATATATTGATTGCTATAGGAACAAAGATGTCGTTTTAATTTAGTTTAATTTTCTTATTTAAATATTTGGAAAAACGTATATTTAGCTAAAATGCTGAACAGGTTTTTTTATTCAATGACAAGATAGTCCTTGACTGCGATACCACCTAGTGGTAAGTGACGATGCAATCTAAGATGGTAGCGGACTGACTCGGAAGGGGTATGGCAGTGTTCAGCCCAAACCCCTAATCGGTTTCTACATGCCATCGTGCCGGAACGCTAAATCGCTTGGCGGCACGCACTTTGACGGTAGGGTGGTAACTAGCCACGGCCAAAGCCTCCCACCAGACGAATGTTGTTTCGTAACATTACAACGTAGAAAACTTCATTGTGAAAGCATTGTATAAGTAGGTACCTACCTAGCATAGTTTTATTACCTATTGTAAAAAAATTTTTTTGAAAAGAGCAACCGCCGAGTTTATTGCTGGCTCTTCTCGGCAGGAAGGGCATTCCGAACCAGTGGTAGATTCATCGACGATTCAAAAGCACTTGTAAAATTTTATTTGAATAAAAAATATTTCTATTCTATTCTAGCAAATGGTTATTTCGTAAAGGAGATCGCCGATTGCGACTGTCGCATTGTATCAATCGTTTGTAGCCGATCTGGAGTCGACGTCAGTATAATTAAATCAATAATTAGTTTAATCGCCTGGCTGGTGTCGGCCGCCTCTGACCCTGTTATCTGACGACATTCGACAACACGCGCAACCTTCTGCCCAGCGCGACGCGACGAGCTGGACGCGTTCACACTGCGACTGCGACGCGACTGCGACGCGACTGGCGCGCGACACGGTGTTGCGGCTTCGCAGAACAAAGAACCTATCGCATCGCATCTGAGTGTCGCTGCCGTGGTATTCAGAAACTGACTTGTTAGTCCAGTGGTTAGCGTGTTCTGGGTTCGATTCCCAGGCCAAGAAATGTACTGGGTGTTTTTTTTAAATTCTCACTAGGTACTAGCCCAAAGTTGAGAGGTAGGCGGTGTGCTACCTCTGTCCTGAGAGAGCACGTAAACTGTACTACACCTGATTGGTGTAGTACAGTTTACTGACTATAGAACCGAGGCATTGTGTCTTGTGCATTATAACATCTTCAGACCAGACGGCTAATCAGATCAGATTGGGAGAACAAAGTTGAACCTTGTCATTGCTTTGCTGCGAGATGTGTCGATTAATTTATTTTTATTCAATTATATAGATGTGTCGATTAATTTATTTTTATTCAATTATATAAAAATTTATTCAACTTTTCATAAGGAAAAAGATCAATTTGAATCAACAGGAAGTTGAAAAAAATGTTAACATACTCAATGTTAACATAATTGAATTTTAAAATCATTATGAATTTTGAAAACTGTAAACTAGTGGTTGGACCCTGACTGAGATCTGAAACTGAGATGTTGCATCTGGTTTACGTAGGTGTTTGTTGTATGTAAGGTTTGAGCATGCAAATATTTGCATGTGTGTTTGTCATGACTTAAGTTTCTGTGGTAAACCCATATGTTAATTTTGTTTTCTACTTTTTCTAAAACTTATAGCAATAATTTACTTAGTCCATATGTAGATATTATAATATATTATGTAAGTATATATTCTGACTATAAATATTGACACTAGTAACCTGTGTGACATAGGACCAATGTATGTATGGAAATTATAAATGTGAATGTTTTTATTTATTTGTGTGTCCTTCAATCACTCCACAACAGAGCTGTCTGCAGATTTTTGCAGTTTGCTTTTTTTTCTAGGTAGAGTTGAGGTTTGGTGTACAATAACACATCATTCTTTCATTTATACATTATATATGTAAGTAGTTAAATCAAATTGAAGTACTTAAGTAACTGTTTGTGATTTTGAAATCTGCCTCTTAGGCTCAAACATTTGACCGATAACATATTCATCATATTTTATCAGTCTGTTTGTACAGGAAAAGTAAAGTTTCTTCAAAATTGGTTCAGCCATTCTGAAGGTTACTTCAGAATGGCTGAACAATTTACAATTTTGATGAAACTTTCACAGGCAGGTAGAGAGTCATACAACGACTACTTTTTATCCCAGAAAATTGAATTTCAAATTATTATTTAAAGTTGATACCGTAAGCCGAATTAAAACTCCCAAAAAAGGCTTAGAAATCGCTAGCGCCGCGTGTAAACGTACCTTTACATGGAATCATAACAATCTTGCAGAAAAATTTGACATTCCAGATATTAGCCAGTGCGCCTCATCTGCAGCAGATATACCTCACACAGCACTGTACTAGCACTAAACACTGGACTTTAGCACTAAATCACACTTGGCACACCAAACTAATGTTTATTGAACACGATTTTATCGAAAACAATCCACTGAGCACTGACTAACACGCACGCAACTCCCTCGCACGAAACACAATTGAAACTGGTTTTGACATAACTGTGTTGCCAGAGCTATGTTGGGATTTTCCTTCATTATGACAAAGCGGAAAGCACTTAAAAAGTTATTATTAAACTAAGACTAATAATAATGTCCTCCCGACCGAACCCAGTCACAGCAGCCAATCTCTATAGAGATTAACCATTTGCGCCGGAGATATTACAATGCACAAGTGTTTACGCAAACACAAGAGCATTCTCTAATCCCTCACTCTCAGAGTCCCCTTCCAAGTTAGCTCGCTACTATCTTAGATTGCATCGTCACTTATCATCAGGTGAGATTGCCGTCAAGGATTATCTTGTCATCCAATAATTATTAGCTAAATATTATAGGTTTAGATTTACCTAAAAAAGAAATTTGCTGATCGCCTATCTGTGAGGTCTTCCTCTAAAAACAATTAATTTTTTTTATTACTTCGTTTATTGAGTTATCACTTAATGTATCTCGGTTTTTAATTTTTTTGAATGTTGTGTATACTTGTTATTGATATGCATATCAGCCAATGTTACAATATGTTGTATATTTGTTTTTCCAATGCATAGTATTATGTATATTGTAAGTTTACCTAATAAATAAATAATAATAATACCTACCACTTTGTCTTAGATCGGGCCGACAAATTATTGAGGATTTTTGTTAATCATTAATTTTTTCTCTAAAATTGGCAAAATTTGTTCATCTGGCAAACTTATGCGAATTCGCAACATGTGACGTACGAATGGCATACAAAAAGGATCCGCGACGAAGCGGGACACAGATATATCGCCGTCTCTCCCGCACTCGCCGCGCCGCCGTACTGTGAGATCCGGACATTTACAGATCGCGATGTTGACCTGATTAGAGATGACGAAATAGCAAAAGTAAATATTATGTAGTAACGTTGCCATATTCGGTTCTTTTGCCTTTTTTGTGGTGTTCGAAGGCGTTTTTTTTGCTTTTTCAATGTAAAAGCAGAGTTTTTGAAGGTATCATTAGGATACTTTAGAAACAACGACAAAATCTTCGGAATATAGCTAATTAAAAACTATTTATTTCATGTTAGGCAACTTGCGACTCTTTCGTTAAGTCAAGACTCTACCAGCTTGCAGCGGTTCAGAAAGCAGATTCAGCTGAGAAGAGCCGGCAACAAACTTAGCAGTTGCTCTTTTTTTTCCGACTTCCAAAAAGGAGGAGTTTATCATTTTTTTTAAACAAATTGTATAATATTATAAAGCTATTACAATGTAAGTATTTAATTAGTTCTTACACTATCTTGTCGCTGCCATAAAAAAATGTATTAACAAAATAAAAAACCTCAATATAGTGCACATAATTTTTAGTTAAAATGTTACGTTTATTCCATAAATGTAATAAAAACACATGAAGTGGGATACAGCATTTTCCTAGTTCTCTTTCTTTATCAACCGATAGAGATCCACAGCTGGACAAAGGTCTCTTGCATGGACATCAACAGGCTTCAGTTTTGCGCCACCTGTATCCAGCAGCTCACAGCGACTTAAGAGTCGATGTGGACGGTCCACTAAGTGGACGGTCTGCCAACACTCTGCTATCGTACTTATACACTTATAGAATTCTAGACCACTGGGTCACAATTTTTTTTTCTGTGGTGGGAGGCTTTGGCCATGGCTAGTTACCACCCTACCGTCAAAGACGTGCCACCAAGCGTTAGCGTTCAAGCGCGATGGCGTTTAGAAACCGATTAGGGGTATGGTGTGAATCTACACTGCCATACCCCTTCGAAGTTAGCCCGCTACCATCTTAGACTGCATCGTCACTTACCATCAGGTGAGATCGCAGTCACGGACTATCTAGTCATCGAATAAAATAAAATAGTGTCCGAGTATCAAAGTCGTATCGCATGCCAATGTCTGATCGCGTCGTATAAAGAGGGTCGTGATATACCGGTTCAAAAGTCGAGATAACAACTTTTTCGGGTTTTTGTCTTGCGTCGGAGGAATCCCGCGAGAGGTCGCCACGCTGTTTACGCGCTATTTTGATAGAAGTAGCGTTATTTATGTGTTTGTATCTGGTTTGTAAGCTTTGTATGCTAAACAGGCCCCGTACAGTGGGCGTATAGCGCGACGCGCTCGTCGTACACGGAACTAAATACCTCGAGGACGAGCTGTACGTCGCTATATGTACCAACCTAACTTATCGATATTAGTCTAATGCTGAGATGTATAGAGCGTGCTCTAACTCTAGACTCAAGATAGAGGTTCAAACGAGACACAAATCTGTTTCGTTATAACTTTAAAAGTGCGTGTGTCGGCTAGCAGCCCAGCCCGGTAACGAGGTGACAGCGACCTTTCGAACCCTTTCACAGGAAACGGAACGCCCTTACCTAAGGCCACATTAATACGTATTTCCCGAGCTAATTTAATTAACTAGTGGTTCGCCCCGAACTGAGACCTCGCGATATCCCATAATTCCCAAAAGTTTTAATTATATATTGTAATAATTAACTTTTAACATTAGACGCAATAAAAAAAATAATAGTTGACATAAAACTGTTTTACTGATACAGCGCCATCTATTAGCATTATTGTGAAGCTATTAGCATTTAAAATTAAATAAATTCGTTTCTTTATAACATTTATCTAATTTTAGTATTTGTTGTTCAAGTACAGGATATAACTGAATTTTCAACCAAGTTTCACGTTCTAATATTCAGTAATTCTGAAGTTATAGGGCTCTGACAGACATTTGGACGTACACACTTCTCTGTCTAGTAGGCAAGCGCATTAGTTGACTCAGAGAACTCGCTTCGCTCGTTCAATTAATCGATCATTAGCTGCCGCCATGTTTTATTTCGAAATACTGGTTTTAACAAGCACTAAGTAGATATGTAGAAAAATCAATGACTTCTATGTACGAGTATAGTACCTACTAGAAGTCATTGAGAAAAATTCGCCATTTCATCCAAACTAATGTATGGATGTTTGTTAGTCAATCACGCCGCACCGACTGAACCGATTTGGCTGCTTGGCACAGAGATAGATTATAGTCTGGAATAACACATAGGCTACTTTTTATACCTGAAAATAAGAGAGTTCCACGCGTACAAAGTCCCGGGCATCAACTAATAATATTAATGTGAAAGTAACTGTCTGTCTGTCTATTTGTAACGCTTTCACACCTAAATCGGCAAAAAAACACAAAAAGACGAAGGCAAATCGGTTTAGAAATCACGGAGGTAGGTAGGTAGACTCCTCATTTTTTTCGAAAGTCGGTTAAAAAGTAGCCTAAGTTACTCCTGGTAACATCCCGTCAAAGTCAGTTCAGCCGTTCCCGAGATTAACGGCAACAAAACAAACACATAGACAGACAGACAAAAGTCTTAAAAATTGTTTTTCTGTTATTACAAACAGACATTTTAATTTTATTTATTTGTATAGAATTGATACATGACTAGACTAGCTGACGCCTACAACGTCGCCCGTGAATTTTTGTGAGATTTCACAACTCACGAGTAAACGGGTAGACAAAATTTTCTCATGACGCGCATGCTAGCTCTATAGGAGAGGGACACAGGCTGCAGTTCATCCCAAAATAACGCTTCCCGCGGATTTATTAAAAAGCCTAATTTCATGCAGAGGAAGTCGCGAGCACCTGCTAGTAAAACTATGGAGCTTTTTCCTCTACAATTTTGATATGTACCTATTTATAGTTATTCGAAAAATTTCCTTCAGATAAACATAATATGATGAAATGTGTATTTGCCCACCGTACGTCGCGTCCGGTGCCTACTGGGTGGTGAGTGGTGACGCGCGTCAGCGTGTGCGTCGTGTACCGACACACGTATACAAAACTAATTAAGTAATTATTAATTTATTACAAAAAAACCAGAAACCCGCTACGCACAGGCCGAGTGGGCTATTAATAACTTTCAGACCAGCTCTGGCCACGCGACTTTGTCCGTGAAATTATTTTATTATGTAGGTTTTGAGGTGGAATTTCACGTTGAGTTCAATTTTTCGAACTCCTATTTTACCTTCTTAGGAGTTGAATTTTTATAAATCCTTTCTTAGCGGCCATAATAGCGCTGTCTGTAAGTCTGTCCGTGGCAGTCGGCCCGGTCCGTCCAGTGAGATGAAGGCTTATACAGCTAGAGGACATAAATCTAAATATATAAAAGGCAAAGGTGACTGACTGACTGACTGATCTATCAACGCACAGCTCTAACCACTGGACCGATCGAACTGATATTTGGCATACAGGTAGCTGTTAGGGCGTAGGCATCCGCTAAGAAAGGATTTTTCAAAATTCAACCCCGAAGGAGGTAAAATAGGGGTTTGAAAAATCGAACCTAACGTGAGCGAAGCCGCGGGTTAAAGCTAGTAAATTATAAGTACATCGACCGGTATCGAGGCAGTTATCTAAGTAATTAGGTACGTAGGTATTTTGTTAAAACTTAGGTACTTAGACGTGCCTAAGTACTAATTAATTAATTAGACTATTCATTTACATAATCTATACAAGGAAATCAAATAGAATTTATTATTAAAGTTCTTCCAAACACAAGTTTTAGTTTGTCTGTCTATTTGTCGCCCGGACAATCTTTTGAAACCCAAGAAGCCGAGGCAACTGTTTAGTTGTAAGTTCTGTGGCGAGGACTGCTTTTCACAGGTACCTACTTAATTACAGCACTAGTAGCATGGGCAGGAGATAAAAGGTTTATCCCCCGATTTTATCCACTGACAGGGGATAAAATTATCTTTTCCCTATGCTAAAGCATGGCGACAGAGGAGAAGGCGATGTATATTTCTATAAGTATATCCACTGAGTGTTATTTCCACCGCTGTGCTCATGCTCGACGGGTGGATAAAGCTAAGCGAGGGAATAAACGTTTTATCCTTTTCCCGGAGATAAAATTTCTCCCGCCCATGCTACCAAGGCTGGACTACTTTTTATTCCGTAAATAATATTTAGAATTCCAACTTCAAAAACAAAAACTTTTTACATTTATAGATTTAGAACAAAACAAAATTCGACATAGAGTTTACATCCTAGAGAAGGACACTGAACACTCTGTTCGGATCACAAAGTGCCCCGAAAACAAGTTGAACTCGGAACATCGCCGAAATTCATCGTAATTACAATACTTTAGGGATAAATTATTGATGTAAAATAATAGGTGAATCCCCTCAATAACTGCGGATCGAAAAATACGTTATTTTTCAATGTTATCTGAGCGCGATATGCGCGATGCGTCAATCAACTCATTTCTGAGAGATTAACTGCAGTCATAATAATAGTAACATTGTTCCAACCTTCACAATCATACGCTGACACGCAGATAACAACGGTTCAACCCACAAACATTTGTCAAATTAAATACATAAACAATGTAAAGGAATTGGTGACGCCACCTTTTTGGTTTTTTATTTGGATTGCCATTAAATGTCATATTATTCCCCATCTACCCTCCATTTCCCTCTGTGCATTAAAATCATCTTTCATGACGTCAAATTACGACGCCATGACACAAAACGTCAGTACGAACTTTCGCATGCACATAATATTGTGTCGCCCGTCCTCGCGCTTCAAACCCAAACTAAAAAGTGTGTGTGTGTGTGTGTCAAAGAATATAAAAAGAGATGTATTTTCTCTTTTTATCTATGGTGTGTGTGTAACGACTTCGCTGCCCAGCTGACGCCGACGTGTTCCGGAGTGGCCGATAGTGGAGGTCCTGGCTCCAGTCCCGGGGACTTTGCAAGGTTAGTGCACGGAGATCCCGCTGTCCCTTCATTCGCCCTTAACCTGGAACGTCTAAATTCTAAATTCCACACAGTCCACAAGCTCTGGCTGACCGCACTCAGCTCAGCTCAGGCTCAAGACAGAGTTAAAACGAGACAGATTTATGTCAGAGCATATTTGTATTTCGTTTTAAGCCCTATCCTGAGTCTGAGCTGAGTCGGAGCACGCTCTATAGATCTCAGCATGTGAGAAGACCTGCGCTCAGCGGTGAGCCGGTGACGGGTCGCTGAACAGAATAGAATAGAATAGTTTTTTATTCTAATAAACTTTTACAAAGTGCTTTCGAATCGTCAAACGAATCTACCACTGGTTCGGAATGCCGTTCCCACTGAGAAGAACCAGCGAGAAACTTTTTTTTTTTAAAAAAAAGAATATCAGCCAAACTGAACTTGACTGATGTTCTCCTCTCCCCTCCAAATAAGTGAAAGCTTGTGCTAGGAGTGGGTACGACAATAGTGCAACGGGTGGGGATCGAACCCGCGACCTTTAAGTTTTCAGTCCGCACCTGTAACCGTTGAGTTATTGAGGCTTGAAACTCGGCGGTTGATGATGATACCTACAGACGATTATAAGCACAAAGCTATAAAAATAAAACACGTGAGAAGCCGGGGCGGATCGGCTAGTTCGTTCTAACTAGTTGCAACACAAATACCTGCGAGTTTTGAAAGCTTAAAACGTATATTTTGAAATTGTTTTCAAAAATATCGCATCCATTTTCCCGTAATGCCTACATCTGCACCGCGGCGTCGCAGACATCGCGACGTCGACTGGACGCGAGAGCGGACAAGTTGGGAGTTCCACTCCACGAAAAACCGGCAAAGTGTGAGTCGGACTTTGTCTGGTGGGAGGCTTTGACCGTGGCTAGTTACTACCCTACCGTCAAAGATGTGCCGCCAAACGATTTAGCGTTCCGGGCTCCGGCACAATGGCGTGTAGAAACCGATTAGGTCAAATGTACACTGCCATACCCCTTCGAAGTTAGCCCGCTACTCTTAGACTGCATCGTCACTCACCATCAGGTGAGATCGCAGTGAAGGTTTAACTTGTCATCGAATAAAACATAAACAACACGTAGGGTTCCGTACCATCTTTAGAGCGATTATTAAGGTTGAGCGAAAAGGTTTTTTTTGTACAGGGTTCCTTTACTTTTTACTAGAAGATGCCCGCGACTTCGTCCGCGCGGATTATAAGGGGTTTTGAAACCCGCGGGGACTTTTTAATTTTCCGAGATAAAATTCTAGATATCTATCGATCCTTTCCAAATTTCAGCCAAATAGATTCATTCATTGGCGTGAAGAAGTAATAAACACACACAAACATACACACACACAGACACACATCAATTTTCGCCTTTATAATATTAGTGTGATGCTCAAAGGAAAAAAAATTTTGTGTTTGTTTTGGGCTTAATGGTGTGATGCGATGTGAAGACTATGATATAATGTGATTAGACATTAAGCGATTGCAGCTCTACCTTCTAACTAAACCTAAATCGTCCGCTCTAACCCTTTACTTTTCTCCGTATCTCCTCAATGCGGTGTTCATTACGAATTCACCCCCACTCTTTCAGTGTAAATATTTGAACCCTCGGCCGGTGGGCGTGTCCCGGCCACGCCCACCGCGGGCCCCTCCCACCGGGGGACCAGCCCCCGCGGCAGTTGGTGCCGGAGTGTGGGGACGGCTGACAGTGTTAGTGTGTTTGGTGGAAAAGTGGAAAAGTGTATTTGAGTGTCACTTACCACCTTGTGAAGCGGTGGTTCTCGGTTTGTCAAGTCTTACTGTGTGTTGGCGTGGTTGTGTGTGGAGTCTGTCTTCGGTTTGTTTTGTTCTTAGCGGTAAGTTTTGTACCTAGTAGGTACCTACTTGAAAAGTATTGGATATTTAATGAATACAAAATTCAAACTAGCTGAACCCTGCGTCTTCGTCCGCGTGGATTTAGTTTTTAAAAATCTCGCGGGAACTCTTCGATTTTCGGAACAAAATGTTTGAATGAACTAATTTTAAGTGAGCGACAAACTTTTTTAAAAGGTTCTAAAAGGTCTCGCAGCCATGGTTAAAAAATATAGCTCATAGTTTAGCAATCTGACTTATTATTACACTAGCTTTAACCCGCGGCTTCGCTCACGTTAAGTTCGATTTTTCAAACCCCTATTTGATAAAAGGGATACCTTTAGGGGTTGAATTTTCAAAAATCCTTTCTTAGCGGACACCTACGTTATAATAGCTATCTACATGCAAAATTTCAGCCTGATCCGTCCAGTGGTTTGAACTGTGCGTTGATAGATCAGTGAGTCAGTCAGTCAGTCAGTCAGTCAGTCAGTTAGTCAGTCACCTTTGCCTTTTATATATTTAGATTAGTTTAGGAGCTTAGTTAGTAGAACTAAAATAAATTATATTTTATTTTTCCCTTTTTAGTTCCTTCTATCGTGCCGTGTAACTGTCATCACACGACACGTAAGTACCAAATAATCACGTCGATCTGTAACTCTGTTGCGCCATGATTGAAGGACAAACCGACGGACAAACATATTGCCGCATTTATAATATTAGTAGGGAAGTATAGTAGGTAAAGCTATCTTACATAACTACGCAGCCCCTATTAGAAATAAGTTCCCTTAAAAATCCCCACACAAATACTATTCGAATACTATTTTGTCAGCGGGCGCGAAAAAAGGTTTACGAACGAAAGCTATAGGTCGGTATGGAATCTACCGCTGGTCGGAATGTTGTTGAGCTCCCGACAGCAGCTGGGTTTTTTAAATAAGTGTTACCAACCAATAGTTGCTACGCCATGCTAGACTTACATATGTACCTAATCTGTGGTACACGTTACTTCCGGATTACATCAGATAGTTTGATTATTACAATATTTATATTTAGAAGAGATAATTAATAATAGTAAATATTATTTTGTTATGAATGTTTAATATCAGAATATTTTATTATATATCTTGCGTTAATCCAAATTAATGATTAATGATTGTTGTGATACCAGTAGAAGTTGATTGGTATTGAGTTACTTAAATAGTAAACCATTATTTAAATAGTTTATTCAATTGATTATAATTCTAATTTAATTATATTATGTTTTACGAATACCTACTTTTATAATATTTAGTTTGTAAATAAACTCTGGAAAATTGATATCATGAAGATTACTTTGTCCGTTTGGTTGGCTGAATTGTAAATATTAAATCACAGGAATTTGATTGATATTGAGCTGCTTGAATGTTTAATTATTATTTAAATCGTTTATTCAGTTGACTATAATCGTAATTCAATTATTTCTACATTGTAAATAGGATTCGGAATACTAATATCACTGTTTGTTTGGTTGGTAGTATTGAAAACCTTTTGTTTGAATCATGTATAAAAGTTAAGTAACGGATTAATAGACGTTCATTCTGTAAAACAAATTAGAAAGTATAAACTCTGCTCGGAAATATAGCTGAAAGTGTATTTATTTGGACTATTATTTGAAGACTCTCCCAGGTTCTGCCACATAAGGCAGCGATCATTAAGATCTTTATGCAAATGAGATGTTATGTTATTTATGTAACGCAAATCTTTCACGCACCTGCTGGGAAACCCCAGCGTCTAGGTTCTATTGAGGTTTAGGATTCCGCGAATTGATTCAAATAAACTTTTATAAAGTGCTTTCGAGTAGTCAAATGAATCTAGGTACCACTGCATGGTTCGGAATGCCGTTCCGACCGAGAGTAGAACCCGGCGCGGCGTTGGCATTTTTGAAAAATCATAATATGTAATTGTATTTTTAAAGTATGAATTTTATTTTGGGTAATGAATAATTAATATCAAACTACTTCTAAATTAAATCTAAACCCTCATCGATGTCGCCGCAGCGCGGCATAGCACCCAAGACGCTGGCAGCATTGCCCCTTTCCCCTTTGGATGGCCGAACTAATTCTCTGGCCGAGCTCTCTGGCGAAGCTGCCAGCTCTTCGATCTGCCGTGGACTCGATTACCGTTTTTAAAAGCTCTTCTAAAAGAGCTCATCATAATTTTAATTTTGCAAATAATATCTGGCAATTATCAAACAAAAATAAAATTCAGGTCTGAGTAAAAGTGAATCACTTGTATTTTTGCCTATAGCATATTGCTACCTAGATAATCTATTTTTCTATAACAGTCTTAAAAGATAAGCAAATCGCCCAAAACGTTTAGGAGAAACGCGTAAGCGACGAGCGAACCTACCTGGCGCTTACGACGTTTTTCATTTAGTTTTTCGCTTGTAGGCTGTAGCACAGTTTCATTCTTTGTGAGAAGTCTGGATGAGAACGTTCTGTACGCTTTTCCTTTTTTTTTTTTTATTCTATGACAAGATAGGTCTTGACTGCGATCTCACCTGTTGGTAAGTGACGATGCAGTCTAAGATGGTAGCAGGCTAACTCGGAAGGGGTATGGCAATGTAAATTCAACCCATACCCCTAATCGGTTTCTACACGCCATCTTTGTCGGTAGGGTGGTAACTAGCCACGGCCAAAGCCTCCCACCAGACCAGACCAGAGACAATTCAGAAATTATAAATTCCTAAATTGCCCCCGCCGGGAATCGAACCCGAAAGTACTTTTTGCCTTTGAAGACACCTAAAGGAAATATAGATTACTAGCTGTTGCCCGCGACTTCGTCCGCGTCAATTTCTGTTATTATACAATTTAAATATGTATATTTTTCCCCGTTTTTGCAACATCTTTCACCGATGCTTCGCTCCTATTGGTCGCAGCGTGATGTTATATAGCCTAAAGCCTTCCTCGATAAATGGACTATCCAAAACAAAAAGAATTTTTCAATTCGAACTAGTAGTTCCTGAGATTAGCGCGTTCAAACAAACAAACTCTTCAGCTTTATAATATTAAGTATAGATGTAGCACAGCCGAGGCGAACATCAAAGTGACGAAAATCAATAAAAATCATCTCCGAGACAAGTTATTAGGACTTGTTATTGACAGCAACATCAGGAGCTGCCGAGCGCGGCGCGACGCGGGCGACTGTCGACTCTGACACCAGCATATAAGACTCAAGATCGCCCGACCGCGCGCTCCACAGTCCCCGCGACAAATTACGAAAATTGTCATTTAGTGTGACAAGTTCAACTTATAGCCCGAGAGCCGGTGGACTCATTAAAGGAAGGTCTTTAACGAAAACTAAAATCTTATCTTTCCGTTGAGAAGAGAAGCTCTCAGGGATATTAGGGTACTAGATGACACCCGTGACTATATCCGCGGATTTTGAAAAACCCCGCGGGAACCATCTGTTTTTCCGGAATAAGAGGAGCTGCCTTGTTATTCTCCAAATCCTCAAATATACCCGTGCAAAAATGACGCCGATTCGTTATGCCTTTGCTGCGTAATTGAAGGACAAACCACCAAACGGATAATAACTTTTGCACGCGGCTTCGCTCACGTTAAGTTCGATTTTTCGAATTTTATTCAAGTCCTTGAATTTTCAAAATACTTTATCCTATTTAAATTTAATTTAGGATTTTACGTCATAAAACCTTTCTGTCTGCCAAATAGCCTTATCAGTCCAGTTTGAGCTGTGCGTTGATACATCAGTCAGTCAGTCAATCAGTCACCTATTTCCTTTTAAATATTTAAATAAACATACGAATTTCCACCAAATTTCCCACGAACTCTTGGCCCAACACCACCAGTTACCTTACACACAATAAATCAATTTTTGAACAATCTTGAGCCTTATCCCCTTTTAATAAGATTTACGGCGTCTCAGAAGATGTACATACACAGATGCGACATGTCGTTTAACCGCGAACAAGTCTTTTTGCCTATTTTTAAGGATATGCTGAAGGAATATAGCTCTTATGTTGAGGGAAATAGAGTCTAGGCGTGTGCGTGGTGGCGGGTGGTGCGTTTGTCAGGTGAGACAAGCAAATAACGCAAATATAATGTATTTTTGATTCGACACCGCGGGACACCGCACCGGGGTGACCACGAGACGTTGCTTTGCCGGAAGGTCCTCGTGTGAAGGTGAACTGCGGTGAAAACCAAATTGATGATGATGAAATATGTAAAATATCATTGAGCTTGCCATAATTTTTAAGCTATTGCATAGCTTCTATCGCGGGCCAGCGTGGAGACCGAATCCAGAAATTCCGTAACGAAAATAACCTGACACAGGACTCCTCTACGGTGAGCCGCTAGATGGCGCATTTTTTATGAACGACATGTAGCGGTGAGCCGATAGATGGCGTTGATAAAAAATGCTATGCAATAGCTTTACCGCGACAGTCCCCGAGTGCCACACGTCTTTTTTTTTATATTTTTTTACTGCACGGATTTGGTTGAGATGGCTCGTGTCCTGGATTAATACATAGGGTTATATTTTATCCCGGAAAGTTAAAGAGTTCCTGCGGGAATAAAAAAATGGATTACCGCGCGAACGAGCTCACGAGCATCATTTAATAAATTCTAATTACAATAACATTGTGCATCTGTTTTCCGAACCAGTTAATAACTTGTACTCTCTCGCTACTGGTTAATATCTTTTACACCACCAGTGGTGCAAACCGGTAGCGTCAAGGGTCCAAAACGGTTAAATTACACTGACGCAGCAAGAACGCCACACGTTCAGTCCAGTTCAGTCAATCAGAGGCGATGCAGTCATCCTGAGACAATCTCACCGCTGGCCCCACGCGCGGGCGCCGCGTGGTCCCCGCGGCGCCGCGTATAAAGGGCCCGGATTGGGGCACAGATTAAACCGTTCCCGGCGCCCGCTGACGCTGACGGACGGACACCAGGCGCCGCAGGAGCCCGCTGCACGTCTTTATAATCGAGACGAGAAATTCGAGAACATTATTTTTTGCGACTCTTGTGACGAGTCAAGAATCAAGCCTCGTCTAACAACTTTTTTACTAATTCTGTACAAAAAAAAAGACGTGTGGCACTCGGGGACTGCCGCGGTAAAGCTATTGCATAGCATTTTTTTATCAACGCCATCTAACGGTGAGAGGAGTCCCGTGTCAGGTTATTTTCGTTACGGAATTTCTGGATTCGGTCTCCACGCTCAAGGCCCGCGATAGAAGCTATGCAATAACTTAAAACTTAACTATCTACCTACTACTAAGTTTCTTTTATTACTATGACATTTTTTATTAACTTTTAATCGTTGCTTTTAATACTGACATTTTGTTTCATATTTCACTGTATAATATTCACACACCGGTTCTGATAAAATGCCTCGTCTTTTTCATATACATCACATTGTACCTGCATTTTGGTGAATAAATGATCTATCTATCTCAAACTATAAAACATTCTTTTACATAAAATGTACACCTATTGTAAATATTGAAGCGAACTACGAGTATATTTTTGTTTTAATCATACCTGCATTCTGCACTCAAATAAAAAATATACAAATGTTTTTTGTGCCTTGTGCAACTTTCGACAGTTTTAGTTAGGAAATCTTTGCGGTTAACTCTCGATATAATAAATAGAATAACGAATCGATTGACACCTCGTTAATCAAAATCGGCTCAATAGTTTAGGCCTTGCGGTGGAACATACGTAAATACAAACATACACAAACTATTAGAATCACAACCCTTCCCTTTTGGCTTCGCCGAAGTCGAGTGAAAAGCTAAGTCGTATTAATGAAAACGGCAATTAATGTAAGTAGGGCTAATTCCGGAGCGCGTGTTTACTTCGGGGGGTAGAACGGAACGTGCAAACACACACTCCCCAAATGTACACTCGTCGGTAAATGAAAGGGTTAGCTGTATTGTGGGAACCGTTTTACTGATCGGATTAACGTTCAAGATGACCACAGCGCTTATAATAGAACTAGCTTTATCCCGCGGCTTCGCTCACGTTAAGTTAGATTTTTCCAACCCCTATTTTATCCCCTTAGGGGCTGAATTTTCAAAAATACTTTCTTAGCGGATACCTACATCATAATAGCTATCTGTATGCCAAGTTTCAGCCCGATCCGTCCAGCGGTTTGAGTTGTGCGTTGATAGATCAGTCAGTCAGTCACCTTTGCTTTTTATATATTTAGAAGACTAGCGGACGTCTGCGACTTCGTTCGCTTCTTCAATTCACAACCCTAAATCCCCACAGTTTAGGGGGGCTATACGGTCTATGTCGAAACAGTATAATGCGCCCAGTCATCGTTCACGCATTATTATAAATACGCCTTTCATTTATTCATACATCAGTGCACATACCATCGCATTGCGTACACATTACTATAATTGGGTTATTATTGGCCTAAGTAGGGGCGAAAAAACTTGAACATTTACTTCAAACAGTTTTATTACTGTGCGGCCTTGTACCGTACGGCGTACATAAATGGACCTTCGAGCCGGACCCCACGTTGGGCACCGCATTTATGTATCTGTTCCGACTTAGACCGTACAGGGGCAGTACCCCTGCAGCATCAGGACTGAGGAGTTGGAACCCGAAGTTTTTATGGAAGAATGTTCTTTCTTCTTAAATCTAACGCAGTCGAGTTTTTGATTTTTTTAATTTAATATTTTATTATAGACAGCACCCCTGTTTAGAGAGGGGTTTAAACGGCTGAACATCAACAAGCATGAATTATTAACCCTTCTATTAAGTGAGCCCTCTCGTTCGTCTGTTTGTGTAATCGCTGTAATCTGCTCGAGCTAATCGTTCCCCTCGCAACAGATATCACTTAATATTCAGTGGTCATTTGAGGGCGTGTCGGGGGTGGGGCGATGTTGACTCGTTGACAGGCCCTTGACTGCGATCTCATTTGATGGTAAGTGTCGATGCAGTCTAAGATGGTAGCGGGCTAACTTGGAAGGCGGCGTAGCAAAGTAAATTAGAAACATACTCGTAGTGGGTTTGTAGACGCCATCGATGGTACTGTAACATTAACAATATTATCGATAGACAAAACCTATCACCAGACGAAATCAGAGATAATTCAAAATTACAACCCCTTTTGTAGCGGTAGAATTTCAGTCTCATATCCCTCATGTCGTGCGGTGCGGGTTGTTACGTTCCCTCAAATATGGTTGAGCGAAGCAACGGCTGGATCATGTGTCATGCTCGTGAACGGGCGCCACCAACGGGAATGGGTCTGCTTTGGCTGCCCATCTTGACATGCGTTGGATTGGTGTACCTACGTAGGCATTTTTGTATTTTTGAAGCTTTATTGTGGAAGCACTGTATACATAGCATAGCTTTGTAAAAAAAAAAATTTTTTTTTTGAAAAGAGCAACTGCTGAGTTTCTTGTCGGCTCTTCTCAGCAGAATCTGCATTCCGAACCGGTGGTAGATTTATGACGTGTCATAAGAGCTACAAGTTAGCCTATATGAAATAAATAAATTTTGAATTTGAATTTGAATTTTGAATTTGAACATAGTCCCGTAGCCCCTGTAGCGCTAGAACCGCAGTCCCATTTCCCTCGTAGCAATTTATAGTATCTTTCGTAGTATTTTTCGTAGTCCCGTAGCTTGTCCCGCCGCGCTCCTCCCGTAGCGCGTTGTCCTACGGGATATTTCCCTCGTAGCTCCGTAGCTGATGTAGCGATTGTAGTTTGAATCGCACGTAGCCCCGTAGCTCTCAAATAGGTAAATCATTAAATGAAGAGGTGGTGGAAATAAATTCTTGTTAACCGACTTCCAAAAAGGGGGAGGTTATCAATTCGACCGATATCTTTTTTTTCTATGTATGTCCACCGATTACTCCGGGGTATCTGGACCGATTCGCCTGATTTTTTTTTAATCATTTAGAGGATGCCTGCGAGGTGGTCCCATAAAATTTTTAAAGTTTAAAGCTTAGAACTTTTTATGATATTGTCGTCTACTGGCTAAGTATAGTTTTACAGAGACGTTCAATTTCAACCAAGTATAGACTCGGAGACCACGCTTACTCAAAATAAATGTTATTATCAAACGATGGGCAAAGGTTTCACACTTGGTGCGGGCGCGTGTCATTAGCGCGATTGAACAACGCGTAACAATACACCCGGCGGCGCAGGGCGGGCGGCGCAGGGCGGGGGCGGGCAGACGGCAGACCGCCGACTGTGCGACTTGACTCAACACTTAGCCACTCAAAACTCAAACGAGCACTCCGCTCGAATTAAGTTCTTTTTAAAACGTTTTACGATATTTTCGACATTCATCATCATCAACAAGTCGTCACCGGCTCACTGCTGAGCGGAGGTCTCCTCTCAGAGAAGGGTTATAGGCTACAGTCCGCCACGCTGACACAACGCGAGTTGACAGACTTCACACACCTTCCAGAACATTATAGAGAACTCTCAGATGTACAGGTTTCCTCGCGAGGTTTTCCCAGGTAGCGGAATATTGTGTAAATAAAGATTTTTACGATTTCTGCGTATAGAAATAAAAACCTGATATTAGACAATATACCTAACCAGAACGTTAATGGGCTGCCAATTGCAATCACCAGCCACAAGTTTGAGTGTAATGCTTTGGTCTATAAATTATGGTGTAAATTGTGTTCACTTTTTATAAGTCTTTAAATAAATAAATTGACATTTTCCATCGCTATATTATGTTAAACTCAATCGGTAATTATTCGAAATGAATTCAGACATTTCTGTCTTAAGACAACTAATCGCTCGTCTGCGGCAACCCGCACAGGAAATAAAGGAATGAGGTGTAAAACTAATTTTGTTGATTCAACAGTTTATTGAGGGCCCTAGCACACCTCCCGCGCCGCGATACAAACGCACAAACAGAAATCAAATGCAATTGTCGTTCCCACTTCCAGCACAAGAGCGACGCTGTTTAGGAGAGTCATATTCAAAGTACTATCCGTAAAATTAAAGAATGGTTTTAGAAATGGCGGCTCATTATGCCGGTACTGTCAGCATACACGGGATCTATAGCGAGCGACAATCTGCTAATAATCAATAAATTATAACATAATAAAAAATAATATAAACGTTATATATATTTTTTAATTCAAATAATGTAATCATTTTTGGCTTTATTTAAGAACTAGATGATGCCCGCGACTTCGTCCGCGCGTATAAAGGTTTTTTGATTCCCGGGGGAACTCTTTAATTTTCCGGGATAAAAAGTAGCCTATGTTTTAATCATGGGAATAAGCTATCTCCATTCCAAATTTCAGCCAAATCGGTTCATGCGTTGTGGCGCAAAGGAGTAACAAACATACACACATACACACACACACATACACGTACAAACTTTCACCATTATAATATTAGTGTGTTGTGATTAAAATAATCTTGTAAAATTATGTTGTACACGCTGTTGATTACCAATAAATAAATAAATAAAGACGGTCATTTTATCAGTTTATTGTTGTTGTCCGTACCGGCGAGTGTGAGTATAGATAGCGACAGTGTGCGAGTGAGAGGTGAACAGAAGCGACGCCATTTTCAAAACCATTCTTTAATTTTACGAGTAGTACATATTTTGACGACCTCCATGGCGCAGTGGTTAGCACTATGGTCTTATAACTGGGAGGTTTTGGGTTCGATTCTCGGCGGGGGCAATTTGGGAATTTATAATTTCTGAATTGTCTCTGGTCTGGTCTAGTGGGAGGCTTTAGCCGTGGCTGGTTACCACCCTACCGTCAAAGACGTGCCGCCAAGCGATTTAGCGTTTCGACACGATGGTGAATAGAAACCGATCAGGGGTATAAGTTAAATGCACACTGTAATACCTCTTCCAAGCTAGCCCGCTACCATCTTAGATTCCATCGTCACTTACCATCAGGTGAGATTGCAGTGAAGGAGTATCTTGTCATCGAATAAAAAAAAAGTTGCTAATATTCATTACAAAATATTTATAAATCATATCGTACGTTGTCGTCCTCTATTTCGCCAAAATTAAGTTTTATTTTGCAACAAAAGGCAGTTCTACTCCATGGTTCGACTTATTTTTATACCAAAAATCATTAAAATCGGTTTAGCAACTTCGGCGTGAAATTATAACAGACAGATAGCTTTCGCTTTTATAATATTAGTAGTACAAAATTATTTATTTCATGTAGGCCAACTTGTAGCTCTTATGACACGTCATAAATCTACCACCGGTTCGGAATGCAGATTCTGCTGAGAAGAGCCGGCAACAAACTCAGTAGGTAGTTGCTTTTCATAAACACAGAATAGCACCTCCTATCTGGTATCTTTATACTAATATGTTGGATAGGCACTTTAATTCGTAGACGACGTGATGGCAATTCCAAACTTTATTCATGCGTCATGCTCGTGAACGGGTGCCACCAACGGGAATGGGTCTGCTTTGTCTTCCCATCTTGACATGTGTTGGAATATATGTATTGCATTTTTGAAGCTTCACTGTGGAAGCACTGTATACATAGCTTAGTTTGGTTACTTATTGTAAAATTATTTTTTTTTTTGAAAAGAGCAACTGCTGAGTTTCTTGCCGGTTCTTCTCAGCAGAATCTGCATTCCGAACCGGTGGTAGATTTGTGACATATCATAAGTGCTACAAGGTAGCCTACATGAAATAAATAAATTTTGAATTTTTAAGGCATTAGCGGTTAGGCAATCTGCTTTTTAGTCATCTTTCGTTTTAGATACTAAGTTCAGAATCGAGTCAGATTCGCTTCAGAGAAAGAGTTTTGAGCGGCTGAAGATGAGCTATAGGCAGGTAGGTAGGTATTTACTTAACGCTGGAGGTGTGCTACAGACCCTAGTTTTTAGTTTTCATTGAAAAGAACTAAAGAAAGTCAAACTCACCGCGAGTGAAAAGTTAGCTGTTCGCTTTAAGGCCTGCACACACGACGATCTATTTTCTTTATAAAAAAATAGACGTGAACACTGTTGAACAAAGGTCTCTTGCATGGACTTCCACAGGTCTCGGTCTTGCGCCGCCTGCATCTCGCGGCTCTCTACGACTCGTCTGATGTCGTCGGTCAACTCATTGGGGGGGATAACATAAATAATAAATATCACTTAACAAAACAAAATATGTATGTGAGTTTGCGCATGTATCTATATCTCCGTGATTTCTAAACCGATTTTCTTCGTTTTTTTGTGTTTTTTGGCGATTTAGGTGTGAAAGCGTAACAAACAGACAGTTACTTTCGCATTAGTATTATTAGTTAATGGCCGGGAACTCTCTTATTTTCAGATATAAAAAGTAGCCTGTGTTATTCCAGACTATAATCTATCTCTGTGTCTTCAGTCAAATCGGTCAATCGTTGCGGCGTGATCGACTAACAAACATCCATCCATATTTTCGAATTTAAAATATTAGTAGGATTTGTCGGTTATAAGTTTACTTTGCGATATTGAAACGAAAGCGCGGTTCGCTGGGTTTGATGTGTGCGAGCCTTAAGGAATAACTTTTTGGTCGGCGGGAACAACAGACTCGAACCTGCGACCGCGCTCGTCATTAACTAATGAGGCCCCGCGGCGCGCCCCGCTGCAGCACATGTATCGATTGTGTGGCGATGACACCGATGTGGGGCAAGTCGGACGGGCTCCGAGCTGGGCATGAATGAATGAATGAAATGTTTTGAATCTGAATATATAAAAGGCAAAGGTGACTGACTGACTAACTGATCTATCAACGCACAGTTGTAACCACTGAGCCGATCGGGCTGAAATTTGGCACACAGGTAGTTATTAGGATGTAGGCATCCGCTAAGAAAGAATTTTTTAAAATTCAATCCCTAAGGGGATAAAATAGGGGCTTAAAAAATAGACCTTACCGTGAGCAAAAGCTAGTAAGGAATATTTTGCCGCCTGCTTCTATCGAATAATTGAACCCAGGACCGTCGGCGTCCGCCGTCGAACACCACACAGCTTTCACCACTGCGCCACGGGGGTCCTCAAAAATGAAATGAGCATCGTTTAGTTTACATAAATACTTAATGGTGTTAGCGGATCGCGAGGGCGGGGTTCGAACCCGCGCCCCCGGGACCGGCTCAGAGGATACAGCTGCCCCCGGGAGTTGCCCGCATTAGGCATTAGCGTTACGAGCTAGGGCTGTCAAGTTACGAGCTAGCCCGATTTCAACATAAGTGTACAAATTCAAGTTATACTTTGTAGAGACATTTGGATTCGGTTTTAAAAAAAGTTTTATTTTCTTTTATTTTAGCGTTTAGCTTTATAGAATCAATCTACGTATTCTCAGATCGCGAGCGATTTGCTCTTATTGAGCTGGTCCGTTCCCCATCACCGAAGATATTCATCAGACTTTAACCAAATTTAAATGGGACTAACTGAACCTTAAGACAAAAAAAAATATTGAAATAGGTTCAGATTGGACGGAGTTATAGAGTAACATCACCAAAAACAAATGCGCGTCGAATTGAGAACCTCTTCCCGTTTTGAAGTTAGTTAAAAATGATAATATCGGTACAGCACCATTTTCGAGATACGTGGCATTTGCAAAAGCGTTATCTACTTAACGGCAGGATCTCCGAAAACAGCCTGTTTTTGATTCAATAGTAAACAATCAAATATTCTTTGTTTTGATAGGTTAAAAATATATGTTTATAGTTTAATACACGTTCTAAATTATTTTACCGTTCAAAAGTCCATATTTTGAACTTCACTCGATCAAATAATATTCCGAAAACAGTGTAGTTTTTAATCAGGTTCAGGTTGTATTTATAGTATATCAAAGTTAAACTAAAAAAAAAAAAATGTCAAAAAATAGGCAAAAGCTTTTAGAAGAATATTTTACCGTTAATTTTTCTCTAAAAAGTTTACTTTTTTTTTATCATGACTGTTTTACTTTTTTTATAACAAAGTGGCTCGTGCACCTCACTTCAATTGCTTGCAAGTTACTGCGGCCGAAGATCGTGCCCTTAAGTATAACGGTGTAACCTCTTCACAAAGTTTTTACTAACATTTCCACATTTCACTCACACACTCTGTTTAATTATGACCTAAATTATATATTTTCGAAAAATCTGGGCGCTTGTGCCAACCCCTCGTGAAGCTAAGTATCAGCATAACAAATCCGTCCGTAGTTAATGTATTAACCGACGCATCATCGCATGCCGGCGCGTCTCCGCGCTGCGACCTCCCGGAGCCCGGGTCAGGATTACAGCGCACCCCTTCACCCAGCCAGTGCCCCGTTTTTGGGGTAATTACCCCAGCGGGGGCGGGGTAAACTGTTTAAATCTCTTGGTGGTGGGACTGGGTTCAAAATATAGCACCCTTCGATCTCACCTGATGGTAAGTGACGATGCAGTCTAAGATGGTAGCGGGCTAAATTGGAAGGGGTATAGGAGTGTAAATTGAACCCATACCTCTAATCGGTTTCTACACGCCATCGTGCCGGAACGCTAAATCGCTTGGCGGCACGTTTTTGACGGTAAGGTGGTAACTAGCCACGGCCAAAGCCTCCCACCAGACCAGACCAGAGACAATTTAGAAATAATAAATTACTAAATTGTCCCCGCCGGGAATCGAACCCGAGACCTCCTAGTTATAAGACCACTGCGCCAGGGAGGTCGTCAATTTTCGAGTAGGGTCAGATGTCCAACAATGAAACAGTGGTACACAATAAAACACTGTGATATTTCTAAAATTCTGCGTTGCCATTTCGTGCATTATATTGCGTTAGGACACTCTCGTGAACCCCCCGCCCTAGCCCAATTTGCATCGACGCCGCGTGCGAGAAGATGTGTTTGCGGAGCACTTTTGGTTTTTTTTCGACAAAAAGTAAGTATTTTTAGCATTCTTTATAGATTTTTTACTAAAGTATGGTTGAAAATTTCATAAATTTCATGATTAATTAGCATTACACACATTTCGTAGATTAATGTGCAATAAATTATATCTTAAAGTGTTACAATTTAGTGGGTAAAAAATTGAGATTAGTAAAAAAAACCTTAGGTAGTACACAATGAAACAGTTGCACAGTAACACAGTGAAACACTATTTCAATGTGTATCATTTTATTTTATTGTGTACCGTATAATTGTACATACATAATATCATGTACTTTCCGGGCAAATTAATAATTTTTGTGGCTACAAATTCACAAATTAATCTTATTAACATTAAATTTTTTATAATACCAGTAATAGTACTGGTAACCTGATTAAAGTTAATTAAAAATAAATCCTTTTGTGATTATTAACTCAAGCATTTTTTTTTATTCACCTACTCCATAAATTACACAAAAGTCGAGACAATACTATTAATGTTTCATTGTTGAATTTGTGGTGTTTCATTGTGTACCACCACTGTGGACACAATGAAACATTTCCCATTTTTTAGTTTATAATTTTTTGCCGATTGATTACATATTAATTAAAAAAATTGTAAATGAAATCCGATGCCGAATGAAATTACCTACACACCTGTAAAAAAATTAGACTTCTATCTGTAAAAACAAAAGGTGCATGAGACTTTGAATTTTTTGTGTTTCATTGTTGAACACATGACCCTATTTTAGCCAATGTGACGCAATTAAATATTTGAGCTCTTTTTAAAGAGCTTTTTAAGAAGGCAATCGAGTCTACCGAGGTCCAAGAGCTGGCAGCTACCTCGGCCAAAGAATTAGTTTGGCCATCCAAAGGGGCAATGTTGCCAGCGTCTTGGGTATCTGTGGCATCGTAGCAGCCGAACGAATGACTGATTTTAATTTTGTTTTTTTTCTTTGAAAGTTGAATTAGTCGGAAGTGTTCTTAGCTGTGTTTGATGAAAATAGGCCACACAAAATGGCGGATTAAATATTTTAAAGCAACAAGAGCGCCATACGTTCAGCCAATCAAAATTCAAAATTATTTATTTCATGCAGGCTAACTTGTAGCTCTCATGACACGTCACGACTCTACCACTGGTTCGGAATGCAGATTCTGCTGAGAAGAGCCGGCAAGAAACTCAGCAGTTGCTCTTTTCATAACAAAATATTATCTGAGGTGATAGCGGTGATATAAATTTTTATTTGCGTTAAATCGTCTAAACATAGACGAAGTTGCGGACAACAACTAGCTATCACTTATCCATTATAAACATTCTGAGAGGATTAATTTAAAAATCAAACGGAACAGTTTGTTTATCCGAAAGATACACAGATCGCGTGCAATATTGAAAACCCGCCCGGGGGGGTGGGGGTGTCCTGAGGGGGGAGGGAGGGGGGCGAGGGGCGTGGCCGGAAGCGGAAGTGCGCGAAATCGACGAGTTTGCAAGGTTTTGTTTGTTTTTAAACTTTATATCCAACAATTGACTAATACGCGGCGCTGACTCTTGCCTATTTTCATTTCCTTCTTTATCAACCGATAGACGTCAAAGGTCAACAAAGTTGTCCTATATGGACTCCCAGGCCTCGATCTTGCGCCGCCTGTATCCGTCTATTCCGTCCAGTTATTAAGTTCTGTCCACCTAGTGGGGGGTCTGCACAACACTGCGCTTCCCGGTGCGGGGTCGCCACTTCAGCACCTCGGGACCTCAAAGACCTTATAGTTCTTTGAACTATGTGCACCGTCCGCAAAAATTTAACAAAATTTACCCAACCCCTTTCTAATAAAGAAAAAGTTGTTAAAATTGGTTCAGCTTTATTGAACTTATGGAGTAAAATCGCCAGAACTATCATCCCCTATAACAACCTCTTTTAGTTTAATTTCTATAAGTAAGTTAACCTATCTCCTTCTCCAAGGTCTAATCTATCTCTATACCACAAATCATTAAAATTAATTTGGCGGTTTAGGCGTTGAAACGTAACAAACAGACAGACAGAGTTTCATGGATATAACTTGAAAAATGATGGACTTTCTTAAGCCCCTTGGAATTTCAAAAAATCCTTTCTTAGTGGGTGCCTACATCATACTCCAGTGGTTTAGGCTGTGCGTTAATATATTTTAAGTCAGTCAGTCAGTCAGGACTTTGAATTTTATAAACCAGTAGGTAGGTACAGGTACAGATTGTAATTGTGACAACAATGGAATACTCGCATACACTTTTCTAAATTCCTTCGCCTCATCGCGACGCGCGTCACGCTCCCATATTCAAATCGCCGCCCCGCGGCTCCGCACGTTTTGATTGAGCTCTTGTCACGCAATCACCGCCAAATTGGATCTTTTCCAATCACTTACCCTCACCTGCCGCTCACACGGCGTTGCCATTCAATATTGTAATTTGCAAGCAGCGATAGTCGAGTAAAGATATTTTTATTTTCTCGAACATGGGTACAAAAAAGATGTGAATTGTGATGTCATTTCCACAAACATATTCTGCCATTCCAGTGTGCAAATTACCAATTAAATATCACTTGATTTAACAGTGAAGGGACAGATTACTCTCAAGTAATAAAATACATAAAACCTTAAACTAAATTACCACTAAAATTAAAACATTTAATCTACAACCGTATCCATGTCCCCGCAGCGCGGCATAGCACTCAAGACGCTGACAGCATTGCCCCTTTGGATGGCCGAACTAATTCTTTGGCCGAGGTAGCTGCCAGCTCTTGGATCTGTCGTGGACTCGATTACCATTTTGGAAAGTTCTACAAAACTAGCTTGAGCCCCAGGGTTCCGTTGTTTCCAAATCTACACTCCGAGAGATACAAATATGTAACCACAATGGAAGTTTTCATATGTTCAACACTTTAACGACAAAATAACAATGAATAACAACTACATACCATCAAGGTGAAGAACGTGGAAAGTAATTGCTCAGAACTTATCTGTGTTTATAGCCCGACAATTTTATTATTTATACGTAAATCAATGCGTCAAAAAACCCTGAATATGTTGAGTAGAAAAAGTGTTGAATTTAGATTCCGTTCGCGTCGCGCGCCCTCAGGTGTGAGGTGCGAGGTGCGAGGTGGGAACCAATATTTTGCTTCTATTAGACATTACAATTAGATTGTCGAGTCGCGAGCCAACTGTGACGCGTAATAAATTGTATACAGTTAAGTATGAAAGAATACAAAATAATAAAACACTGCTTCTCAGCTGTGATCGGTACAGAGTTCTGTAAACAATCCTTACTATTTAGTTCTACCATCACCCTTCCACATCGCTGGATGGCAGAATTGTCGCAATTCCTCAATCTCACACTAAGCGCTTTGCTTCCTCGTTCATCATGGGTATAATTTGACTGTTGTCAAATGCAGATATTGATTAATTGCAATCGAAAATGTAACATGTAGAGTAATATATATAAAAACAGAAAATAAATCGGTTAAAACACTAATACATACATACCTTTATTATAAGCTGTTTTACTGCGACTGTACCTATCCGTCTCTTTCTAAAACGAATTTTTGTATGGAGAGTATATGAAGCTATTGAATCGTGACGTCATGTTGCAATAGGGCTCTTTTTTCTAACAGGAAACTTAAAAGCTCTATGTTTTCCACAGCCACTGTAGTCTTTTTTGACGACCATCCTGGCGTAGAGGTGAGCGCTGGGGTCTTACAACTGTGAAGAACTTGGGAATTAATAATTTCTGAATTGTCTCTGGTCTGATGGGAGGCTTTGACCGTGGCTAGTTACCACCCTACCGTCAAAGACGTGCCGCCATGCAATTTAATCGAAATCGATTAGGGGTAAAGGTCGAATGTACACTGCCATAGCCCTTCCAAGTTAGGCCGCTAGAAGCTTAGACTACATCATTACTACCAACTACATTTACCATCAGGTGAGATCGCAGTCAGGGACTATCTTGACATTCGATAGAAAAAGATCAAAAATACAGAGTTTTAGTTTGGCATACCCGCAGTTCTTAGAGTTTGGTAGAGTGGCGCGGCCTCTAGACGTTGTCGCAGCTACCGGCGCGGTGTCGGCGCCGGATATTGCACGCGGCGGTGAATTGGTTTTCACTTTTCACTTGTAACCCGTCGGCGCAGCGATCTAAGATGCTGTTCTTTGGGTACCCGATCGTAGATTCTACTGCTGGGGAAATGTTGTTGTGCCAGCAAAAGGGTGAGGTCGGTCAGGCGCTCTAGAGCTCATATCTAAATATATAAAAGGAAAAATTGATGAACTCACTGATCTATCGACGCACAGCTCAAACCACCTGGACAGATCAGGCTGAACTTTTTTTTTATTCGATGACAAGATAGCCCTTGACTGCGATCTCACCTGATGGTAAGTGATGATGCAGTTTATATAGTATGTATACACGCCATCGTGCCCGAACGCTAAATCGCTTGGCGGCACGTCTTTGACGGTAGGGTGGTAACTAGCCACGGCCAAAGCCTCCCACCAGACCATGACCAGAGACAATTTAGAAATTATAAATTTCTTAATTGCCCCTGCCGGGAACCGAACCCGAGACCTCCCAGTTATAAGATCACAGCGCTCACCACTGCGCCAGGGAGGTCGTCAAACTTTTCGTGGGACTTTGCCATACAGATAGCTAGATTATGAAGTAGGCATGCGCTAAGAAGAGATTTTTCAGAGTTCAACCCCTAATGGGATAAAATAGGGACTTGAAAAAGTCGAACTTAACGTGAGCCGCGAGCAAAAGCTAGTTATAAATATAATTATATTCATTATTCATATGCCGAACCAGTACTAGATTCATTTGACGATTCGAAGGCACGTTGTAAAAGTTTATTTGCCTCAGGCGTGCAGGTTTCTTCATTATGTTTTTCTACACCGATGCAGCATTTGATAAGAATTTAATATTGATTAAAGGCACATAACTCCGAATAGTGATAGGGATCGAACCCTTAACCCACGGAATAGGAGACATCAGTATCAACCACGGCTTAGGGGACATCTCGACAGAAAGAAACTCGTCCGAATGGCCCAGTTGTCCTTTTTTAATTTTTTAGTAAATAAACCCCTCAGTATTTTACTTTCGGTCTATTATCTTATTTTGTTTCTCATCACAACTCGATCTTAGGCAAAGAAAGTGTAATATCCCCTGTGTACAGCCTACCCGCAGTCAGTCAGTCAGTCAGTCAGCGTCGTGAGTCGCGGTGTAATCACATCAGGCGGCGCGGCGCCATCGTTTCCAGCAGGAAATCGCCTTACGGCTTCAGTTTTACCGTTTCTTCTTTTAATATTAGACTAACGCGAAAAATTCTAAAAAAATGAAAGAGCTAGCTAGATCAGACAAAATTCGGAATGAGTATATCGAAGCACCTTTAAAACTGCAGCTAGCTATATTTTGCACCTACCTGCACATTTGAGATGACGAAGTGGCAGATTTTTCTTTCGATAGGATAGGATAAGATGCAGAAAGGCCGATCACGCACTTATGGTCATGACGAGGGCAAGTGAGGCAGAGGTCGCCTACAAACTACTTGGCCTAGAACCAGTTCTAAAGATATGACGACGCTGGGCCTAACGCCAGCGATGACTCAAGATCGCAAAGTGGCGATCTAGTATAGGAGGGCCAACCCCAAATAGGGAATGCGCAAAGGGGAAACAAACAAGAAGCCTTTCACTGCGACCTCACCTGATGGTAAGTGAAGATGCAGCCTAACATAGTGCGCGCTTGCCTTAAAGATGCCTATTCACTCTTGATTTATAGATACCCAAGCTATAGCCGAGTTTCTTGCTGGTTCTTCTCGGTTGGAACGGCATTCCGAACCAGTGGTAGATTCATTTGACGATTCGAAAGCATTTTGTAAAAGTTTATTTGAATAAAAAACGATTAGCTATTCTATTCTATAGCGAATTGAAAAAACGGAACGCATTCCGAACCGATGGTAGATTCTCGACTTGTCATAAGAGCCACAAGTTGGCCTACATGAAATAAATTTTGAATTTGGAAATCTGTCATACGTCGAATGGCAGTATTGTATTTCGTCGACAGGTAAAGCGAATCTTCTATCAAAAACCAATAACTTAAAGATAATGAAAGCACAAAATAAGACAGCTCAATAAGATAGCGCAGTAAAGGCGCTGCGGGCGGTCGTGGGGGGTCGTGCGGGTCGCGGGGGGTCGTCAACTTCACGGCGCTGATTGACGGCTTCTTTATAGAGACAAACGACGTCGGGGCATTAGCTAAGTAGCTATTATTTAATATGTACTGAGAAGCTGGCACTCGCAACTAAGATATGATTTGTTTACAGAACCAGCAGTAGAGTTTTTTTTTTACCGAGCAAACGAGCAGGCGGGTCACCTGATGTTAAGTGATTACCGCCGCCCATGAACATTTATAGCACCTAAAGGCACCACCCATACGTTGCCGGCTTTTCAGGAATTTGTTGGTCCGCCCCTTGAATAACCCCATGTTGTAGTTTAGTGGGAACACCGTCGCAGGAAGTTGGTTCCACAGTTACAAAGTACGTGGAAAAAAGATCTGGCACAACGGATGGTCGAAGTGCTCCAGGCACCCAGGTGGTGAGGGGGAAATTGTGTTCGGTGGCGAGCGGTGCGGTTGTAGAAGAGAGACGGTGGAATAAGGTCAAATAGCTCTTCAGGACACTCGCCGTTATATAGTCGAAAGAGGACGCGATTTATCAGAACTGAAATAAATATGACTTTGAATTGTGAATCAAACCCCCTTAATCAAGTTTTGGCAATACAGCAACCGACAGATAGAAGTCGTTAAGGCGCCAAATCAACTTACGGGCGTGGAGCCCGCAATATCCTGTGGGGGGGAAGGGGGGGAGCGGGCACAATGTTGTTAGTGTTACTTACTGAGCAGTTCCTCACACCGAAGCTTATATTTTCCTTTTAAAAGTTAACATAAAGTAATAGATATCGTCGCTTGTCGAGCATCACCGCGGAAGTCGAAAATTGGCGGTTTTTCTTTTAAGTTTTTGTAATCGGATAAAGTTACTTCTCCCGCGCGTTAAAGTTAAACAGAAAGCATTCAATATAGATCACTTATCATCCATAAAAAGAACTAATTGAATGAAAACTAACTTATTAAGCTTGTCTGGTGGGAGGCTTTGGCCGTGGCTAGTTAGCGTTTCGTATAGATATATTTCGTTTGGTGTAGCTACCTTTGTAAATAAATATTCTATTCTTCTCATTTCTAATCGTGGGTTTTAATCAATACCTTGCAAGAACCCCTAAAATGGTATGTAGAAACAAATTAGGGGTATGGGTTGAATGTACACTGCCATACCCCTTCCAAGTTAGCCCGCTACCATCTTAGACTGCATTGTCACTTGCCATCAGGTAAGATCGAAGTCAAGGACTATCTTATCATCGAATAAAAAAAAGGTCTTGAAAGCAGTTTTTTCACCCTTCTATAAAATTAGTCAAAATGACTGGAGAGGTGTTGTTTGATGTTACTTTTATCCCGGTGCGGCGGGCAAATATATGGTAATAAAAACTACAACACAGGTCCCGATGATTCGCCCGTTACAGATGCTGCGATGAGATGAGGCGGTGAGGCGGTGGCGGGGCAGCACGAGGCTGGGCAGCGCGAGCATGGCGCAGCCGCCCTTCCTGCCCTGGGGCCTGCCCTACCCCCACAGGTGACTACGCTGCTCAATTTGATCTTTACCATCGCTGGCCAAGATAGTTACTAGTAAGAAGGAATAGATAACTCAACGGTTAAAGGTGTGGACTGAAAACTGAAAGGTCACAGGTTCGAATCCCACCCGTTGCACTATTGTCGTATCCACTCTTAACACAAGCTTTCCGCTTATTTGGAGGGGATAGCGATAACAATCGACTTTAGCTTCGCTGATATCCTAAATTTAATTCACTAGAATCCGGGGCGCGATTCTCGAGATATGTGGGTTCGATTCCCGCTGCCCTGGAATTTTAGATTTTTTTTTTGAAAATGTACTCACCCGGTAATAATGATGATATTTTGTTCCTCAGGGAGCCTCCCCCGCGCCGGGACTTCGAGCCCCTCCCCCCGCACACACAGACGCACCCCCCGCTCTACGCGCACACACACGCGCCCAGACACACACACTCGCTCGAGCAGACGCACATAGACACACAACAGACACAGTAAGTATCTACCCATTTTTAGGGTTCCGTACCCAAAAAGTTCCACTACTGATATAGCCAGTGGCGTAACTATAGGGTGGCAAGACGGCAAAATGCCACGGGCCTCCAGCAGGAAGGGGCCCCCAGTCACAGAGGGCCGAAAGCACAAGAGGATTCCAACATTTATAGCCATTCCTGTGACTACGGCTAGTGCCGAGTGATCATTTTTTGGGGAGGGAGGGAGGGCCCCATCCGATGAATTTGCCACGGGCCTCAAACGTTATAGTTACGCCACTGGATATAGCCTATCTATATCAGTAGTGGAACTTTCTTTACATCTACTATTATGCGATATCTTATGCTGAGATCTATATAGAGCGTGCTGTGACTCAGCTCAGACTCAAGATAGAGGTTAAAACGAGACACAAATATGCTCTGACATAAATCTGTCTCGTTTTAACACTGTCTTGAGTCTGAGCTGAGTGAGAGTGTTCAGTGCGGTCTATAGATTTCAGCCTCAAATCCTCTTTGTTTTGTTAGCTTTTGAAAAAAGTTTTGTAATGCCCGTTTTTACCAACGTTTCGTAAAACCTATTACGGGCTAAGTTAGGCGACGCTTTCTTTCAATTTTTTTTTCACGAACTTTTAGAAAACACCTAAAGGTGGAAATGGCATTGGGTAATGGATTGTATTCAGGGGATACCTACGTAAAGAGAGTCTTAGTTACGGTTTAGGTCCAGAATACATAATAGCTAGGTACAGTCCTGGGTACGGGGTCCATACGAAATTACCCATTAGTTATGTTTTCTTGGAACGTTTGCTCCTCAGTGTTTTCTGTTCGCAGATGTAAGGGCGAGGCGGACGACTCGCAGACGGACTTCCAAGACCACTACCTGCACAGGTACGTGTGTAGTATTTGTTTACAAACATCGAACTATAACGCTTCAAAATCGGTCCAACGGCTCCCGACAAACATACGTAAAGCCAGACAGAAGACAGACAAAATTAAAAATTGTTTCTTCTTATACGTACTAGGTACATACCATCATTTTGTAATAACCTCCTCCTTTTTGGAAGTCGGTTAAAAATCTGTTATTTTGACATTACATACAGACACTTCAATTTAATTTATTTGTTTAGATAGATGTAGGTAAGTACACATGAGATTTTGTCATATCAAAAGATATCAGAAGAACACAAAACAATAGTTCGGCCTCCAGTCCCAACATACCTCCATATCTCATTGGATAGAACGGTGTTATTTTGCGAAATTCCATGATAATATTAAAAGAAAAAGAAATACATAGTTTGCCGTAATCCGCCAAATAAGAAAAAATCTGTATGGCAACATGCGCCGACCGCGTCTTATGTTGTCGTTTCTCCAGAACAGAAGAAACATCGAAACAACATAACTCCTACACGCAGCGACACACAAACTCCTTCACAACACACTCGACGTACGTTCGACTTTGCAAAGAGACTTTGCAATGTGAAATCATATCTCCTGATCTCGACGTAGGTACATATACGTTTCGCTCCGACACCGAAGTAGCATCAGGAGACTCGACGTACGTTTCACTTTGCAAAGAGACTTTGCAATGTGAAGTCATATCTCCTGACGCTACTCCGGTGTCGGAGCGAAACATACGTACGAGTGTGTTTTGAAGGAGTTTGTGTGTCGCTGCGTGTCGGAGTTGTGTTGTTTCGGTGTTTCTTCTGTTCTAGAGGAGAGACGGTGTGCGGCGCGGGCGGCGTGTGTTGCCGTACAGATTTTTCTGGTTTGGCGAATTGAAGCAAAACATTGCTTTTTCTTGTAATTACACCTGTATCTCATTCCGTGTATTGTCCCTCACAACACGCGTATTGTCCCCAGATGCGGCGGCTACGGCTCGTGCCCGGAGGAGGCCGCGCGCGAGCTGCGCGACGACGCCGTCTCCAGCAGCGCGGAGAGCTGGCGCGAGCGGCGCGGTGAGCATCATCATCGAGATTACTACCACGACAGAACACGGTCTTATGCCCCCTGTATCGTTCGCTCAGCTAGTGGGGAGGGCTTTCGCCATACTAGCACCTTCCTTGGAATCTTTTTTCTGAAACTCCAACGTCACTCGTTTCTTCGTCATGTGCCTAGGTCGAAGCCAATTCAGCTCCGCGGCTCGAATATATCGATGTTTGTATCTTCAGCGTATCTTCTGATGACAAACAGTCTTATTACAAAAAACTTAATAAACCTTGGTTTAAACCTATACTATCAAGTCCAGGCTTATCTGTAAAACCATGGTCTAAATATGTTCGTATTACAAAACATATATAAACCGTGGACTTCTTAGTACCGTAATTTGAACCATTGTTTATATATCGACCACAGATTAATACAAATATCATTCGTTCACCATGATAACATTCTATCGCAACGTTCCGTATGCCCAGAAAAGAAACATTTTGATAATACGCTAATGATTAAATGATGTTTAGGAGTGTTAAAAATATTAAGACTTTGTTATTTTGCATGGATATAAACATTATTTAGTTATTTCGTCAATTGCAGTTTTGTTTTTATTTCGTATTAATTTCTAACAAAACATCTAAGTACGTGTAACGAAACGTAACATTCTCGCGCGTTATATGAAACCCTAACAATAAACAAAACCATGGCAAGTTGAACAAAGTTCTTTGGGATTTTTAAGTGTTTGTTAGTCTATATTAGAACAATTGCCTCTTTGTAACGTTTTTAGTAATTTGAATAATATAATATTGTGAAATCATCATCGGATAAATCTACGAGGAATTGACTCGAACACGATTTCTGTTGTGTCGGCGTGGCGTTTCCAACAACTCAGCTGCTTCAATATCCTCAATATCAATTAAACCGACCATGTTAATATCCATTTTCGAGTTAAAAATAACACAACAAAATGAAAAAGATGATAAAACGTAGAAACACAAACTATTGCTTACAAGAGAAACTTTGACATCTATGATTTAGACCATCGTTAAACTAGGGGTCGCCGAGGTTTAGCGTTAGGCCATGGTCAAAGAAAGATGATCTTTGGCCATGGTTTAGTCTATGGTTTATCGAAAAACCACGTTTTGTAATATCATTTTTGATTAATCCGAGGTTTACAGAAGTTTAAACCAGGGTTTTTAGTTAAACCGCTTTTTGTAATAAGACTGAAAGAGTCTAGCGGAAAGAACTGAGTGAGCAAAAAGAGTTCATTAAGAGTTATTTGATGTTATCCTTACAGTACTTCAGTGTACTGTATCGCGTAGTGTACTGCACGTGTCGCTGTCCGCAGCTCACGGCGGGCACGGCAGCCGGGCGGCGTCGCCCGCGCCCCCGCACGTGAGCACGACGCATGCGGGCGGCGCGGGCGGGGCGGGCGGGCGGCGCGGCGCGCTGCAGCTGTGGCAGTTCCTGGTGTCGCTGCTGGCGGAGGGCGCGCGCTGCGTGGCGTGGACGGGCCGCGGCCTGGAGTTCAAGCTGCACGAGCCGGAGGAGGTACGCGCCGCGAGCGAGGCGAGCGCGCCGCCTCCGTCCGGCCGGAGTCTGTCCGAGTCTTGTAACCGATTAACCGACGAAGGCTTAACAATTGAATCCTCAATAGCCTAATGGTCAACAGTTTGAGCCTCACCCGTTGCATTATTGTCATACACACCGATAACACAATCTTTTACGGTAGGTATACTAGCTCGACCGATACTCACTCGCTATACTTCGACATCGACGCAGCGATTGAACAATTGAATTGCTACTGTACAGCTACTGTATACGACTCGCTGTGGCAGGTGGCGCGGCGGTGGGGCGCGCAGAAGAACCGGCCCGCCATGAACTACGACAAGCTGTCGCGCTCGCTGCGCTACTACTACGAGAAGGGCATCATGCAGAAGGTCGCAGGTGAGGGCGCAGCTACACCGGCTGACTGGCTGTTCTTCTCGCTGCGCTGCTATGTTGTTGTCGTTGTCGGCAGGCGAGCGCTACGTGTACAAGTTCGTGTGCGACCCGGAGGCGCTGTTCAGCATGAGCCGCGCGCCCGCCCCCGCGCCCTACGACGTGCTGCAGCTGTACTGCCCGCCCGCGCCGCCCGCCCCCGCGCCGCCCAACGACTACCGCCGCTACTACCAGCAACACTACGACACCTGAGCGCGGCGCCGCCCTACGACGTCGCCACAACTCTCTCTCATTCGGACAGGATTGTCTGAAATAGATTGCTACAGTGTAACAATCCCGATCACCTCTCACTGGCTGAATGTATGGCCCCATGTATCGGTGCATTTGAATTTTTAGCCAATAACGAGAGAGTGCCAACTGCTAGCCAATCAGAGGCGATTGTGATCGTTAGACTCTAGTCACCATTTTTAGAGAATCGCACAGCTGATTGCATTAAAAAAACTGTCAAAACGTCAAATTCGTCGATTAAAGTTTACGATAAGGGCAAATAAATAGTCAGTGACCCTAATTCAGTACTCGTTGTAACCCAGTAATCGTTGAGAACTCTGCACTCGAAATTGTAGACGAGTATATATACCTGGGACACACAGTCCAGCTAGGTAGGTCCAATTTCGAGAAAGAGATCAACCGCCGAATCCAACTCGGCTGGGCAGCGTTCGGGAAGCTTAGAGATGTCTTCTCGTCCAAAATTCCTCAGTGCCTGAAGACTAAAGTCTTCGAACAGTGCGTGTTGCCAGTGATTACTTACGGATCCGAAACATGGTCGCTAACTATGGGCCTCATAAGAAGGCTCAGGATCACTCAGCGGGCGATGGAGAGAGCTATGCTCGGAGTATCCCTACGAGATCAAATCAGAAATGAGGAGATCCGTAGGAGAACCAAAGTCACCGACATAGCTCTGCGAGTGGCGAAACTGAAGTGGAAATGGGCGGGGCACATAGTTCGAAGAGCTGATGGTCGATGGGGTCCCAAGGTGCTGGAGTGGCGACCTCGCACCGGGAAGCGCAGTGTTGGCAGACCCCCCACTAGGTGGACAGACGACATCAAACGAGTCGTAGGGAGCCGCTGGATTCAGGCGGCGCAAGACCGAGGTTTGTGGAGGTCCATGCAGGAGACTTATGTCCAGCAGTGGACGTCCATTAGTTGATAAAGAAGAAGAAAGAAGACCCTAATTCAGAATCAAACTAGGTAACATTGTACAGTTTTTGATTGTCAAAGGATTTTAATGAAAAAACTGCATAAATCTTTGCCGCAGTCGCCATCGTGGTCACTGGCTGAACTTATTGCGTTCTAATAATGGATAGAAACAGGCGGAAACTTTGCGGAATTGCGGAAAGAGTGCTAACCAATCAGAGGTGATTGCGAGTGTCATACTGCAATGCGATTGTCTAAAAATGATTGCTTCAGTATGTATTACGATTGCAATCCTCTGATTGGTCGATACTCGATACCCACTCGCTATCGGTTAAAAGCAATCACCACAATAGAGACAGCAATGATTGATATAGTTTTCACAGAATCAGCCGGCTGTAGCAATCATATTAACTTACCATCCCAAAATTGAAACACACTAAAAGAATAGTCATGTAAATTCATATGTAATTAAGTAAGTACCTATTTAAGTAAATTATTATCTTTTAATAAACTTGAGATTTAAAATTATTGTTAAAATTTAAAATAAAAACTAAGCTAAATAATAATTAAATTTTAATTAGATAAAATAATGAGTCGTATGTATTGAAATAGATTTTAATTTTAAACAACTGTGCAATATTAGCAGGTAAGAATAAATTCATGAAAATCTGTGAATATTTTCAAAATAAAGTTTCTTCCAACCGATCAGTCTTTGTATTCTTTTGTGCTGTCCGTTGATAGATCAGTCAGTCATTCAGTCATCTTTTCTTTTTATATATTACTAGCTTTTGCCTGCGGCCGTGCTGACGTTGTTAGTTTTTTCAAACCCCTATTTTGTCCTCTTAGGGGTTGAATTTTCAAAATTCCTTTCCTAGCGGATGCCTACGTAATATCTGTATGCCAATTTTCAACCGGATTCGTCCAGTGGTTTGATAGAACAGTCAGTCAGTCACCTTTTCCTTTTATATATTTAGATATAGATTAGATTTAGAAGAAAAAGCTGAGGAGCGGCCTGGCCTGGCGTAGGGTAATAAAACATATGAAAAAAGCTCAATTTGTTTTATTTAATATCTTCACAATATCAGATAATAATATAACCCCTACAAATAGGTATTCAGTAACAAAACAGTTTGCAATACATTCAATGGCACAAAAACTGCAAAAATTAAATAAAAAATTACATAAAACGTATATTGTTGTGTGCATAGACTAGATAATATGTTATTCTAAAAAAATATTTTTCACTAACATTGTAAATGTGTAATGATTTTATTTAAAAAAAATACTATTTAGAAAAAAGTATACAAATAATTACATAGGTTTAAACGAAAGTTCAAAAGTTTTACAGCTTTTCGTTGTAGCAGGTACGGGTGACAGGTTAATAGAAAGTAAGTTGTTTCGCACCATATTGTTGCAATCGTTATATTTAAATTCACACCATTCAAATCTATCGATACTATTTCCTTTTTTAGAAAACCTCCTTAGAAACCATTTTAGAAAATTTGAACCTTATGCCCATAACGTTACGGCACAAAATAACTTAAGTTCTATTGACCTGTTACCCTCACCAGCACAGCGAAATAAAACAAAATTACCAGTAGTTTATAAACTTTAGTACCCGGCTGTAAATATTACACTTCTAGCCCCAAAATTATATAGTCGGCTAACATCGGCTTCGTAGCGTGTCGTCTCTGTCACTCGTACCTATGAGACGCTCTACGAAATCGAAGCCAGCTGATGTGTAATATTCACTGCCAGGGTGCTGAATGTTGCTTATTTAAGTAAGGTATTATATTTTTATAAATTTTATTACAGTTATTATTGTCGTTGAATACATTCAGTCGATATTTATATTCGTAATCGTTATTTAAGAAATAACACGATTAAAAGTAATTTAAAGACAATATTTCGTTAACTTTATAAGCAATAAATCGAATTCGGGGAAAAAAAACAAAAATTAATTTCGGGAATCAAAAAATAAAAATGAATTTCGGGAATCAACTTAAAATTATAAAATCAGTGCGTAAGTTTTTTTTTACAGTAACAAGAAAAATATTATTACTTGCAAATATGTTACAGTAAAAACAAGAAACATCCATAACAATATAATATGTACATACTAAATGTGTATACCTACCTATATTATATTATTAATTATATAAAAAACTTGATCCTATATGAATACAAAATAACTATTTATATAAAACTACATATATTACATCGGTAGCCAAATTAATAAACGCTATAGCAAAAACTGTATTTTATTTTGAGTAAAAATCAAAGGATCTTTTGTATTGAATTATTATGATACAAACAAGAGTAAAAATTTCATAACTAAAAAATATTTTTTTTATACTTTTGTAAGGAAAAATAAACTGTTTTTGGTGAATATAAAAAGTCATTTCGACTTAATTTTGCTTTTTTTTACTTTAAATTTATAAAATGATTTAATGAAAATACCACATAAAACAGTGCAATTTAAGACACACGAAACTATTTAAGCGTTTATTAATAAAGTTTATTAATATTTATTATTAATTAAAATATCTAACTAATATTCAATTGCACGATCCATAACACCAAGTGAGTTTAAATACTAAATAAAATTAATAACATTTGATTATAATTAATAATTTGGTAATCAAATTACCGGTTTTAATATAAATTATAATAATATTACTTGAGTAATACTATTCAAGTAGTTAATAAAACCTGGGTAATAAATAATATTCCTTAGGTAATATTACCTGTGTAATATTCCTAAGGTAATAAATATTACCCATTTTACCTTTACATTTTCAAGGCCTCTAGCGAAACCGCTGAGTCCCCGATGGCAAAAACAGAAATACTTATTAGAATATGAATCTATTTTTTTTTACAGAATTTCATTATTCCAAATTGTTTAATTCATGGGCCCACTTGTCAAGACGTTAGGAAAACAAACTGCTGAAAAGAGAGAGACTCACCAAAAATCAAAATTAAAGGTCGGCCCTAAGCTTCAGCAGTTTTTTTGCTACGGTTTCGGAAGTGTGCTAAAGATCGAGAAAAGTGTGCGTTAGTCTAAATATATAAAAGGCAAAGGTGACTGACTGACTGACTGATCTATCAACGCACAGCTCTAACCACTGGACCGATCGAGCTGAAATTTGGCATACAGGTAGCTGTTAGGACGTAGATATCCGCTAAGAAAGGATTTTGGAAAATTTCAACCCCAAGAGGGTTAAATAGGGGGTTAAAAATTCGAACCTAACGTGAGCGAAGCCGCGGTTTAAAGCTAGTATAACATATAATGCTTCCGAGTGAATTGTTTTACAGACATTCTTCAAACAAAATTTATTCAAGCTAACTAAATACTTGCAACATTTTTAAAATTTGTAAGCATTTTCTTATCACCCGTTACACAGTGCCGCGTTTAACACGACTACAGTAGCTCACAAAACTTGTATTAAAGTCGATAACAATTACAAAACAACAGGTAATAACAGTAATCAGTGATTACCACATTACCAAAATGTTTTACTTCACACATCTGATTATAAAATTTAAGTAGATAAACGAAAGGTTTTTTACGAAAATTATTACCTGTTTTTACGACTAATTAAAATCGAACATCCAGTCACTAAAAATTGACAGGTTATATCAATCTTAATAATCAACGAGTACTCCTCACACCATTACATCAAAGCTAAGTTAACAATCGTCATACAACACTTCTATTTAGTCATTGCAGCATCATTGCTACATTCACAATTGTAGTAATTGGCTGAATTTATGGTGTTCATGCTACAGCAATGTATTTAAGTCAATAACGAGATGAGGTAATTGCGATTGTAGCAACCATTTTAAGAATCCTGCGGCTGGATTTGCGTAAACTTGCCCCCGTGTCATGTTTCTTTACTAAGAACCCATATGCTTTGTAATACAACTACAGGTAATATCAGTAATCACTGATTACCGATGTTCCCCTGCTCACGTAGTCAAGGTAAGCGATATGTCTCTGAGCGTGGACTTGATGGCGTCGTAGGAGGAGAACGAGATGCCCACCGCGATGGGCCCCTTGACCCAGTTCATGCTGAGCCCCTTGAAGAAACCGCGCCAGCCCTCCAACCTGCGGATGAAGATATAAATAGATAATTTTAACCTCATGGATTAATATGATTTTATAGCAGGTATTGTGGGTTACATAGCTTTGAAATAGGTAAAAATTGATTATCAAAACTACCTGTAACATATATTTTATTGAAGAAATGAACGTATAGTGTACGTTTATAGGTAAGGTAGGTAATAACATATTACCCACGTTACCTGTAGGTTTACAAGTTAAATGTACTTTTTGACCACGTCAATAATAAGTTTTTATTAACCGAGTATAAATATATAAATGTCAATAAAAATACAATAAAATAAGAATTCTGAAAAGGTTAGACTTTTCCCAGTAGTCACGGACAACAACATACTATTTCTTAATACTATTTTGATGCATAGATAGCCCAGGATAGGGATAAGTGCAATTTTTTCTGTATATCTGAAGGAATGAACGTATGGTGCACGTTCACAGGTAAGTTAGGTAATCACGTATTACCCACGTTACCTGTGGGTGCGCAAGTTACCTGTACACGGTGGCCAGCGTCTCCACGATGGTGGGGTAGGGGTAGGTGCGGTCGGCGCGGCGCCGCGCGGTCTGCATGCGGCGCCGCACGATGTCGAGCGGGTAGGACGCGGTCTGCGCGAGCGCGCCGGCGACGCCGCCGCACGCCATGTTGGTGAAGCCCCGCGGGCTCGAGCCCGTGTAGTCTGTGCGAGATACGACTCGATTCACAATACGACACACACACACTCCATATAAAAAGCCTCAATAGCCCAACGGTTAAGGTGCGGACTGAAAGCTGAAAGGTCGCAGGTTCGAGCCCCACCCGTTTCACTATTGTCGTACCCACTCCTAGCACAAGCTTTCCGCTTATTTGGAGGCGAGAGGAGAATATAAGTCAAATTCAGCTTTGCTATATTCCTTTTTATGAAAAAAAATACGGCTACTAAAATCTTAAAATAGTTATGCCTTCTCGAGAGTTGGGAAAAACTTCTTATAATCGTAAGCGCGTTAAACGTTGTGCTTTTTTCTGTAAATGACTATTGATCGTATTCTTAATCGACGACATTAGCTCAAATTAAAATGAACCATAACGGCATTGAATTAGAGCTCAATTTTTTGCATGAATTCTCAAACGTACACAGATACGCACCGAATTAAATTCGGTTGTGCTGAATTTGTGATTTTAAATCCATACAGTTAAGATTCGTTTTAGTTTGACGTTAATGTCACCGAATAAGAACATGATCAATCGAATTAACTGTTTTACTGAACCTATAGTACAATCCGTCCAAACTCACCCAGGTACAAGTGTCTCAGCGAGTCGTAGGTGAAGAACGACACGCCCGCATACGGGATCACGCCCAGCACCGTCGCCGGGTAGCCTCTGCGGGGAAGCGTGCGTTACTAGCTGTTCAACACATCACCGGCACCAAGTTGGCTAAATGTGAATTGGCTCACTTCACACACCTTCGAGAACTCCAAACCACCAATGGTTTACTACCAACCACAGGTTTCAGTTCTTTGTAAATAATCAGAGACTGCTTCATTCTGCTGGAATTGTTTACAACCTAGTCATTTTGTATATAATTGTAAACCAAGATTTAGCTGCTATGTTGTGGTAAGCGGCATCAACGGCTCACTACTGAGCGCAGGTCTCCTACCAGAGAAGGGTTATAGGCCACCAAGTTGGCTAAATGTGAATTTGCACACTTCACACACCTTCGACAACATTATGGAGATCTTTCATATGTGTAGCTTCGAAAAGTCAGAGGTACACCCGGGTTAGATCCTACGAGTATATCGAGACACAACGGCGTTATCGTTATTTTGCAACATGGATATTCCGATATACGGGCGCACACCAGGTTCAACGAGAAAGTAGCGCTGTGATGTCATATGGGTTAACGATCCCGCCCCCGCCAGACTCCTGTTGATGCGGACGAATCCGTAGAGCGTGACGAGTCCTTCTTCCATCGGCACTCGCGTGAACACTTCCCTCAAGGGGCAATAGTCCGCTACGGCCATACGGATGTGCGCCAGATTTAGTGCTTTGTAAACCTCGTCCCTGACAGACTCGCTGTTGCCGCGGAGCTCACAACGAGGGACAATCACCTGTACAGCGTGACGAGGCCCTCTTCCCTCATCACTCTCGTGAACACCGCCCTCAGGGAGCGGTAGTCCGCCACGGCCATCCGGGCTCGCGCCAGGTCCAGCGGGTACGTGGCGCTCTGTGACGTCACGCCAGCCAGCGACCCCGCCACTAATAGCCGCAGCGGCGACTCTCTGTTGAAGCAGAATACAGTTTGACATAGTTTAGTATTAAGGCTACTCCCACAGCTATAAATTGAAGAAATCAGTTGCACAATCCAATAAAGCTCATTTTTGTATGCCCTACTTTGAGGCGAGTTGCTCACTCACTGTGCGGTGCGCGGCGTGTCAACTCCCAGCAGCCGCTTCCACTGCTCGTGCGAGGTGAACTGTATGGCGGCGTAGGGCACGATGCGCGCCATGGTGGCGCTGTTGCCGCGCCATAGCGCCGCGAAGCCCTCCGTGCGCGCGCTGTGCGCTATGAAGCGTACTGCCGCGCGGGCGGAGTGAGGGACTTGAGACGAGCTGTCACTCACTGTGCGGTGCGCGGCGTGTCAACTCCCAGCAGCCGCTTCCACTGCTCGTGCGAGGTGAACTGTATGGCGGCGTAGGGCACGATGCGCGCCATGGTGGCGCTGTTGCCGCGCCATAGCGCCGCGAAGCCCTCCGTGCGCGCGCTGTGCGCTATGAAGCGTACTGCCGCGCGGGCGGAGTGAGGGACTTGAGACGAGCTGTCACTCACTGTGCGGTGCGCGGCGTGTCAACTCCCAGCAGCCGCTTCCACTGCTCGTGCGAGGTGAACTGTATGGCGGCGTAGGGCACGATGCGCGCCATGGTGGCGCTGTTGCCGCGCCATAGCGCCGCGAAGCCCTCCGTGCGCGCGCTGTGCGCTATGAAGCGTACTGCCGCGCGGGCGGAGTGAGGGACTTGAGACGAGCTGTCACTCACTGTGCGGTGCGCGGCGTGTCAACTCCCAGCAGCCGCTTCCACTGCTCGTGCGAGGTGAACTGTATGGCGGCGTAGGGCACGATGCGCGCCATGGTGGCGCTGTTGCCGCGCCATAGCGCCGCGAAGCCCTCCGTGCGCGCGCTGTGCGCTATGAAGCGTACTGCCGCGCGGGCGGAGTGAGGGACTTGAGACGAGCTGTCACTCACTGTGCGGTGCGCGGCGTGTCAACTCCCAGCAGCCGCTTCCACTGCTCGTGCGAGGTGAACTGTATGGCGGCGTAGGGCACGATGCGCGCCATGGTGGCGCTGTTGCCGCGCCATAGCGCCGCGAAGCCCTCCGTGCGCGCGCTGTGCGCTATGAAGCGTACTGCCGCGCGGGCGGAGTGAGGGACTTGAGACGAGCTGTCACTCACTGTGCGGTGCGCGGCGTGTCAACTCCCAGCAGCCGCTTCCACTGCTCGTGCGAGGTGAACTGTATGGCGGCGTAGGGCACGATGCGCGCCATGGTGGCGCTGTTGCCGCGCCATAGCGCCGCGAAGCCCTCCGTGCGCGCGCTGTGCGCTATGAAGCGTACTGCCGCGCGGGCGGAGTGAGGGACTTGAGACGAGCTGTCACTCACTGTGCGGTGCGCGGCGTGTCAACTCCCAGCAGCCGCTTCCACTGCTCGTGCGAGGTGAACTGTATGGCGGCGTAGGGCACGATGCGCGCCATGGTGGCGCTGTTGCCGCGCCATAGCGCCGCGAAGCCCTCCGTGCGCGCGCTGTGCGCTATGAAGCGTACTGCCGCGCGGGCGGAGTGAGGGACTTGAGACGAGCTGTCACTCACTGTGCGGTGCGCGGCGTGTCAACTCCCAGCAGCCGCTTCCACTGCTCGTGCGAGGTGAACTGTATGGCGGCGTAGGGCACGATGCGCGCCATGGTGGCGCTGTTGCCGCGCCATAGCGCCGCGAAGCCCTCCGTGCGCGCGCTGTGCGCTATGAAGCGTACTGCCGCGCGGGCGGAGTGAGGGACTTGAGACGAGCTGTCACTCACTGTGCGGTGCGCGGCGTGTCAACTCCCAGCAGCCGCTTCCACTGCTCGTGCGAGGTGAACTGTATGGCGGCGTAGGGCACGATGCGCGCCATGGTGGCGCTGTTGCCGCGCCATAGCGCCGCGAAGCCCTCCGTGCGCGCGCTGTGCGCTATGAAGCGTACTGCCGCGCGGGCGGAGTGAGGGACTTGAGACGAGCTGTCACTCACTGTGCGGTGCGCGGCGTGTCAACTCCCAGCAGCCGCTTCCACTGCTCGTGCGAGGTGAACTGTATGGCGGCGTAGGGCACGATGCGCGCCATGGTGGCGCTGTTGCCGCGCCATAGCGCCGCGAAGCCCTCCGTGCGCGCGCTGTGCGCTATGAAGCGTACTGCCGCGCGGGCGGAGTGAGGGACTTGAGACGAGCTGTCACTCACTGTGCGGTGCGCGGCGTGTCAACTCCCAGCAGCCGCTTCCACTGCTCGTGCGAGGTGAACTGTATGGCGGCGTAGGGCACGATGCGCGCCATGGTGGCGCTGTTGCCGCGCCATAGCGCCGCGAAGCCCTCCGTGCGCGCGCTGTGCGCTATGAAGCGTACTGCCGCGCGGGCGGAGTGAGGGACTTGAGACGAGCTGTCACTCACTGTGCGGTGCGCGGCGTGTCAACTCCCAGCAGCCGCTTCCACTGCTCGTGCGAGGTGAACTGTATGGCGGCGTAGGGCACGATGCGCGCCATGGTGGCGCTGTTGCCGCGCCATAGCGCCGCGAAGCCCTCCGTGCGCGCGCTGTGCGCTATGAAGCGTACTGCCGCGCGGGCGGAGTGAGGGACTTGAGACGAGCTGTCACTCACTGTGCGGTGCGCGGCGTGTCAACTCCCAGCAGCCGCTTCCACTGCTCGTGCGAGGTGAACTGTATGGCGGCGTAGGGCACGATGCGCGCCATGGTGGCGCTGTTGCCGCGCCATAGCGCCGCGAAGCCCTCCGTGCGCGCGCTGTGCGCTATGAAGCGTACTGCCGCGCGGGCGGAGTGAGGGACTTGAGACGAGCTGTCACTCACTGTGCGGTGCGCGGCGTGTCAACTCCCAGCAGCCGCTTCCACTGCTCGTGCGAGGTGAACTGTATGGCGGCGTAGGGCACGATGCGCGCCATGGTGGCGCTGTTGCCGCGCCATAGCGCCGCGAAGCCCTCCGTGCGCGCGCTGTGCGCTATGAAGCGTACTGCCGCGCGGGCGGAGTGAGGGACTTGAGACGAGCTGTCACTCACTGTGCGGTGCGCGGCGTGTCAACTCCCAGCAGCCGCTTCCACTGCTCGTGCGAGGTGAACTGTATGGCGGCGTAGGGCACGATGCGCGCCATGGTGGCGCTGTTGCCGCGCCATAGCGCCGCGAAGCCCTCCGTGCGCGCGCTGTGCGCTATGAAGCGTATTGCCGCGCGGGCGGAATACGGGATTTCACTGGGGAAAACAATGTCAATTAGTCGTAGTTTCTACGAAGCAGAACGTCGTTAGCGTCCGTAGAATGACAGAGCTATTTCGGCCATATTGGAATTATAAAGAGGATGGCTGTAGAAGAGTGCCAGGGTAGTGGTACCGTAAACTTTACGGAGAGATGTTAAGAAGGATTCGTATAGGTCCTATCCTACCGACTGCGCCATGTCAAAACGTGCCATTGATTCGATTGATGATTGATATCATTATATGAATTGATGCCCGCGACTTCGTACGCGTGGATAGAGGTTTTTTACAGACTAAACGATAGATGGCGCTGACGACAATAATTTCACCCATTACACAAACTAAACGATAGATGGCGCTGACGACAATAATTTCACCCATTACACAAACTAAACGATAGATGGCGCTGACGACAATAATTTCACCCATTACACAAACTAAACGATAGATGGCGCTGACCACAATAATTTCACCCATTACACAAACTAAACGATAGATGGCGCTGACGACAATAATTTCACCCATTACACAAACTAAACGATAGATGGCGCTGACCACAATAATTTCACCCATTACACAAACTAAACGATAGATGGCGCTGATGACTATAATTTCACACGTTACACGGACTAAACGATAGACGGCGCTGACGACAATAATTTCACCCGTTACACAGATTCAACGATAGATGGCGCTGACCACAATAAAGTCTCAATGGTAAAGCGTATTTAAGGCCTTGCACTCACGAGGTCTGGAAGTTGATCTTGGTGCGGTCGAGGGGCGCGATGGCGGTCTTGGCGATGGCTCCGGCCGCGGCGCCGGACAGCAGTGACGTCACCACCAGCGCGGTGCCCGACAGCTGCTTGCTCTTCGCGGACTCTCCTGCAAAGTGTACACGCCGGCGCCGTTAGCCACGACCGAAGCCCCCGACTGGACCAGACCAGAAGTTATTCTCTCCCAATCCAGTCGTGGAGGACTGCTGGTAATTTAGCTAGTATTTTTTGGCAGAAAACCCAAATACATTTTTGTCTTGACCCAGGAATCGAAGCCGGGACTTACTTATCCGCAGTCGTACTTGCTAACCACTAATCAACGAGGCAGTTGTTGGTAATTATCATAGTAATGACGTCACAAAGTATCAAAATAGGGAGCTGTTGATCTGTTATCAGTTGTGACTAGTATAAATACTACTGTTATCAAGCAATACTCGCTAAACATTTGATAAGATAATACTTGTACTTATAGTACTATGACAGATAATATTTGTTTACTACAGATTAGTAAACAATAATGATAAAATAATCACACTAATATTATAAAGGCGAAAGTTTGTATGTGTGTGTGTGTGTGTGTGTGTGTGTGTGTATGTTTGTTACTCTTTCACGCAAAAACTACTGGACCGATTTGGCTGAAATTTAAAATGAAGATAGATTATACCTTGGATTAAAACATAGGCTACTTTTTATCCCGGAAAATCAAAGAGTTCCCGCGGGATTTTAAAAACTAAATTCACGCGGACGAAGTCGCGGGCATCGTCTAGTAAATAGTAATGTCTTGCCGACTGAATCCAGCCACGGTGGCCAATCTCCACAGAGATTAGTCATTTGCGCGGGAGATGTTATAGTGCACGAGTGTGTGCGCAAACACAGACGCACTCTCTATTCCCTTACTCTCATGGACGGAAAATTCGACACAACCGCAGAGGACGGCTTTACGAGTGGGCGAGTTTATTAGCAGATAGCAAATGCGCTGACTGGTAAACTCGCGTTACGTTACGTATGGCGCGTACCGGTACGCGGCGCGGTACGTACCGTGGTGCGCGTGTCGGTCGTCGCGCAGTAGCGGTACGCGCGCCTCGCCGACCGCCATATCACGGGGCGCCGCTCACATCGCGACACCTGCAACACACCGTGTGTACATTGGCCGATGCACTGCAACAGCTCCAAATGTCAGTCATGTCTTAAAATGAGTATTTTAACATTAGTATACAATTCGATGCCTTAACATGGACAGCCTAAATATGTCATGCTCCCTTTAAACATTTCTGTGGTGGTGTCGTGTGGTGCGGGTTGTTACGTTCCCTCAAATATGGTTGAGCGAAGCAACGGCTGGATCATGCGTCATGCTCGTGAACGGGTGCCACCAACGGGAATGGGTCTGCTTTATGACTGGCCGTCTTAACATGGATTGTGACATGCAAATGTAGGTCTTATGCATTTTTGAAACTTCATTGTGGAAGCACTGTGTACATAGCATAGTTTTGTTACCTGTTGTAAAAATTTTTTTTTTAAAGAGCAACCTCGTTTTTCCAAGGAAAAACTGACAAACACTTTCATATTTGTAATATTAGTAGTGATATAGTGTACTACTATGTCACCTTGGCTAAATTATCATAAATTAAACTGTGTTTGTTTGTCTCGGCACAAAGTCAAACAGGTAAAAAACAAGTATGCTAATCACATTATGTAGGTATGTTTATAATAAGGGGTACATTGAACTCTAGAGGATTTCTGCGTCTTTACTATTTAATTGTTTCTCAGTTCACAAACAAATAATTATTTTAATAAATCTTAGGAAACTTTAATCTTCTTCTTTTAAATATTCTCTTTTTATTTAAAAAGCAATTACTGATTCTTAGCTGATTTGAATATTCTTTTTTCGTCTTCGTCTTCGTCTTCGTCTTCGTTTCCTGGGAATCTTTTCCGCAAGTAGGCGTCGATTCGCCCGTTTTGCGTGGTTCCACTGGTACAGCTCCCCGCCGGATCACTCCAGCCAGCCGAGCTCCCTCCAAAATCCGAGCAGGCCACCCAGGTCGGCGAGGACTTCAGGAAGGGTAGCTGGAGAGCCAATGTAATCGTGCCGTTGGTTGGATACACCACTGCATTTAAGCAGTACGTGTTCCGGTGTCTCATCGCCCTCCATGCATGCTCTGCACAGAGGACTGTCGGTAATACCTAGAATGTAAAGGTGTTTGTTTAGTGGACAGTGTCCTGTTATTATACCTACAACTACCTTTAGTTTGGCACGGGTCAGTTGTATTAGTTTTTCTGTTAGTCGTTGATTTAGGCAAGGAAAAGCCTCTTTTGTTTGTCTACAATCTGTGGTGCTGGCCCACAGCTCAGCATGTGTACTTACTGTTCTGTTGTGCAACCAAGTTTTGTATTCGCAGAAGGGTATGGGAGCGATAGGTTCCGGACCCGCCACCTTCAGCGTTGAGGCTCGCCGAGCTAGTTCATCGGCTGCGTCGTTTCCTATGTTGTCACTGTGACCTCTTACCCAGCGCAGTGTAATGTTGTTTGACTTTGTAAGCAACTGTAAGGCATTGTGACAGTCCAGTATAAGTTTTGAGGAGGTCGTATTTTTCGCCAGGGCCCTCAGTACTGCTTGACTATCCGTGTTTATGTTAATATTGAAATCTGTTACCTGTCTGTTGGCCATGGCTATGGCCGCCACCGTGATGCCGACGCACTCCGCTTGAAAAACTGTGTTGTTCTTACCGAGGGCGTGGGCAATGTTTATGTTTAGCTCGGGACAGTAGACTCCAGCTCCTGTACCCATGCTTGTTTTAGATCCGTCCGTGTAAATGTCGATTGTGTTGATGATAGACGGAGGGGTTGTTGTGTCATCCATGTTGATCTTGTAATTCTTTTCTATTACATGTACCTTTTGTGTTTTGTCACAAATCCACCCCAATTTTGGACACTTTGCTTGTTCAAGTGTTAGTATCCGGGTGTGTGTTGTGATTGTTTCTTTCCACAGTCCATAGGTTTTTATTCTAAGGGCCGCAAGGGTGGCTTCTTCCCTTATATGTAGGTGTAGTGGGGGTATCCCAAGTATTACTTCTAATGCACTTGTTGGTGTGGTGCTCATACAGCTTGTGATCGCCAGGCACGCTTGTCTTTGGAATTTTTGTAGCTCCTGTTGGGTTGTTGTAAGAAGCGTTCTGGGCCACCAGACTACAGCCGCATATATCAGAGAGCTTCTTACAACAGATAGATAAAGCCACTTCATTATTTGTGGCTTAAGACCCCAGGTTTTCCCAATCATGCGTTTGCATTGATTTAGGACAATTGTTGCTTTATGTATTTTTGTATCTATGTGTTTTTTCCAGTTTAGCTTGCTGTCTAGCGTTACACCTAGGTACGTTACCTCTTTTGTTAACGTTAGACTAGTGCTAAAAAGTGTTGGCATCTTAGATATGTCAGGTTTCTTTTTGTTTGTAAACAGAACTAACTCCGTCTTTTTGGGATTTACCGTTAGTTCGTTTTCTGTGCACCATTTCTCTATGAGTTTCAGTGCATTTTGCATTATGGCACTGAGTGTGTTCTCATATTTACCACTTATGAGGATTGTTAGGTCGTCTGCGTATCCTATTGTGAGGAAACCACAATTGTTTAACTTTGTTATCAGATCATCAACTACTAGGTTCCACAGGATGGGGGATAGTACTCCACCCTGTGGGCAGCCTCTGGCTACTAATCCTCTTGTCGCGCCGTTTATGTCCAGTTGGATGACCCTTTTTTCAAGCAGGGCTCCTATCCATCTGCGTAGTGTTACAGGTGCTCTGTATGTTTTGAGAGCATTGTCTATACTCTTGAATGTTGTTTTGTCAAAGGCTCCTTCGATGTCTATAAAGGCTCCTAGGATTGACAATTTGTTGCTCAGGTCGTGTTCCACTTTGCATACTACCGAATGGAGCGCAGTCTCTGTAGATTTACCGGTACTGTACGCATGCTGGTTATGATGTATTGGTATATGTCTTAGCGCTCCGTCTCTGAGGAAACGGTCGCCGAGTCTTTCTAGAGTTTTCAGCAAAAAGGATGTTAGGCTGATTGGTCTAAACGATTTTGGCTGTGTGTAGTCACTCTTACCTGGTTTCGGTAGGAATACTACTCTGACTTCTCTCCATATTAGGGGTATGTATCCAAAGGCTATGCAAGCTGAATATATCTTTACTAGCCTAGGTACTATTTCTGCTGCTCCCCATTGTAGGAGAGCAGGGAAGATATTGTCTGCTCCAGCTGATTTAAAGGGTTGGAAGGTGTCAATGGCCCACTGCACCCTCTCAAATGTAACTACTTTGTTAGCTGTCTCCCAGTCGACCTCAGTAGGTGTTATTTGAGGTTCATCTGTCCACGCTGATGTGTGCGTGCTTAGAATCTTACATCCTGGGAAATGTGTCTCTATGAGTGTTTCGCTGACTTCTCTGTCGTTCTTAGTGTAACTGCCATCGGCTTTCTTGAGTGAGCCGAGTGTGCGACTGTTATCCTCAGCTAGGACCTTGCGGATCCTGGTAGCTGTATCATAGGTTTCTATGTTTGAACAGAAACGTTGCCATGATTGGTTGTCTTTTTTCCGGACGAGTTTTTTGTATTGGGATTGTGCTGACTTATAGTTATCCCGTATTCTTTTTTCGTATTGGTCACTCTAATACAGTGGCCGTTTAAAAACAAAAAAAAATAGGGAAAACCCAAAAGATTACTTGAAAAATCAAAATTGTCAAAATTGACAATTTTCTATAGGAATTACTTCAGATTACTTTTACTTTAATAGATGACAGGAGCAAAGCCACCAGTAAGAGCTAGTGTTAAACATTTTGTAGCAATGATGTGAACTTCTATGTAATAACAACTATTGCCCGCAGCTTTGCTAATGTTAAATTCAATTTTTAAAAACCTTATTTTACTCCCTTGGGAGTTGAGTTCTTAGTGGATGCTTATGTTGTAACATCTACTGTTGTATTTCTATACCTTTCAGCCTGATCCGTCCACTGGTTTGAGCTGTGAGTAGATAGATAAGTCAGTCAGTCAGTCATTCAGACACCTTTTTTATATATTTAAATAAAAGAAGATTAAAGATTAAATAAATAAATTATCCTTAAGTACTAATATTATAATAAAACCTACTTTATTAATATCCAGTGTAAGCAATTGTAGTCAGTTTCGTGGACTAAACAAAAAAAAATGCAGTGTCTTTGTTTGTTCTTCAATCACATAGCAACAGAACAATAAATTGACATGAGTTTAGCTGAGTTGAATTTCCGCAGGATTCTTAAAAATTAAATCCAGGCAGATGAAGTTGCAATAATTATGTAACTTTTGCATATAAGTTAGACCGTAAAAGACACTGAGTACTAAAAATTATATAATTCTGTCTTCAAAATATAAAATATATCAAAATAACTTGGCAAACGACCAAGACTTAAAGATATTCAGGCCAAAATAATTATCGTTTAAAAGAAACTTACTTAAATAAATTATACACAATACTGTCAACTCATTGTTTTATTTTTATTACTTACTCAATGATAACAATTGCTGAGCATTAAAAAACTATAAGATAACGTTACATACTTCAAGAATTATGTAGTAACTACTAACTACATAATATAATTATGTGAATTATAAATATTTAAACTAGAACATGCTAATTAATTAAGTCGTAAAAATACGTAAATAAGGAAAAGATGTGTAACCTAAAATTATAATTAAATATTTTTGCCTTTTTTATTACGGCATATAGGTACTAAGCAAAGGAACGAAGTCCAAAGTGCAAAAACTAACCTTGAAATAATTAAAAAAAACTTGGATACATAGGTACTATTTTTAGAACATTATATTCCCAATACATACTTACGATATAACATAGGACTACAGTAGAGAGCTAAGCTAGTATACACTTTATTTCTGAAACAATATCACTTTTCCACTAATTAATAAATTAAGTTTGTTTTATATTAAAATCACATCTCAATCTTATGACACGCACAATGTTTAAACAAATACGGCCGCAATACGATTCAAATATTAGCAAGCGAATCTTTTTTGGTAGGCACAATATGTACAGAAAATGTTTTTAGAAAAACTGAGAAAAACTATGGAAAAGAAACTGCAGCTGACTGTGACGTTTTGGAATGACTTTGACATTTGACGTGACATTTGAATAGCGGCCAGTGTTGCCAACAAGGTGAATCTAAAACTTGCTAAACTGATGTTAAAATTTTGCCAAAATTATGCTAATTGCTTTATAATATTGCCAGAAAATAAGCTAACATTTTTCAATGTCAAATACGTCATTTAATTTTAAATGTTTATTAATCAACAAAATTTTGATTTATTCTACGTTTTAATCGACTATGTTACTAAATAAAATGTTAATATCTTCGTCTTCATCGGCAGGGTCGGCAGCTGATGTGCATGTAGACATGGAAGCCTTATTCTCAAGACTATAACTCTCCTTGGTACCTATAGAGCGCAGTACGTTATCCGGAACTGTGTAAGAATAGCAGCATTTCCCTGCCCTCTTTAGGCCGAATCTGACGTATAGAATGGCATTTAAAGTTTTTATCGACAAACGGTTGCGAAGTTTAGTTTTGACTATATTCATTTGGCTGAAAACGCGTTCAATTTCTGCGTTGGAATGAGGTAGTGATAATAATGATATTGCTAACTGAGATAAATCTGCAAAGGGGTTATTACCAGCTGCATCTTTGTAATCAATTACTTCATTCTAGAATTCTACAGTGGAAGATGTGCGTTCCCATTTAATGTGCACTATGTTTCTCCATTGAGACATGAGCCTATCCATTGTAGCTGCATCCACTCGGAATTCTTGGGCAATATCGATTAGAGAAGGCTTGACTGCTTTTAAAGTTTCTTCTACTGAAAATAAAGATACTTTCTCAAGTATATTAAAATTAATTGGTAATCTAGAACGCAGCTCTGAAACAAGTTTCAGTGTGAAATTCAGGCAACGTTGACGTAAATTATTTTCCACTTCAGGTTGAAGGTTGTATTCCCGTAATTTTGTTTCAAAAGCATATCCCATGTACGGTTTCGGATCCAAATAACTTTCTATATTTTGTGTAAAAACATCGACTCTCGCAGTTGGGTTCAAAATACGCCGCACAAATCTTTGTAAAGTTTTGTTGGGTCAATATTGTTGCTTTCAAATAGCTTGTTCACAGTTTGGACTTCCTCCAAAATAGGTTTTAAATACAATAAATACAAATGATTCACAGGATCATTATACATGGAGTATAGTGTTTCTGCCATAATATAGCAGTGGTTATCGCGCCTAGCAACTTCAAACAGGAGTTTTAATTCCACCCATTGCTCCAGAATACGGTTGACTGCTGGTTCAATTGATATCCATCGGGTGTTGCACATCTGTGGAATTAACAATGGTTCGGAGCCACAGTTAATTGTTTGGTAGATATTTTTGTAATATAGTCGACGGTTCGAAGAATGACTAAACCAATTGTAGGTTTCTCTTATTAGAAATTCAACATTCCGTGGTAGAGTTTCTTCCGAAGCATGCGATAAAGCCAACTGTAATGAATGGCACACGCAGCGAACTAATACCAAATTATCATTACCAGTTTCATTTTTTAATAGGGCATGTACTCCGTTGTTAGTGCCTGTCATCACCGTAGCATTATCTGTGCCAATACCGATCATTTTTTTTATTTCAATATTCAAAACTAACAATAATCCTTTAATACCGTTGACTATGCTGTTTGCAGTGCCATCTTTAATCTCGACCAACCCCAAAAATGTGGATATTATTGTTTTTAAAGATCGGCTGAAATATCTGATCGATACTCCCAACATTTTGCTTACAGAAATATCCGTGGACTCATCGAGCAAGAGACTATACTCTTGGTCTCCCAAATCTGACACAATTTCTTCAATAAAATGAGGCGCCAAAACATTTTTTATAATATTTGTGCATTTTGTACGATGGACTCGTAAGTCTCCACTTTTGCTATCACCGAATCGGTGTTTACATAAGTTTGATAAATGATCGACAGCCATAATCGAACAATGCGCGCACACAAACATCGCTAGTGAAGATTCTGCTCTCTGTGTATTTAGATCTTTTTTAACTTTGGGAAAATTAATTGTTCTTTGACTTTTTACTGGTTCTATAGCTTTCTTATGCTTTATTGACAAAATATGTAACTTTAAACAATGGACTTTTGCAATCATCTCGCACTTGCAGTATTTACAATAGGCCTTCGTCGTATCATCTTTGACAGGCTGTAACCAATCCTTGAAATCCAGCATTTGCTCCCATTCAGACCGGTAATGCTGACTGTATTTAGGCGGCATATTAACGACTATCAAGCAATTAATTAATAATGCACGTAAAACTTTTAAACTTTCTTTCATTTACAGTGACAGTAAATACGTGAATACGCGGTAATCGCGGTATAGTACTTACAATCTATCTCGCTTCTTTCGTAAAGGAAGGAGGGAGTGAAAGAATGCTGTTTCTTTATGGTATATTGAATTAGATTTGTTGGGGAATCCCCGAAACACGCTTGAGAGCGTTTGACGTAAAGGTTTCCCTTGTCGTTAAGTTGGCACCATCATCAAATATCAGACAGTGATGCCCTATCCAACTATAAAGAAGTACATCAACAATAAAAAACAAATGATAATTACAGTATATTTTATATATATATTTGAAGTATTTGGACTTAAAAAAGGAAAGTAAACTTGTTATTCATAATTATTTTATATGCCAAAAAATATGCTATTTGCTAAATAACTTATAAAAAATTCTTTTCAAAAAACCGACTTCAAACGCCACTACAAAGTATAAAAATAATTTTATTTTGTACACGTTTGTTGAAGTCGGGCGGGCTTAAATAGAAATGATGAATCCGATACGCGATGCTCGCCCGATTTCAATAAGCGTGTCCTTTATATGTCACCATAAGTTAAGCGTCGCGCATCGATTTCATCGTTTCTAGTTAAGCCCGCCCAACTTCAACAAACGTGTACAAAATAAAATTATTTTTATACTTTGTAGTGGCGTTTGAAGTCGGTTTTTTGAAAAGAATTTTTATTTTAAGCTTTTTAGTGTAGCTTGTTCCTGCTCTCTTTCTCCCCTCCCTCCAACACTACGTACTAAAGTAGTCTATACTTGGTACCTACAGTACTTATTAACAACACACAATTTCTAAAGAGCTAGGACCAGGAGGTCCATGATATAGTCCATGCTTGGTACCAACAATATCAATTCGAAAGCGACAGTTCGTAATCCCTCCAACCCTGCAGCATCAGGATTGAGGAGTTAGAACCTTGAATTTTATATGTAGTATATGCTTGGTACCAACAATATCAATTCGTAAGCGACAGTTCCTAAATCCTCACAGATTAGGTAGGCAGTACCCCTGCAGCATCAGTATTGAAGAGCTAGGCTACATCGTGGACCTTGAGGTCCACGATGTAGCCTATGCTTAATACTAAAAATATCAATTCGCAAGCGAAAGTCCCTAAATCCTCACAGTTTAGGTAGGCAGTACCCTGCAGCATCAGGAGTGAAGAGCTAGGACCTTGAGCGCTACGATGTAGGCTATGCTTAATACCAATAATATCAATTCGCAAGCGAAAGTTCCTAAAACCTCATAGTTTAGGTGGGCAGTACCCTCATCAGGATCAGGATTGAGGAGTAGGACCTGAAGCTCTAAGATCTAGTATATGCTTAGACCAAGCATACCAATTCGTAAATGATAGTTCCTAAAACCCCATAATTTAGGGGGAAAGTACCTCTGCAGCATCAGGATTGAAGAGTTGAAGGTAAAAATTTTTATGGGACCATTTCGCGAGCTTCCTCTGTCGATTAAAAAAAAATCGCGTGAATCGGTCCAGAAACCCCGGAGTAATCGGTGGGCATACATAGAAAAAAAAAAAAAAATATATACCGGCCGAATTGATAACCTCCTCCTTTTTGGAAGTCGGTTAAAAATGCTAAACAACATAAAAATATGCCAAATCTAGCATAAAATTTGCTAAATTGGCAACACTGATAGCGGCTTTGACGTTTCAAACTTCAAATGTAGAAGTAGAAACTAGGTATAATAGGTAGTTGTTCCTGGTCTATGGTAGAAACCAAGAATCTTGTATACTTTCTTGTATAACTTGTATTATAGATTATAGCTACCTATTTACTTCCACCACAAACTTCCACACACTTCCACAACTATAAAAACATGTTGCTACCTTCATTTCATAAAATAAATGGGTTTGAGCATTGACTTTTATATTATTCACATTACATTCTGTTGGAGTTTTCATCCGAGTTGCCTAAAGACCTTCTGGCTGTCATAGAACTGTTAGAAATCAACAATATGAATATATCGAAACTCTCATTCGCCCCTTGCCCTCTAGAAGTCTAGGACCACAGGTTATAGTGGTATACTGTGGTCCTAGTACCCAGTAGGACAAAGTGGTAGGACCACAGGCTCTTCTCCATCGAGAACCATGAATATTTATGTTCGCAAGGACCCTTCTACAGCTAGGTAGGTGCTGACAGAATACAATAGGGATTAACTCAAATAATAACAAACTAAAATAAAATAAAAAATAAATATTTTATTAATCGCAATATTACATAGAATTTTTACAATTTAATATAAACCTTAAAATAATATTACAAACACAATTAATACATGTCCACTAAACTTATAAAAGCTTTAAAAGTTCAACATCCAGACTTTTCGGATCAGGCAGACTAGCCACAAAGTGATCCTATAAGGCCTGCACTTGGTTTTACATGTTAAAGGATACTAACTATGCTGAGATCTATATGGTCTGACTCAAGATAAGAGCCAAAAGGAGACACAAATATGCTCCGACATAAATCTGTCTCATTTTATCTGTCTTGAGCCCAGTCATACAGTGAAAGTGCAGTCTATAGATATCAGCCTTACAACCATTAACTCAACAATATTGAAATATTTGTTGATTTGTCCATCAATCACGCAACAACAGGATAACAGATCGTCATACTTTGCATGGTTTTAGTTGAGGACTTGGAGGGCAACGTAGACTACCTTTTAGTCCGGAAAAACAACGAGCTTTTTAAAAGCTAATTTAATATAATATCATAAATGCGACACCTTTACTCATTAAGTGTTAATTCAAAAGCATAAATAATTTAAATAGATACAATTTTTTCCCATTCCCTTCTTATTTAACGAAGACCTGCTGTGTCCTTCTTACCGGCTCTTCTCAGCAGAATCTGCATTCCGAACCCGTGGTAGATTTATGACGTGTCATAAGAGCTACAAGTTGGCCTACATGAAATAAATGGATTTTGATTTACATATTTTGAATTTGAAACACAAAGCTAACACAAGTTTTCACTTATTTGGAGGGGAGAGGAGCTTCGCTGATATTCTTTTTAAAAAAAAAGAAAAATTCAGCCATTCAGAAAACATTGTCTTACACCGATGCAATAATTTAGATAATCCCACTGTTTTGCCCAGCGGTGGGCAGCGACGGGTGGAGGTGAGTGAGTGTTAAATGTTAATCGCTGTCCAGATCTGAATCGGAGTCCTGCCCTCCCCGGATGGTCTTCTTGCCCTGGATGTGCAGGGAGCGCTGCTTCTTGGCTTCTGCGGGCGGCACTGTGAGGTCCCCCGAGTACTCGATCACTTGAGCTCTGCGGGACAAACAGCTTTTATTACTAGTGGTTCGCCCCGAACTGAGACCTCGCGATATCCCATAATTCCCAAAAGTTTTAATTATATATTGTAATAATTAACTTTTAAAATTTGACGCAATAAAAAAAAAATAGTTGACATAAAACTGTTTTACTGACACAGCGCCATCTATTAGCATTATAGCTATTAGCTTCACAATAATGCTAATAGATGGCGCATTAAAATTAAATAATTTCGTTTCTTTATAACATTTATCTAATTTTAGTATTTGTTGTTCAAGTACAGGATATAACTGAATTTTCAACCAAGTTTCATGTTCTAATATTCAGTAATTCAGAAGTTATAGGGCTCTGACAGACATTTGGACGGACACACTTCTCTGTCTAGTAGGCAAGCACCCTAGTTGACTCAGAGAACTCGCTTCGCTCGTTCAATTATACGACTGCCTGGAAAAAAGAGTATGTATATTGTTTTCAGGGTTCATGTATGTATGTGAGTTCCTATATTCCACCATAACTTCTATACGCCTAAACCGATTTTGATGAATGGGCTATCGTTAGAATCCTTAGCTTATTCCGGGTGACATAGGCTAGTAAAAAAATAATTGATGGGGTGACCATGGTCCCGCATTAAAGACTAGTTGAAAAAAAATTTCGAGAATAAGATTTAGTATATAATCATCATCAAGAAAATGATGAGTAGATTCCAAAAATATATAACACTATAGTTCAATATCCAGTGATTCACAAAAAATATCATTTAAAAATGTGAATAAGATTCCAAAGGATTACCTTGGATTAATGACTGAAGTATTTAACTTTTTTTAGATCATTTTTTGGCTGGGCAGTCGTATTTTTTAATATTTTTAATTATAGCTTGTTACTGGTATAAATTACCTCATCAACACAATCCATGGCAGATAATGAGGTCTCTGTTTTGATTCTATTCCCCGATCAATACATTGGTTTGTTCATCAAGAAATTCTCATCAAGTATTTAGTAAACGACGCCATTGGCACTCTCTCAGGTAAGTGCGAATTTCCATCCCAAGAAAAGAAGAACCCTTGTACAATCACTTTGTTGTCTGTCTGTCCGTGGGTCCGAGACCCTTTTAAAATCAGAACCCTTGTACAATCACTTTTGTTTACACACCCTTTTTCTCAGAAATGATTTGAGGTACTATGTTAAAATTTATACTTCATACAAAGGTCAATGGTCTCTAAGACACCCGGCCCCTGCACGTGGCCACAACACCACCAGACGGTATCTCACCTGGCTATCCGCCACTCCAGCACGTCGGTGGTGAAGTCATCACGGTTGCCCAGCTCCGTGAACCCCACGATGAAGTCCGTGGTCTTGTAGCCCTTCAGACACCCGGCCCCTGCACGTGGCCACAACACCACCAGACGGTATCTCACCTGGCTATCCGCCACTCCAGCACGTCGGTGGTGAAGTCATCACGGTTGCCCAGCTCCGTGAACCCCACGATGAAGTCCGTGGTCTTGTAGCCCTTCAGACACCCGGCCCCTGCACGTGGCCACAACACCACCAGACGGTATCTCACCTGGCTATCCGCCACTCCAGCACGTCGGTGGTGAAGTCATCACGGTTGCCCAGCTCCGTGAACCCCACGATGAAGTCCGTGGTCTTGTTGCCCTTCACGAGGCCTATGGTGGGCAGCACGCGCACCTTCAGACGAGCTGGAAACAACATTACAATGAGCTTGTGGATTCTACCACCGGTTCTTAAAGCAGATTCTGCTGAGACGAGCCGGCAACAAACTCAGCAATTGCTACTTTCAAAATATGTATTGTCAGAGCTATATTGTCAAATTACCTATATTGTCGAATATTACCTGTAATGTCGAATATTACCTGGAATGTCGAATATTACCTGGAATGTCGAATATTACCTGTAATGTCGAATATTACCTGTACAGTCGAATATTACCTGTATTGTCGAATATTACCTGTTGTCATGTGTTACCTGTGTAGTCAGGTGTTTCCTGAAATGTCAATGTTACCTGAATTGTCAAATATTACCTGTTAGGAAAGGCGCTCGCTCCACATTGAGCTTCACGAATCTGGTCTCCACGTGTTTCTTAGCTAGAATCTTAAGGTGCATGTCCACAATGCGACACCGCGGCGCGTCGTCGCGATAGAAGTGGCACACTACATTCTCGCTCTTATTGCACATGACAAAGAATTCCTTTTCGTCTGACAGCTCTGAGTATTCTCCGTGTCCCTGGAATACAAACCCAATAAATTAAAAAAAATCAACATACAGGCCAAGAACCAAATCCTGACTTTTCAAACTAATCTTTGTTAGAGAAGCCCTAAACTAGGAAGGCATGTGTCTTAAGGACGAGTGCCATTTCCAATCATTGATTAAAGTTAATGATTTTTTTTCTAGCACTCTAAAACATAATAAAATCAGACGTATTATGTTTTGTATTATAGTTTTGTACTATGTAAACTTAAAAATAGACCTGAAATTATATGTGCTTTTCTCTCTTTCTCATCTTATTGCTGAGTCAATCTCCGTTCCATTAATTACACACTAATTTTAATTAATTAAGTTTCAAAAGTAATCAATTCGAAACCACTTTGTAAAAGTCGATTAGAGTTATTACTATTGGGGGTGAAATTGTGTTCGGTGGCGAGCGGTGCGGTTGTAGAAGAAAGACGGTGGAATAAGGTCAAATAGCTCTTCAGAACACTCCCCGTTATATTGTATTGTAATGTATCTTCATATTGGATGTGAAGCTGTGGGGTACAGGTGGTACGGGTGACATACCATGGCAAGCCATTCCTGCCTCTGCTTGGCACGCTGCTTCATCTCCGCGATGCGCTGCTGCCTGAGCACCTCCAGGTCGCTGCTGTCCAAAGCATCTAACCTGCAAGTGTATTACAGCAATTGGGTATTTGACAATTTCTTTATAAATACCTAAAATAAAGGTTAGAACTATATAACAATGTAATTTTTCTTTTTTTAATATCTTTACTAGTTTCAAAGCTTTTAAGTTTCCTGTTAAAAAAAGAGCGCTATTAGAAATAGAAATATTTTTTATTAATAAACTTTTTAAAAATAAACTTTTACAAGCACTTTTGAATCGTCAATGAATCTACCACTGGTTCGGAATGCCTTTCCTGCCGAGAAGAGCCAGCAAGAAACTTGGCGGTTGCTCTTTTCAAAAAAATAAAATTTTTACAATAGTTAATGAAACTATGCTATGTATACAGTGCTTCCACGATGAAGTTTCCCAAGTCCAATACAATACAATATTGCAACATAATGTCACAATTCAGTAGCTCCATACACTCTCCATACAAAATTTTGCTTTAGAAAGAGATGGATACATATACAGTCACCGTAAAACAGTTTATAACTTTTTTGTTTTTTTGACTGATTTATTTTTTTGTAACCAGGAGTTCCAATACATGGCGGGTACAAAGCTGCAGATACAAGCATGTAAATAATAAAGGAATATCTCACTTTTCAAGTTCGCTGTCCAGCTGTTTCTCCACTGTCTGCGCCACTTGCTGCAACACTTGCTCCATGTTGACCACTTCACTAGTTCACTCTCTACAACAAGAAAAAATTTAACTGTAATCAGAATAAGAAAAATTGGATGTCACTTGTCATATTAATTCTATCTGTAAAAGTGCCTTTGTCACCGAGACCGTAATAACAAATCGATTGATACCTCATTCATCCAATTAGCTCAGTAATTTAGGCACTATAAACATACATCCATAGACTGCTAAAATCAAAAACCTTCCTTTAAGCTTAGCTGTAGCCGAGTAACTTCTTTGCTACTAAGGTACTTGAAACAGAAGGAGCTAGCTGAAGACACAGGATGTTACAAGCTACAGGGTACAAAAATGAGAGATGATGTGGTGGGACTCGGGAGGCTTTGTCAATGGCTAGTCACCACCATGCTCTGTCAAAGATATATAGTCAAGCAATTTAGTGTGTATCTGCGTAACAGGTTTACTTTACCACCTTCCAGGTTAGCCCACTACTATCTTACACTGCATCATCACTTACCATCAGGTGCGATTCCGGTCAAGGGCTAATTTGTTATAATTCAAAACTCTATTGATAACGAAACCTACATATAAAAGATCCCGAACAGACACTATTGCACTTAAGTATAGCATGGAAGTAAGGAATAAGGAGTTTTATCCTCAAATTATTCCTATTTACGGTAAAATTTGATTATAATTAAATCAGGGTCAAGCAAAACTATGACCTCATGCGGCAACGTACACATGGTACGAAGAAACAAAAATGCACAAACACTCACCGCTTCAGGGTTGATGCTAATAGCGCAACTCGATCACGGCGATAGCTAAACTTATCTTGCATTCACAATTACGCTTTAATCTTTTTAATTTTCTGTTTAATTCACAAAACTATATAAACAAAACACCGCACTGTTGATTTTTTAGTTTTTTGCAAAGAGTAAATATGTATAGTTTTTTGTCCACAGCCTATATGTATTATCTATGTCCACAGCAAAGAGTATAGGTCCACAGAGTGGGTACCCTACCTACATGGTATAACCTATATATAGGTACTCTGTGTTATAAATAATGTTTTTCTTAAGGGGCCCGTAAACGGTCAAACATGTTTGTCAAATATTACGTGTTGTTCAAATTATTTGGTAGTCTGCAGTCATGTTTGACGCATTTCTCAAACAAACTAGGTATAGGTACATATTTGGCAAACGGAAACGGACGGAGTTTGAACGGTGTTTGTACCTTGCTATAGCTCCATGCCTTGTTCAAACAAGACCATAACAAAAACGTAAAATTCGATACCTAAACATGTTTGACCGTGTACGGACCCCATTATCCTCATATAGGAACATACATAGTAGCTATAGTAATCTGTGTTGTCTATGGTGTTTGTGGTCAATGTTGAAAAGCCGAAAAAAAAAACAAAAAAATGTTGGAATGGCTGCCCTATCTAGTGGCAGACCCAATTATGGGCACTTTAAGAGTTTATCTAACTTCAAATATGTTTTTTAAATAAAAATTTAACCAAATCCTATAAATCACTGTAGTCATAAGGTTACTTGTTTAATAAAATATATAATTAAAGAAGATATTGAAATATTTTTGTTTAAATCAACTAGAATTTTAAATAAGATTGAAAAATGACCCAGTCTCCAATTATTCGCACATTTGTTACCAGTTATGGGCACAAAATTATCCAATTATCAACACTCAGATTTTAATAGGGTTTAAGGGAAATAAAAGGCTAGGCTACCTACCTAAGTCTTTTAGAATATAGATTTTATTACGAAATAATATAAGGAAAGTATTATAGTAACTGTAGGTGACTTAATTTTTTTATATTTATTATATTTAAAACAAACACACTTACATATTTAATAAGAAAAAAAAAAACATAGTCTTTATCAAACGATAGACGTCCACTGCTGGACAAAGGTCTCTTGCATGGACTTCCACAGGCCTCGCTCTTACGCCACCTGAATCCAGCGGCTCCCTGCGACTCGTTTGATATCGTCGGTCCACCTAGCTTCCCGGTACGGGATCGCTACTCCAACACCATGGGATCCCATCGACCATCAGCTCTTTGAACTATATGCCCGCCCATTTCCACTTCAGTTTCGCTGAGCTATGTCCGTGACTTTGGTTCTCTTAAGGATGTCCTCATTTCTGATTATGATCTCGCAGGGATACTCCGAGCATAGCTCTCTCCATCGTCCGCTGAATGATTTTTGTTTCGTGATATATAACTGCCCATAGAACTTCTCAATCTCTCTCCATACCTCAGGTGGAGAAGAAACGTGACAGCATTCGTCAGTTTTCAGCCGCGTCGGCTGGCTCTGTCCGATAGATAGATCTCTCACGGACACTTTGGAATGGAACTTCTGTTCCACTAGATGGTATCTTTAATACACTTGGTATTCAAGGCCCGCAGGTCGCGAGTTCTTGCCTTAGAGATCTGCCTATTAACTTACCAGTAGGCATCCGCGTCTGCTGACGACTGAAGTCTCGTCTCTTGTCTGTCTTCCATCAGTTTGAGAGTAAGGTCTGAGAACTTCTTGGTCCTTTTCGTGTGATGAGTCTTAAAGAATTTAGACTCCACAATATGGACAGTTTACACACACTTGTTAAAATCGTCTACAGACTCCCAGTCTGCTAGGGAATCGAATCGGTTCGGAGTGTTGATAAACAGGAGAATCTCCAAATTTTGTAACCAGATACTGACACCCCTTGTTTTGCAATGAAATAACGGGAAAGTTTCATTTACTTTTTGAATTAGTAACTAATAATACTTAGAAAATCAATTGAAAACTATTATATTATTAAAACTCAGATAAAACTACAGTTAAATCATAATTAAGTAAGTACTGACCCTTAACGTCGATCAGTCAAAATGGCCGAAAACCTTCGGGAACTCCAGAACGATATCTTTCAACTACGATACTGACGTCATTTTAAAACATTCCAGATTAGAAAGGTTGCGATTGTGAAAAATATGAATTCCCCTAAATATTTTTAATCTGAAAATTTAAAAACCACAATCAGAAACTTATATTTTAATGTTTTTTGCCAAGGTGCGAATAAACTGGTGCAGTGCTAGCAATTGGGTTGGTCACCCTATATTTAGTACTCTTTGTAATGGCTTCGAAATGCAAAATGCTAGTTTCATTGTGTTTCCGCTATAGTTTTGAATTAAAATTGAATAGAAAAGTGAACTCTTTGAAGTGTAGTGTTATGTTTTGTAGAAACTAAAAACTTATTATGTGTTATTATCCAAGAATGTGTTACAAAAAGATGCTTGATGCGTGAACTATGTCGCTAGAACGTAACCTCTACCTCCTTAAAACTGTATTAATTGTGTGTTGAATTCATAACAAGTGCCCTTAAATCCATTACAGAACCAAGAGCCAAAAAGGGCACTTACTATGGTGCAATTTTTACACGGTTAGTTTAGTTTAGTTCCTAGTACTGACAAGGCATGTGCAAATGGCCGCATCGGGCGGATCGAAGCAATGCTACTGACATCAGCAGATTTTTATGCACGCCGTAAAAATGCACGAGGCTAGGTAGCACTTTTGCTCATGCATTTTTAAGGCCCGCCCGATGCTTTTAGCCCGACTACCGGCAAGCCAAAATGGATTTTGAATTTAGCAACCTATGTATGTATATAAACTACTACAGCAATTTTGATGAGAATGAAGTGTCAATCGATTTCTTATTATGTTCCAGTTGATATAGGCTATATTTTAGAGGAACATGGACATTAGATTTTTACCATTGGTTTGGGTAACATTTTATTAAGTTCTAAAACACATTTACTGCAGCATATCTAAATTTATAAATAAATATTAAAACGATGCCACAGGGCACTGTGAACCTTTAACCAATAAATTAAGCTATTGACTATCTACCTGTAATCAGTCCAATATAAAATAACTATTTATTTGCTCTTACAGGACAACTGCAAGAGAGTCTAGATACACAGTATAGATAGGCTGAGCAAGTGACTATTGCAGTGCAGTAAACACATCACTCCACTATGGAGGAAGAAACCAAGCAGTCGCTGCTGGCTGCCGGCCTCATCGTCCCCAAGGAGGAGATCATAGAAGACATAGAAATAACCTTCGAGCGTGACGACAACGATGAGTTCATTGTGCCCAAGGAAGAGTTACCAGACACCAGAATGGATGAAGAAGACAATCAAGAGTTAACTGTGCCCAAAGAAGAACTGTCCAACTCCAGCTTTACGTTAGAAGAAGACAACGAAGACTCTGTTGTGCGCAAAGAAGAGTTGTCCAACCCTAGTGACCAAAATGAAGAGAGTGCTATGCCTATCAAGACAGAACTGACTTTGAGTAAAGAGATGCGTAAAATACGGAGTGAGAAAGAGAGTGGACAAGAAGAGTCTGCGGGATATGTAGAAATTAAGGTAAGTTGCTCCTCATCCACTTGTTTTTGTCTAGTGGGAGACTGGTTGTGGCTGGTTACAAGCTTACCGTCAAAGATGTTTTGTTTTGGCAGAATAGTGTATTACAAACACCAGTCTGTCTGTAATACACCATTCTGCCTATCTAAGTCTAAATCCTACTATCCTATTTCCTAATGCGAAAGTTTGTATGTTTGTTACTCAATCACGTCACAATGATTGAACCAATTTGGCTGAAATTTGGCACAGATAGATAGATAATTTATTCACCAAAATTTAGGTACAAAATGATGTAATATAAGAAAAACGAGTCTAATACATTTTACCAGTACTGGTGTGTGTATATTATTATACAATAAAATGAATACATGAAATATGATACAAAATGTCAGTTCTAAAAGTTAATAAATTTAAATGTAATAGTTAAAAAAGAAACTTAGTAAATAATAATTATACAAGGAAAACCGAGCCTTATGATCATGGGGCTTAAGATACACTTAACAATATTATTTATTCATTAGTCAGAGATAGATTATAGACTAGAATACATATAGGCTCGCACAGCGCTAAATTACCGACAGTGATATTCACATCGAAGTTGCCTCTCTCTCTGTCGCGTCACTCTTATCCCTATGAACTAGGTTTGCCCGTTGAATTGGCCCATCGGAACGGGGCTCGGCCATATTTTTCTCTGAATAAAAAAAATGTGATAATTATGTTGTCTGTCTGTTGCAGGTGGAGCCGGTGGACGAGACTAGTTCCGCCGCCGACTGCGAGCCGTCATGCAGTAAGTCCTCATTATAGTTTAAGGCTAAGACACACTGCGCGCGACAGCGGCGCACCCGCCGCGCCGACCGGTGGCCATCGCTTGATAGAAAGAATAAAACTAGTTTATGTTAATTCTCTTACATAAACAAAGAGAAATATTGAAAGTAAATAATTTCAAAATTGACTTGCACCCATAAGTATGGCATAAAAGTTTGGTTCAAAATAAATAATATATAACTATTGTATGAATCTTTTTTTTAGCGGGCTAACTTGGAAGGGGTATAGCAGTGTAAATTCAACGCATACCCCTAATCGGTTTCTACACGCCATCATGCCGGAACGCTAAATCGCTTTGCGACACGTTTTTGACGGTAGGGTGGTAACTAGCCACGGCCAAAGCCTCCCACCAGACCAGATCAAAGACAATTTAGAAATAATAAGTTACTAAATTGCCCCCGCCGGGAATCGAATCCGAGACCTCCCAGTTATAAGACCACAGCGCTCACCACTGCGCCAGGGAGGTCGTCTACTAATATTATCAAAACATCTACTAATGTTATCTACTAATATTATCAAAGCGAAATTGTGTTAGTTTGTTGGATTGTCCTTCAATCAGGCCTCAACACAGCGATGTGATTTTTTGCAAGGATGTACCTTGCGAGTGACATAGGCTTCTTTTTATCCCGGAAAATCAAAGAGTTTTCATAGGATTTTTAAAAACTAAATCCGTGCGTAAAAACAAAGTTTTTTGAGATAAATTTTAGCTGTATAAGACCATTTGTTCAAAACTTCGGACGAAATCAGTTCCATTTTATGCCACCATGTTTTACATATAGTTTCTTTTATAACAACTATAGCCGCGTCGGACGCCGCCGCCGCGCGTTGCATGTGTCTCAGCCTTTATTGTGTCTAGACAGCGAGCCAGATGAACGTGCCTGAGAAATACTCTAATGTCACAAGCTAAGCTGCTAGACAATAGAATAGAATAGAATAGTATAGTTTTTGATTCAAATAAACTTTTACAAACTGAAAAGCTACAAGAACCCGGCGTCATCCCGTCCCGGGACAACTCAATGGCTAACGTAGTGCGAAGGGATAAGAGTTACGCGATAGAAATAGAGGCGACTTCTAGGTACTACTGTAACCTGAATTGCGCTTTATTGTGTGGCAGAGTTGCTATATATTTAAATAATTTTGCGGAGTTCATATTTTTTTTTTTAAATAGTCCTTGACTTCTATCTGATGGTAAGTGACGATGCAGTATAAGATGGTAGCGGACTAACTTGAAAAGGGTATGGCAGTGTACATTCAACCCATACCCCTAATCGGTTTCTACACGCCATCGTGCTGGAGCGCAAAATCGCTTCGCGGCACGTCGTAGTAGAGTGGTAACTAGCCATGCCCAAAGCCTCCCACCGGACAAATTAAGCGAAAAGCTTGTGCTGCGAATGAGTATGACATTAGTGCAACGCGTGGGGCTCGAACCCGCGACTTTTCAGTTTTCAGTCCGCACCATTAACCGCTGGGCTATTGAGGCTTCTATAATTTAAGAACTTTATTCTTGACTGAAATGCTAGCGTTCAACTCGCGCGCTGTCTGGCCAAGCCCTTACACCGGGCCTCGATTAATCTCATACTACCCTCGACTCACGACCCGAAAAAAGTGTGACGTAAGCGGGACGATCCGGTCGCATCGGGCGCAATAAAGAAAGCTCTACATCAGCGCTGTGATTTGTGTCTTTAACCGACTTCAAAAAAGGAGGAGGTTCTCAATTCGTCGGAATTTTTTTTTGTATTTTCCCCGATTACGCGAAGACGCCTGGACCGATTTGGAAAATTCTTTTTTGTTTGAAAGGGTGTACATCCCAGGTGGTCCCATTGTCATCAGGTCAGGATCTGATGATGGAATCCTGGAGAAATCGAAATTTTATAGCCACACTTGTTATACTTACTTTGTAGTGGCGTTTGAAGTATTTTAAAAAGAATTTTTATTATAATATTATTTTAACAACGCGCCCGATTCTGCTGACGTCACTCGCTTCGAAATGCTGTGCTTAGCATTCCGTGAGTCTTGGGTGCTGTATGTGATCTTCTATATGTGCTTAGATAGAGGGATTGCAGTTAGACCGCGAAACTGCAGTTCATATTCATTGCAAGGCGATTGCAATGCGATGTCGATGATGCTATAACTGCAGTCCGTCTATCTATAACCTAAGGGTCCTCGCGCACTACGCCGCCGCGACTCCGGATGCGACCGCAGCGTCCAGGGACTTTCACTACATCAGTGGCTACCATTTAGTTGCCAACCAAAACTCACACGAAATATGTATGAAGAAATACGGGCTTTTTTGAACATTAGCCAAGCTGAAGTTGACTAATATCCTCCTATCCCCTTCAAATAAGCTGTAAGCTTGTGCTAGGAGTGGCTACGACAATAGTGCAACGGGTGGGATTCGAACCTGCGACCTTTCAGTTTTCAGGCCGCATCTTTAACCGTAGGGCTATTGAGGGCTGAGGTTTGACAGTTCTAAGTTGGGAACTCTCTATTGTTCTCAACTGGCCACTGGAAATGTCAAAAATAGAGAAAATATAGGAAGTAGAGATTAGGGCCACAATCCCTTGACTCTGTTACTCAGTGCCCATCACCGACGATAGGCATTTTTTATCCATTGAAGGTTTGAAGAGAAATGTCATTTACTATTTCATAGTAAACCTTCAATGGATAAAAAATATATGTCAGTGGCTTTCATTTTTTGGTAGGCACTGAGTTACAGAATCAGGTCCCTTGGACGCGACAGCTTACTACACAACGTGACGTCACTGGTCTTTGCGATTAAACTTATACTACCTGCGGTTGCGTCACGACCGGTTGCGGTCTTGGCCGCGTAGTGCGCGAGGTCCCTAAAGCGTAGTTCAGACTACGCTATACGTACTATAACCACGACGTGCAGACACCTTTACCTTTTAAGATGGTTAAGTTAAACAATATATTGTAGATCTCAGTATGCCCGTACAAATTAGCTGAGCGAATTGTAAAATTATGTACTACTATTATACCATAGTCTGAATCGCGCCTTAAGTATTGTAATGTACGCTCATGTGGTCAAAAGACAAAACACCGTCACGTCTAGGCATGCCCACGTGGGGACTGAAAGCGGTAGACCGTACCGGTACCAGTTATCATACCGGTATTTACCTCCGTTATTATACCGGTACTTACCACCTTCATCATACCGATACGTCCCACCGATATCATACCGGTTCAAAATAGGTATCACAACGTTTACAAAAAAAAGTTTGTTTAACCCAAATTAAGGCAAATTTTCAGGTTATGCTCAGGGAATCCTAGGTCGATTCTTTTTAGTATTGGCAGCATTCTGAATAGGTGGTAGAATCATTTTTCCAATATTTTTCGGAATTTAATTTTTGAGGGTACAAACATCATCGTCGTCAAGTAGGACATCCACAGGTCGCGTTCTTGCGCTCCTTGTTACTCTTCTGATGGTGGTATTAGATGACCCCATGGCGACGTGGAACGCTGAATCGCTTGGCGGTACGACTTTACTAGTAGGTTGGTAATCAGATCAGATCATAGAAAATTTACGTTTCAGTCAAAAAATCAAAAAAAAAATTCACGACACCATAAAGATTTTGATATTGAAATATATCGGTACAAAGTCAACGTCACGAAATAGCGGTATGTTTTTCCAATAATTCAGTCCCTAGTTGTAGGTACATTGAATGTCGATATATTTTTGTGTGTATGGGTCTTTCGGATGGAGAGAACTTATATCAAATCAGAAATGAGGAGGTCCGTAGAAGAACCAAGAGTTACAGACATTTTTATATATTTTAAAGCCGGCAACGCATTGATGGTGCGTCTGGTACTACAAGTGTTCATGGGCGGCGGTAATCACTAAACATCAGGTGACCCGCCTGCTTCTTTGCCTGCTATTCATATGTTACTGCTCGATCTGCATTAATTTTAGTGTTAACGGCTGCGCTCAAATGGCCTTAATTAGGGCATTAAAAAATAACGCGTTAAACAGATGGCTACATTAAAATAAAATATGCTGCCATAAGTAATTGTTCATGAATTAGTGCGTTAACTGGAGTAATAGTGTTCTGCTCTGTCGTCCGTGTTCAAAATCACACTCAAAATGGAGATAGAAGAGATGCGCTGCACAGAATGAGACGGCGCTAATGTAGCCGACAAAGTTTGGTGCGTTATTCAACGCGTTAAAATCCTTTGATGTGTCAAAAAAACCGCCATCCGAGTTATCGCTTAATGTCTAACGTCATTAGTAATGCTAAAACACATTTAACGCATCTGCGTGATGCATTTATTATCGTGTTAATTTACGCGTTACGACGCAGATGGAGCAGTAGCAATATTTAAAAAAAACAATGTGCTAAGAAGGAGCGCTGATGAGCAGGACACATAGCTCATGTTGCACATTTCTTTTGTATAGCTTTTAAGTCTGCTAAAGCTTAGCTGAAAATCAGCATCGTGTATTATGGGCGTTTATAACGGCATATGCTGAGGTTCCCATTCTGAGTGGTGTTACAGACAGACATTATTATTACTCAATTGTAAAGATATACAACTTTAATGTATTGAAGGTAGTTTGATAAAATCGATATTTGACTTTGTTGACGACGTAGGCGCCCGACTGACGCCGACTTGAACGGTATAAATACGGCAGGTTTGACGTTACGAATTCAGTCTCTTCCAGAGACTCATTCGGTTTTAGGTAGGGTTTAAGTGTGTTTGAGTTGTTAATATTAGTGTAAAATATACTGTTTGTGACACTAAACAAGAATAAATGTATTTTCTTTCTTTCTTTCTAAAGAAAAATAGATTATAACCATTACGGCGCTCATCATTAGGTGTGTCGCACAGCTCGCTGCGGTGTTTCGACTTTTGACTACAGCATTGGTACGTAGAGGAAGCGTTTATGGTGTTATTCCAAATTAAAGTACGGTTTGACAGTTTTCCAGTACCAAAATTGACAGTTTAGTCACCACTTGTTTTAATTTGGAATAAGCATTTCAAATATCACCTGGTTAATGAAATGATGGTTCATTTATTTTACTAATCTAAACCTATCAAATATATTTCTGGGGAAATATTGAGTTTAGATAGGTTTAGATTAGAGCCGAAAGGTAGGTAAATATTTTTTCGAAGTAAAAGATAAGATAGATTTTGGCCTTAATTTTTTTAAAGTTACTTATTTCAGGAAATATCATACTAAAAACTTGGCGTAACATAATAAACTGTATGCATACAGTCGGGAGAATTAGTTTCACATGCGATTTCATTTTTATTTGGTTACAAAATTTTAAGTTGGTACATCGGCTGATGACAAAATGACATTCATTTTAATCATCAGACTTTTTCATTTTAATCATCAGACAGAGATAGAATATCTGCTCGAAATTTTGGATTTGAGTCTTGTCTTAAATGAGGACTTGTCAATTATGAGTGACGTCAAATGTGACAGCTCTTATATGCGGAGGTGTCAAATTTGACATCACATTTTGATATGTCAAGTATTTTTTTGTGAAAATCGTACAGTTCAAGTGTGCTCGTGCAAACTTACGGAAATCTAGTAAGTATTATTCTGGTTTTTTTAAATAATTCATAGTTAGCTTTCGACTGATCTCCGCTGACGGTAAGTGACAGCGCAGTAATGAAAACGCGCTTATCCGGAAAATGCATGGCAATATTAAGATAATTCACATTTGAGGCTAATGATAATCGATATCTCACGCCTCATACAAACGAAGTAGAATGTAAAAAAAAGGTTTTGTATGTAAATCCTTGAGCCTGTGTAACTTTAAAACTAAAATTTATGAAATCTGACAAATCACACACAAACACACATACACATAGTCAATGTCAAACTTTCCTTTTGTTAACTTGTTTCCTTTCATTCATTAATATATCAGAAGTGGGATTAAATACATTCAAATAATTCTAGAAATAACTAAATTTTTTCGAATAAAATTCCATGTATTTATTACGATTGTGACGTATGTTTTAGTTTCGAGAATAGAATAGAATTTATTTGCTAGAATGTGATACAACTTAAAACACTTGGTGTATTCGTGAAAAATATGGAAAGAACGTTTGTTTTACTGAAGGATTTTGAAAGGTTTGTGCGGAAAAGGTTTGTTGAATTAAGATTTACTACCCTATTGCATGAAAATATTGTCATCAAGATTTTATTTCGATACTTTAAAAAAATCGATTAAGAATTCGTTTGATCAAACACCGAACTTGCACCGATCGATTTGATCGTTGATCGATTCTAGTATGTTCAATTCGAATCTGAAATCGATTTTTTGTAGAATTTAGAATGGAATTAAAAATTGAAAAATAAAATTAAGTTTTAATTCATATTAATAAGAAACTTAATTTATTGTTCAACTAACAATTATAAGATCTAGCCGAAAGGCGTAAGTGACGCGCATAGAAAGTTTTTTCTGCAAAGCGACATCGAAATTTTGGCCTGTTCCATACACGAGAATTTGATATTTAAAAACTAAAGCACGTCGCTTACGCGTTTCTAAGTGAATTTTGTTCGTCAATAGAAACTACCACCAATTCGGAATGCAGATTCTTCTGAGCAGAAAATTATTCTAAGACTAAATATCAATACCTCCCATCCATAGAAGATCATATGAATTGAAATATTTTAAATGATCATTATCTTCCTTTTCGAAAAATCGAAGGCTTCCCGGGTTCAAAAACCTAACTGAAAGCGTCATAAGCAACTGTTAGTTAAAAAACCTTGTATTCAACCCCGCAAATATTTCTGCACATTGCACTGACGGTGGCGCTGTTAGTTGATGAGTTATCGCCACAATCACTGAACCCTCTTATGGTTCTCGTCACCATCATCCTTTTCTCGCCGGCCTAGCATAGCACAAGAAAGTTTTTCTAATTCCAAAAAAAATCTATTTACTCGTTAATATTTAAGACATAGTCCTACAGGGCATAAGCCTCCTCCAATGAGAAATGTTTAGAATAAATGAATGAGAAAGGCGAGAAGAACTCTTGGGCGTGCTGGTTTCCCCTATGTTTTCCTTTACCATTAAAACGAGTAATATTTAATTGCTTAAAATTCGAAAATCACCGCTTTTATCCCCGTACTTTGAACTAAATCTTTATGTTCCAGGCGACATGTTGAACTGCAAGATCAAAGGTCGCGGCAGAGTGGCCGTGAAGCCGCGCACAAGGAAACAGTTCCATTCCTGCCCACCGTGCCTGAAGGTGTTCACCAGCGACAGAGCCTACTCCGCCCACATGAAAACCCATTGCACCAGAACTCGCCGACCCTCACCCGCGCAGAAAGAACCAGACTCCGGCAAGAAGTACTTCGCTTGCGAACAGTGCGACAGGAGATACCGGCGAAAGTTTAAGTTAATCGCCCACATGACGTCCCACCACCCCGCCGCTTGCAACATATGCCAGATCAAGTTCGCCAAAAAGAGCCATCTACTCGCTCATATGGCGATACATCCAGGAGTCAAAGCCTACTCGTGCGACCTGTGTCAAATGAAGTTCAAGAACGTGAATCGGCTGAAGGAACACAAAAGGCATCATACTGCAACTGGCAAGACGTTTCCGTGCGAGATATGTCACGAGAAGTTCGGACAGAAGAAGGATCTGGTGGCGCACATACAAACCCACGCTGATAAGAAGCCTTGCACTTGCGACTTCTGTCAAGTTAAATTGGGTAGAAAGAGGACACCGGCAGTTGTTGGCGGGCACCAGTTCACCTGCAATCAATGCCAGGTGCAGTTCACGCATCAGAACCATTTGAACCACCACATGGCCATTCACGGGGAGAAACCTTTCCACTGCAAGCTGTGCACCAGGAAGTACACCAAGCGTCGCGATCTAGCCGACCACATGCACACCCACGGCGAGGAGAAGGCGTTCGCTTGCAGCATCTGTCAAGTCAGATACACTCTGAAACGGCATTTAACGACACACATGAAGACGCACGCGAAAACTCGCGAGGAACGGAAGGAGTCGTTCAGCTGCGACGTGTGCCAGAAGAAGTTTACTTACAAAAGTAGTTTAATCGAGCACAGAAGAACTCACACCGACGAGAGACCTCATGCTTGCGAGTGGTGCGACATGAAGTTCAAGTCTTCCAGTGCTCTGACTGGTCACTTGAGGACTCACACGGGCGAGAGGCCCTACACTTGCGGCCTGTGCGAGAAGGGCTTCAGTAAGAATTGCAACTTGACTGCCCACTTGAGAACTCACACCGGTGAGAGACCTTACTCGTGTGATCTATGCCAGGAGAAGTTCACTTACAAGCGCAGCGTCAGGGCTCACATGAGGCTACACGTTACTCAGAAATCTTGTTCAGGTTAAGTACCGATTAGTGTTTTTATCAGTTTCACCGATGATCGGTACGGTCACTGTATTGACGCCCAAAACCATCTTTCTCTATACGATACAGTTCTTAAGGCCTATTTGCTTTGGTGCAACGTTATCTTTAAGAAATTCCTGAACTGTGGAGTAACCTTGATTTAATAAATGTTCTTTTTTTCTAGTTTACCAATTCTTTCGGAACCTCTTTGCCCTCAACTATACTAAAGCTCGCTGCATACGTAACGTGCACGGGACGGGACGGGACGGGACGTGAAGTTTTCGAAATATCATTTCATAGAAAATGTAAGCAACTGTGCATACGTCACGGAGCACGGACGGGACGGGAACGTGCCACGCGCGGAACGGGAAAAATATCGTCGGCGACGATGTTTAGCAATTAAAGCCAATTCTTCAAATGAAAAATCCATCTTTCCTTGTTCACATCACTAGCACGTTAGTTCTGAGTTATTGCCACGTTGCGTATGCATTAAAAATCCCCGTCCGTGTTTACTAACCACGTTCGGGCCCCGTCCCGTCCACGTCCCGTCCCGTCCCGTGCACGTTACGTATGCAGCGGCCTTAAATTCATGGAAATCAGTCGATCTGTTCTCAAGATGTCATAAAAACAACCGTCTCATACAAAATTCTCTTTCTTCATAATTTTTTTCGAGATATAATGGTGTAACTAACCCGACTTGGCTTTAAGTATATTATTTAGAATCCACTACTTGCGAGTAGGCATAGCCTTGTAGGTAACTAGATAAGACTGCAGTGTCGTATTCGGGAGGTCGCATGTTCGAGCCGGGCACCTCTCACTTTTTGGAGTTATGTGCGTTTAAACAATTAAATATAGGTAACATGCTTTCACAAGACGTTCATTCTTGATACACGGACAGACATACGGACTACCGAGAAAGACTATAAGGGTCCATTTTTTTCGGAACCCAAAAAAGGAAGGAACACATTTAAAAAATTCAAAATTATTTATTTCATGTAGGCCAACTTATGCTCTTATGACACGTCATGACTATCACCGGTTCGGAATGCAGATTCTGCTGAGAAGAGCCGACAACTCGGCAGTTGCTCTTTTCATAACAAAATATTACAATATTAATGTATAGCTACATAATATTACGATGTACTAACTTATTATTTATTTATTTATTTTTATTTTTATTTTTTATGTATATATAAATATTTACAAAAGAAGATATATTAGAAGAAGTATACATAGGTGAAGGTGGTGTATTACACTATCTTGTGGGTAGCTGAATGCCAAGCCGATTGATTCCATGCAACTTTGTCATTAAGAAAGTCACTAACTTTGTAATAACCACGACTTAACAAATGTGTCTTTACGCATTGTTTCAATTTGTGCAATGGGGAATCCAGTAATTCCTTCGGCATCATCTAACTTATAATATAATAAAGTGCAAGAGTTTGTTTGTTTGAACGCGCTAATCTCTGGAACTATCAGTCGGATTTGAAAAATTCTTTTTGTATCTGATAGCCTAATTCTTGAGGAAGGTTATAGGCTATTCAATATCTCGGTACGACTCTTAGAAGCCGAGGAAAAAGAAAAAATAGCACGGGCGAACAATGCGATGCGGTAAGTCGGTGGTCGAGGGCGGTCACCCGACGAGAACTGAAAAAGAAGTGACCTGAAGGCTATTTATTAATCCGGAAGATCAAAGCGTTCCCACGGGATTAATATAAACTAAATCCACGCGAACGAAGTCGCGGGCAACAGCTAGTATTAAATTAGCGTACACTCAAACCCTCAAAGGATTTGTGAACTTTGCGCAGGCGGTACGACGATACTTTTAGTTTATGACGGTTTCTAAGAAGTCGACTGTGTGCATCGCCTCTTTGTTTATGAAGATGAATATTTTGTCTCGCAAAGACAACATTTTTATAAATATACTGTGAAGCTACCGTAAGTATACCGATCTCTTTAAATAAAAAACCAACCTGGTGGGACGCTTTGGCCACCCTACCGTCAAAGACACGCTGCCAAGCGATTTAGCGTTCCGACACGATGGCGTGTAGAAACCGATTAGGGGTATGAATTGAATGTACAACTGACATACCCATTGCAAGTTAGCCCGCTACCATCTTAGACTGCATCGTCACTTACCAATAAGTGAGAACGCATTCAAGAACTATCTTGTCATCACTTTTTTCGAGCCAAGTCCCCCGGCCACTGCCACTTCAGCTTCACGATTCCCTGACTTATGTCGGTAACTCGGGTTCTCCTACGGATCTCCTCATTTCTGATTTCAGTGGGTTCTATCATTGAAATGAAACCTTTTCCCTTTCAGGCGGTCTTTTGCCGAAGAAAAGTTCGAAGAACCAGCGCGTAGCAGATGGAACACCGTGCTCTGATCCCGGCCATATTTGCGACGAAACGTGTGAAAAACGAAACGCACTGCTTGTACCCATCCGGACCAAGCAAAAAGATCATTTAGATAGTAATAACATCAGCTACAACATGGGCGTTAAACTGTTCTCCTGTCACCTTTGTGAGGCCACGTTTAAGAGAAAATGTAATTTGTCGGAACATGTGAGATCTCATTCTGGCGACAATCATTTCTTCTGTCAGCTCTGTCAGGCGCGATTCGCACAAAAAAGTCATTTAACTGTTCACATGAGAGAGCATGCTGGTGGCAAACCGTTCTCGTGTGACCTGTGCGAGCTTAAATTTGCACGAAAATCTGGTTTAACGAATCATATGAGCACTCATACCAGCGAAAAACCTTTCTCATGCGATGTTTGTGAGGAGAAGTTTGCCCAAAATTCACATTTACTGGATCACATGAGAGTACATACTGGCGAGAAATCTTTCTGTTGTGGTCTGTGCGAGGTTAAATTTGCATGCGAATCTGATTTAACTAATCACATGTCATCTCACACTGGCGACAAACCTTTCTCCTGTCAAGTGTGCCCCGTGAAATTTGCTCAGAAAAGTCAGTTAAATGTTCATATGAGAATTCATTCTGGTGAGAAACCTTTCTCTTGTGATCTATGTCCCGCAAACTTTACGCACAAAAGGAATTTAACTATACACAGGACAACTCACACTGGTGAGAAACTTTACTCCTGTGAAATATGCGACGAGAAGTTCGCGAGGAAATCTTATTTAACGAATCACATGAGGACTCACACTGGTGAAAAACCTTTCTCTTGTGACCTCTGTTCCTTGAAATTTGCACAAAAGAGTCACTTAACGTTACACGGGAGAACTCATACTGGTGAGAAACCTTTCGCTTGCGAGATTTGCGAGGAGAAATTTGCACGAAAGTCATATTTGTTGGGCCACATGAGAGTTCATACTGGCGAGAAACCTTACTGTTGTCATCTTTGTCCCTCAAAATTTACACAGAAATGTCACTTAAATGTTCACATGAGAAATCATACTGGTGAAAAACCTTACTCATGTGACATATGTCAGGAACGATTTGCACGCAAATGTTACTTAAATAACCACATGTTGCTTCACACTGACGAAAAACGCTTCACGTGTGACCAGTGTTCTAGGAAATTTTCACACAAAAATAGTTTAACTTTTCACATGGCAACTCACACTGGAGTAAAACCGTTCTCCTGCGAGATATGCGAAGAGAAGTTCTTAAGAAAATCTTCTTTAACGATTCACATGAGGACTCACACTGGTGAAAAACCTTTCTCGTGCAACCTGTGTAGCTTGAAATTTGCACAAAAGAGTAACTTAAAATTACACGTGAGAACTCACACTGGCGAGAAACCTTTCTCTTGTAACCTTTGTTCCGCGAAATTTGCACAAAAGAGTCACTTAACGAGACACGTAAAAACTCACACTGGCAAAAAACCTTCCTCAGGCGAGATACGTGAAGAGAAAGTACGAAAGTCGAATTTATCTCACACTGAAGAGAAACGCTTCTCGTGTACTCGGTGTGAAGCTAAGTTTAGTCGCAAATGTCAATTAACGAGTCACATGAAAACCCATGTTGCTGATGTATAAGAGTTAATAGTTATTAATCGGTGGAGGTAATTCAATCTACTGAAGGTCGCTCGTTTGGGATGTCACCTGTGCGGACAGCGTTAGCTGCGTCCCTCCTCCTCTGTGGCGGGTGCAGCGGCTACTAGCACCGAACAAGCCAAGAGGCGCAAATATGAAAATCTTGATGTTAGTTTCATGTTTGTGCCTTTTGGGGTGGAGACCCTGGGGCCGTGGCGCCCGGGGGCTCGAGTTCTTTTTGAAGAGCTTTCAAAAAAGGTCATCGAGTCCACCGGGCATCCAAGAACTGGCAGCTACCTCGGCCAAAGAATTAGTTTGGCCATTCAAAGGGGCAATGCTGCCAGCGTCGTGAGTGCTATGCTGCACTGCGGTGATATCGATGAGGTTTTAGGTTTATATTAGTTGTAATTTTAGAAATAAATAGCTTTAATTTTAGAAATATTTGTAGTAATAAGAACTAAGAAAGTATATCTAATGTGGAATTTGAATTCAAACAGATTTTAATTTTTAACAATTACTTTTATACCTTAATAAGCAAATGTGTGTGATACTCGTACATTATTTAAACGATTGTATTGGTGTATGCAAAAAAATTGTATCATATATACAATCGTGCTATCGACATATAGACCTTTCTCTGTTTAAAAATAAAATAAATAAATAAAATATTTCAAATATATTTCACTAGCTGATGTCCGCAACTTTGTCGGCGTGAAATAAGCTTTTGCAATCCCGCGGGAACTCTTTGATTTTCCGAGTCAAAATGTAGCTTACGTCAATCTCCAGGTCCTCAATTATAACCATAAAAAAATCACGTTGATTAGCTCTGTTGCAACGTGATTAGAGGATAAACCTACAAACACACTTTCGTGTTTATAAAATTATTAGTATTAGACGTACAGAAATCATCCAGTAAATAGAGTAAGTTAAGATTATAAGATATTTCTCACGTTTCCAAGGTGTGGGAAGAGCGCTCTTTTGACGCGGCATTTGTGAACTTAGTCTTTCTTAGTCTGGTCTTTGACCGCCCTATCGGAGGAAAAAAGGAAGAAACACATTATAAAAGGCAACCATCAGCTCTTCGAGCCATGTCCCCCGGGCACTGCCTCTTCAGCTTCACGATTCCCTGGCTTATGTCGGTAACTCAGGTTCTCCTACGGATCTCTTCATTTCTGATTTCAGTGGGTTCTTATCATTGAAATAAAACTTTTTCCCTTTCAGGCGGTCTTTTGCCGAAGAAAAGTTCGAAGAACCAGCGCGTAGCAGATGGAACGCCGTGCTCTGATCCCGGCCATATTTGCGATGAAACATGTGATAACGAAAACCCACTGCTTGTACCCATGCGATCTATACAATATAATCTTTTAACTAGTGACATGGAAGTTGAACTTTTCTCCTGTCATCATTGTGAGGCCACGTTTAAAAGAAAATGTCATTTGTCGAAACATATGAGATCTCATTCTGGCGACAAACATTTTTTCTGTCAGCTCTGTCAGGCGCGATTCATACAAAAAAGTCATTTAACTGTTCACATGAGAGAGCATGCTGGTGGCAAACCGTTCTCGTGTGACCTGTGCGAGCTTAAATTTGCACGAAAATCTGGTTTAACGAATCATATGAGCACTCATACTAAGGAAAAACCTTTCTCATGCGATATATGTGAGGTGAAGTTTACACAAAAGTCATACTTATTGAATCACATGAGAGTACATACTGGCGAGAAATCTTTCTGTTGTGGTCTATGCGAGGCTAAATTTGTATGCAAATCTGACTTGTCGTATCACATGAGATCTCAGCATGGCGACAAACCTGTATCATGCCATGTGTGCCCCCAGAAATTTACTCAGAAAAGTCAGTTAACTGCTCATATGAGAATTCATACGGGCGAGAAACCTTACTCTTGTGAGATATGTGAGGAGAGGTTTAGAAGAAAATCTTATTTAACGAGTCACATGAGAACTCACACTGGCGAAAAACCTTTCGCTTGTGACCTCTGTTCCTTGAAATTTGCACAAAGGAGTCACTTAACGTTACACGTGAGAACTCACACTGGCGAGAAACCTTACTCATGCAAGGTGTGCGAGGAGAAATTTGCAAGGAGGTCATATTTATTGATCCATATGACAGTTCATACTGGCGAGAAACCTTTCTGCTGTAATTTTTGCCTCGCAAAATTTACGCAGAAAAGTCACTTAAATGTTCACATGAGAAAACATACTGGCGAAAAACCTTACTCATGTGACATATGTCAGAAACGATTTACACGCAAATGTTACTTAAATAACCACGTGTTGCTTCACACTAACGAAAAACGCTTCACGTGTGACCAGTGTTCTAGGAAATTTTCAGACAAGAATAATTTAACTGTTCACATGGAAAGTCACACTGGAGTAAAACCGTTCTCCTGTGAGATATGCGGAGAAAAGTTCTTAAAAAAATTGTTTTTAACGAATCACATAAGGACTCACACGGGCGAGAAACCTTTCTCTTGTAACCTGTGTTCCGCGAAATTTGCACAAAAGAGTCACTTAACGAGACACTTAAAAGTTCACACTGGTAAAAGAACTTTCTCATGCGAGATATGTGAAGCGAAATTTGCACTAAAGTCAAACTTATTACGCCACATGAGATTTCACTCGGGCGAGAAACGTTTCTCATGTACTCTGTGTGAGGCTAAGTTTATTGGCAAATGTCCGCTAACGCATCACATGAGAACTCACGTTGGTGATTTATAAAAGTTAAAACTTATTACTCGATGGAAGTGTTATGGAATTTGAATTCATTGTGGTATACATTATTTATTGTATTGGTAAAAATTGTATCCATTGTACTTGTCTAATCCTTGATGAGAAACATAAATTTTTAAAGAAAATATGTATAATTATATTTATTCCATTGTATTTTACAAAAATAAATTGTTTATAGGTTTGTATAAGACACAGCTGCAATTATTTATTACTCTAAAACTAACCAGGAATACCTTAAGTGGCCTCCACATTTCCCTCCACAGCGTCTCCTTTCCACACATCTAAATCGTTTAAGTCTAAATATAAATCAATTTTAAACATGAATCTGACAGTTTTGAGGCATTAACGGCAAACGCTTGTTAAAGTGAAGCATAAGTCATTAATTAAACTGTCATGTACTAATTCCACAGTCGCACACGTGCGATGTGTTTATCTGCTTATTGCAGACATTGACCCTTCCCCCGGGAATCCCGCGGGAACTCTTTGATTTTCCGGGATAAAAAGTAGCCTATGTCACTCTCCAGGTTCTCAACTATACCCATGCAGAAAACACATCGATTGGCTCTGTTGCAGCGTGATTGAAGGATGAACCTACAGACACACTTCCGATTTTATAATATTATTATTAGGTATTATGTACAGAAATCAACCAGTAACCAGAGTGTAAGTTTAGGAAATATATTTATAACATTTCTGATTGCGAGGTGTGGGTAGAGCGCTCTTTTAACGCGGCATTTGTGAACTTAGAACTGTCTTTGACCGCCCTATCGAGAAAAAAAAGGAACTATCACATTTGATCGTTCCTTTTTTTTTTTCAAGAAAAAATAATTTTTTTTAATGAAAAAAGGCAACTATTAGTTTTTCGAGCCAAGTCCTCCGGCCACTGCCACCAGCTTCACGACTAGCTGACTTATATCGGTAACTCAGGTTCTCCTACGGATCTCCTCATTTCTGATTTCAGTGAGTTCTATCATTGAAATAAAACCTTTTCCCTTTCAGGCGGTATTTTGCCGAAGAAAAGTTCGAAGAAACAACGCGTAGCAGATGGAACACCGTGCTCTGATCCCGGCCATATTTGCGATGGAACATGTGATAACGAAAACCCACTGCTTGTACCCATGCGATCTATACAATATAATCTTTTAACTAGTGACATGGAAGTTGAACTTTTCTCCTGTCATCATTGTGAGGCCACGTTTAAAAGAAAATGTCATTTGTCGAAACATATGAGATCTCATTCTGGCGACAAACATTTTTTCTGTCAGCTCTGTCAGGCGCGATTTGTACAAAAAAGTCATTTAACTGTTCACATGAGAAAGCATACTGGTGGCAAACCGTTCTCGTGTGACCTGTGCGAGCTTAAATTTGCACGAAAATCTGGTTTAACGAATCATATGAGCACTCATACTAAGGAAAAACCTTTCTCATGCGATATATGTGAGGTGAAGTTTACACAAAAGTCATACTTATTGAATCACATGAGAGTACATACTGGCGAGAAATCTTTCTGTTGTGATCTATGCGAGGCTAAATTTGTATGCAAATCTGACTTGTCGTATCACATGAGATCTCAGCATGGCGACAAACCTGTATCATGCCATGTGTGCCCCCAGAAATTTACTCAGAAAAGTCAGTTAACTGCTCATATGAGAATTCATACGGGCGAGAAACCTTACTCTTGTGAGATATGTGAGAAGAGGTTTAGAAGAAAATCTTATTTAACGAGTCACATGAGAACTCACACTGGCGAAAAACCTTTCGCTTGTGACCTCTGTTCCTTGAAATTTGCACAAAGGAGTAACTTAACGTTACACGTGAGAACTCACACTGGCGAGAAACCTTACTCATGCAAGATATGTGAGGAGAAATTTGTACAAAAGAGTCACTTAACGAGACACTTAAAAGTTCACACTGGTAAAAGAACTTTCTCGTGCGAGATATGTGAAGCGAAATTTGCACTAAAGTCAAACTTATTACGCCACATGAGATTTCACTCGGGCGAGAAACGTTTCTCATGTACTCTGTGTGAGGCTAAGTTTATTGGCAAATGTCCGCTAACGCATCACATGAGAACTCACGTTGGTGATTTATAAAAGTTAAAACTTATTACTCGATGGAAGTGTTATGGAATTTGAATTCATTGTGGTATACATTATTTATTGTATTGGTAAAAATTGTATCCATTGTACTTGTCTAATCCTTGATGAGAAACATAAATTTTTAAAGAAAATATGTATAATTATATTTATTCCATTGTATTTTACAAAAATAAATTGTTTATAGGTTTGTATAAGACACAGCTGCAATTATTTATTACTCTAAAACTAACCAGGAATACCTTAAGTGGCCTCCACATTTCCCTCCACAGCGTCTCCTTTCCACACATCTAAATCGTTTAAGTCTAAATATAAATCAATTTTAAACATGAATCTGACAGTTTTGAGGCATTAACGGCAAACGCTTGTTAAAGTGAAGCATAAGTCATTAATTAAACTGTCATGTACTAATTCCACAGTCGCACACGTGCGATGTGTTTATCTGCTTATTGCAGACATTGACCCTTCTCTGATTAAAATATATAAAATATATTTTACTAGCCGATATCTGCGACTTGTTCTGCGTCAAATTAGTTTTTAAAATCCCGCGGGAACTCTTTGATTTTCCGGGATAAAATGTAGCCTATGTCACTCTCCAGGTTCTCAACTATACCCATGCAGAAAACACATCGATTGGCTCTGTTGCAGCGTGATTGAAGGATGAACCTACAGACACACTTCCGATTTTATAATATTATTATTAGGTATTATGTACAGAAATCAACCAGTAACCAGAGTGTAAGTTTAGGAAATATATTTGTAACATTTCTGATTGCGAGGTGTGGGTAGAGCGCTCTTTTAACGCGGCATTTGTGAACTTAGAACTGTCTTTGACCGCCCTATCGGAGAAAAAAAAAGGAACTATCACATTTGATCGTTCCTTTTTTTTTTTTTTCAAGAAAAAATCATTTTTTTAATGAAAAAAGGCAACTATTCGTTTTTCGAGCCAAGTCCTCCGGCCACTGCCACCAGCTTCACGACTAGCTGACTTATATCGGTAACTCAGGTTCTCCTACGGATCTCCTCATTTCTGATTTGAGTGAGTTCTATCATTGAAATAAAACCTTATCCCTTTCAGGCGCTCTTTTGCCGAAGAAAAGTACGAAGAACCAGCGCGTAGCAGATGGAACACCGTGCTCTGATCCCGGCCATATTTGTGATGAAACATGTGATAACGAAAACCCACTGCTTGTACCCATGCGATCTAATCTTTTAACTAGTGACATGGACGTTGAACTTTTCTCCTGTCATCTTTGTGAGGCCACGTTTAAAAGAAAATGTCATTTGTCGGAACATGTGAGATCTCATTCTGGCGACAAACATTTCTTGTGTCAGCTCTGTCAGGCGCGATTCGCACAAAAAAGTCATTTAACTGTTCACATGAGAAAGCATACTGGTGGCAAACCGTTCTCGTGCGATATATGTGAGGTGAAGTTTGCACAAAAGTCATACTTATTGAATCACATGAGAGTACATACTGGCGAGAAATCTGTCTGTTGTGATCTATGCGAGGCTCAATTTGTATGCAAATCTGACTTATCCTATCACATGAGATCTCACAATGGCGACAAACCTTTATCATGTAAAGTGTGCCCCCGGACATTTACTCAGAAAAGTCAGTTAACTGCTCATATGAGAACTCATACGCGCGAGAAACCTTACTCTTGTGAGCTATGTGAGGAGAGGTTTAGAAGAAAATCTTATTTAACGAGTCACATGAGAACTCACACTGGCGAAAAACCTTTCTCTTGTGACCTCTGTTCCTTGAAATTTGCATTAAGGAGTAACTTAACGTTACACGTGAGAACTCACACTGGCGTGAAACCTTACTCATGCAAGGTGTGCGAGGAGAAATTTGCAAGAAGGTCATATTTATTGGCCCACATGGCAGTTCATACTGGCGCGAAACCTTACTGTTGTCATATTTGTCCCTCAAAATATACACAGAAATGTCATTTAAACGCTCACATGAGAAATCATACTGGTGAAAAACCTTACTCATGTGACATATGTCAAGAACGATTTATACGTAAATATTACTTAAATAACCACATGTTGCTTTCGCACAAGGATAAATTAACTTTTCACATGGAAAGTCACACTGGAGTAAAACCGTTCTCCTGTGAGATATGCGAAGAAAAGTTCTTAAAAAAATTGTTTTTAACGATTCACATGAGGACTCACACTGAATATAAACCTTTGTCTTGTCACCTGTGTTCCGCGAAATTTGCACACAAGAGTCACTTAACGAGACACTTAAACATTCACACTGGCAAAAAACCTTTCTCATGCGAGATATGTGAAGCGAAATTTGCACAAAAGTCAAATTTATTACGCCACATGAGATCTCACAATGGCGAGGAACGTTACTCATGTACTCTGTGTGAGGCTAAATTTATTCGCAAATGTCAACTAACGAATCACATGAGAAGTCACGTTGGTGATTTATAAAAGTTAAAACGTATTACTCCATGGAGGTGTTATGGAATTTGAGTTCATTGTGTGATTCATTATTTATTGTATTGGTAAAAATTGTATGCATTGTTTTTTTTTTATATGAATAGTGCACCACCCAGCAGGCACCAGGGTCACCTGATGTAAAGTGATTACCGCCGCCTAGAACACTTGTAGTACCAGAGGCACCACCAATGCGTTGCCGGGTTTTCAGGAACTTATTGGTTCGCCCCTTGAATAACCCTATATCGTAATTAAGTGGAAACACTGTGGAAAAAAATATCTGGTGCAACGGATGGTCGAAGTGCTCCAGGTACCCAGGTGGTGAGGGTGAAATTGCGTTCGGTGGCGTGCGGTGCGGTTGTTGAAGTTAGAGGGCGGAATAAGATCAAAAAGCTCTTCAGAACACTCCCCGTTATATAGCCGATAGAGCACGCAAAGCGAGCTTACGTCTCTGCGGTGTTCCAAGCTTTCCAGCGAATTGTTCATTTGGGATTGTCCACAAGCCGAACTGCCCTCTTTTGAATCCGGTCAAATGGAAGGAATTGATACTGAGGTGCTCCGACCCAAAGGTGAGAGCAATACTCCATATGGGAGCGGACTTGCGCTTTATAGGGTAGGAGCCTATGCTCGGGTGCAAAATAGCGCTTTGCTCTTTTGAGCACCCCGAGTTTTTCCGAGGCTAGTTTGGCCTTTCCTTCCAAGTGATCCCGGAACTGGACTTCGTCCGAAATGCGAACACCGAGGATCCCAATGCTGTGGGTAGGAGTAAGGGAAGTGTTCTGAAAGAGAAGAGGCGTGGTAAAGGGGGTCTTTTTTGCGGTAAACGCACAAACTTGTGCTTTTGAAGGGTTTAATTGGACAAGATTTTGTGAACCCCATACGGAGACTTTCTCGAGAGAAGTTTCAATGTCCGACACAAGTTTGGCTCTATTCTCCTCCAGCACTGCGCGAGAGAACTGTGAATGGCCTGTACTTGTATAATCCTTGATGAGAAACATAAATTTTTAAGAAAATGTGTATAATTATAGTATATTTATTCCATTGTATTTTACAAAAATAAATTGCTTATAGGTTTGTATAAGACAGTTCCAGAAGCTGCAATTATTACTCTTAAACTAAACAGGAATACCTTAAGTGGCCTCCACATTTCCCTTCACAGCGTCTCCTTTCCACACATCTAAATCGTTTAAGTCTAAAGCTCGCTGCATACGTAACGTGCACGGGACGGGACGGGACGTGGACGGGACGGGGACCGAACGTGGTTAGTAAACACGGACGGGGATTTTTAATGCATACGCAACGTGGCAATAACTCAGAACTAACGTGCTAGAGTGATGTGATCAAGGAAAGATGGATTTTTCATTTGAAGAATTGGCTTTAATTGCTAAACATCGTCGCCGACGATATTTTTCCCGTTCCGCGCGTGGCACGTTCCCGTCCCGTCCGTGCTCCGTGACGTATGCACAGTTGCTTACATTTTCTATGAAACGATATTTCGAAAACTTCACGTCCCGTCCCGTCCCGTCCCGTGCACGTTACGTATGCAGCGAGCTTTAATATAAATCACTTTTAAACATTAATCTGACAGTTGTGAGGCATAAACGGCAAACGCTTGTTGAAGTAAAGCATAAGTCATTAATTAAACTTTCATGTACTAATTCCACAGTCGCACACGTGCGATATGTTTATGTGTTAATTGCAGACATAGACCCTTCTCTGATTAAAATATATAAAATATATTTTACTAGCCGATATCTGCGACTTATTCTGCGTAAAATTAGTTTTTATAAAATCCCGCGGGAACTCTTTGATTTTCCGGGATAAAAAGTAGCCTATGTCACTCTCCAGGTTCTCAACTATACCCATGCAAAAAACACATCGATTGGCTCTGTTGCAGCGTGATTGAAGGATGAACCTACTAACACACTTCCGATTTTATAATATTATAAGTAGGTATGATGTACAAAAATCATCCAGTAACCAGAGTGTAAGTTCAGAAAATATATTTCTAACATTTCTGATTTCGTGGTGTAGAGTAAGTTAAGAAACTATATTTCTCACGTTTCCAAGGTGTGGGAAGAGCGCTCTTTTGACGCGGCATTTGTGAACTTAGAACTGTCTTTGACCGCCCTATCGGAGGAAAAAAGGAAGAAACACATTAAAATAGCAACCATCAGCTCTTCGAGCCATGTCCCCCGGCCACTGCCACTTAAGCTTTACGCTTTTTCCCTGACTTATGTCGGTAACTCAGGTTCTCCTATGGATCTCCTCATTTGTGATTTCAGTGGGTTCTTATCATTGAAATAAAACTTTTTCCCTTTCAGGCGGTCTTTTGCCGAAAAAAAGTACGAAGAACCAGCGCGTAGCAGATGGAACACCGTGCTCTGATCCCGGCCATATTTGCGATGGAACATGTGATAACGAAAACCCACTGCTTGTACCCATGCGATCTATACAATATAATCTTTTAACTAGTGACATGGACGTTGAACTTTTCTCCTGTCTTCTTTGTGAGGCCACGTTTAAAAGAAAATGTCATTTGTTGGAACATGTTAGATCTCATTCTGGCAACAAATATTTCTTCTGTCAGCTCTGTCAGGTGCGATTCGTACAAAAAAGTCATTTAACTGTTCACATGAGAAAGCATACTGGTGGCAAACCGTTCTCGTGTGACCTGTGCGAGCTTAAATTTACACGCAAATCTGATTTAACGAATCATATGAGCATTCATACTAGGGAAAAAAAACCTTTCTCGTGCGATATATGTAAGGTGAAGTTTGCACAAAAGTCATACTTATTGAATCACATGAGAGTACATACTGGCGAGAAATCTTTCTGTTGTGATCTATGCGAGGTTAAATTTGTATGCAAATCTGACTTATCGTATCACATGAGATCTCACAATGGCGACAAACCTTTACGTAAAGTGTGTCCCCGGACATTAACTCAGAAAAGTCAGTTAACTGCTCATATGAGAACTCATACGCGCCAGAAACCTTACTCTTGTGAGATATGTGAGGAGAGGTTTAAAAGAAAATCTTATTTAACGAGTCACATGAGAACTCACACTGGCGAAAAACCTTTCGCTTGTGACCTCTGTTCCTTGAAATTTGTACAAAGGGGTAACTTAACGTTACACGTGAGAACTCACACTGGCGAGAAACCTTACTCATGTAAGATATGTGAGGAGAAATTTGCAAGAAGGGCATATTTATTGACCCATATGACAGTTCATACTGGCGAGAAACGTTTCAGATGTCATCTTTGTCCCTCAAAATATAAACGGAAATGTCACTTAAACGTTCACATGAGAAAACATACTGGTGAAAAACCTTACTCATGTGACATATGTCAAGAACGATTTATACGTAAATCTTGCTTAAATAACCACATGTTGCTTTCGCACAAGGATAATTTAACTTTTCACATGGAAAGTCACACTGGAGTAAAACCGTTCTCCTGTGAGATATGCGAAGAAAAGTTCTTAAAAAAATTGTTTTTAACGATTCACATGAGGACTCACACTGGCGATAAATCTTTCTCTTGTAACCTGTGTTCCGCGAAATTTAAACGAAAGAGTCACTTAACGAGACACTTAAAAATTCACACTGGCAAAAAACCTTTCTCATGCGAGATATGTGAAGCAAAATTTGCACTAAAGTATAATTTATTACGCCACATGAGATCTCACACTGGCGAGGAACGTTTCTTATGTACTCTGTGTGAGGCTAAGTTTATTCGCAAATGTCAACTAACGAATCACGTCATGAAAACTCATGTTGCTGATTTATAAAAGTTACAACGTATTACTCGATGGAAGTGTTATGGAATTTGAATTCATTGTGGTACACATTATTTGTTGTATTGGTAAAAATTGTATCCATTGTACTTGTATAATCCTTGATGAGGAACATAAATTTTTAAGAAAATATGTATAATTAATTATATTTATTCCATTGAATTTTACAAAAATAAATTGTGTATAGGTTTATATAAGACACAGTTCCAGAAGCTGCAATTTAATACTCTAAAATTAATCAGGAATACCTTAAGTGACCTCCACATTTCCCTTCACAGCGTCTCCTTTCCACACATCTAAATCGTTTAAGTCTAAATATAAATCAATTTTAAACATTAATCTGACAGTTGTGAGGCATAAACGGCAAACGCTTGTTAAAGTGAAACATAAGTCATTAATTAAATGGTCATGTACTAATTCCACAGTCGCACACGTGCGATGTGTTTATCTGCTTATTGCAGACATTGACCCTTCTCTGATTAAAATACATAAAATATATTTTACTAGCCGATATCTGCGACTTGTTCTGCGTGCAATTAGTTTTTAAAATCCCGCGGGAACTCTTTAATTTTCCGGGATAAAAAGTAGCCTATGTTACCCTCCAGGCTCTCACCTATACCCATGAAAAAAAAACACATCGATTGGCTCTGTTGCAGCGTGATTGAAGGATGAACCTACAAACACACTTCCGATTTTATAATATTATTAGTAGGTATGATGTAAGTACAGAAATCATCCAGTATCCAGAGTGTAAATTTAGAAAATATATTTCTAACATTTCTGATTGCGAGGTTTAGGTAGAGCGCTCTTTTGATGCGGCATTTGTGAACTTAGAACTGTCTTTGACCGCCCTATCGGAGAAAAAAAAGGAACGATCACATTAAAAAAGGCAACCATCAGCTCTTCGAGCCAAGTCCCCCGGCCACTGCCACTTCAGCATCACGACTCGCTGACTTATGTCGGTAACTCGGGTTCTCCTACGGATCTCCTCATTTCTGATTTCAGTGGGTTCATATCATTGAAATGAAACCTTTTCCCTTTCAGGCGCTCTTTTGCCGAAGAAAAGTTCGAAGAACCAGCGCGTAGCAGATGGAACACCGTGCTCTGATCCCGGCCATATTTGCGATGGAACATGTGATAACGAAAACCCACTGCTTGTACCCATGCGATCTATACCATATAATCTTTTAACTAGTGACATCGACGTTGAACTTTTTTCCTGTCATCATTGTGAGGCCACGTTTAAAAGAAAATGTCATATGTCGGAACATGTGAGATCTCATTCTGGCGACAAACATTTCTGTCAGCTCTGTCAGGCGCGATTCGCACAAAAAAGCCATTTAACTGTTCACATGAGAAAGCACACTGACGATAAACCGTTCTCGTGTGACCTGTGCGAGCTGAAATTTGTACACAAATCTGATTTAACGAAGCACATGAAATCTCACACTGGCGACAAACCTTTCTCATGCGAGATATGCGACGAGAAATTTGCACGAAAATCATATTTATTAGGTCACATGACAGTTCATACCGGCGAGAAACCTTTCTGCTGTAATTTTTGTCCCGCAAAATTTACGCAGAAAAGTCACTTAACTGTTCACGTGAGAAATCATACTGGTGAAAAACCTTACTCGTGTGACATATGTCAAGATCGATTTACACGCAAATCTTACTTAAACAACCACATGAGGCTTCACACTGACGAGACAAGCTTCTTGTGTGACCAATGTTCTAGGAAATTTTCACACAAGAATAGTTTAACTTTACACATGAGAACTCACACTGGAGAAAAACCTTTCTCCTGTGAGATATGTGAGATGAGATTTGTAAGAAAATCATATTTAATAAGTCACATCAGGACTCACTCCGGCGAAAAACCTTTCTCTTGTGAGCTATGTTCCGCGAAATTTGCACGAAAGAGTCGCATAATGTTACACATGAGAATTCACACTGGCGAGAAACCTTTCTCCTGCGAGCTGTGCGAGGAGAGGTTCTCACGCAAGTCGCATGTACTGAGCCACATGAGAGTTCATACTGGTGCAAATCCTTTTTCTTGCGAACTTTGTCCCGCGACGTATACACAAAAGAGTCGTTTGACGTTCCACATGAAATACCATAATGGTGCGAAACCTTTTCCTTGTCCATTGTGTTCCTCGAAGTTCACTCAGAAAAGTAATTTAAACACTCACATGAGAACTCACACCGGCGAGAAACCTTTCTCTTGTACTCGGTGTGAGGCTAAATTTATGCGCAAATGGCAACTAACGATTCACATGAGAACTCACACTGGCGAAAAACCTTTCTCTTGTGACCTCTGTTCCTTGAAATTTGCACAAAGGGGTAAATTAACTTTACACGTGAGAACTCACACTGGCGAGAAACCTTACTCATGCAAGATGTGCGAGGAGAAATTTGCAAGAAGGGCATATTTATTGACCCATATGACAGTTCATACTGGCGACAAACCTTTCAGATGTCATCTTTGTCCCTCAAAATATAAACAGAAATGTCACTTAAACGCTCACATGAGAAAACATACTGGTGAAAACCCTTTCTCATGCGAGATATGTGAAGCAAAATTTGCACTGAAGTATAATTTTTTACGCCACATGAGATCTCACACTGGCGAGGAACGTTTCTTATGTACTCTGTGTGAGGCTAAGTTTATTCGCAAATGTCAACTAAAAAATCACGTCATGAAAACTCACGTTGCTGATTTATAAAAGTTACAACGTATTACTCGATGGAAGTGTTATGGAATTTGAATTCATTGTGGTATACATTATTTATTGTATTGTATTGTATTGGTAAAAATTGTATCCATTGTACTTGTATAATCCTTGATGAGAAACATTTATATTACAAATATTCCAGTGAATTTTACAAAAATAAATTGTTTATAGGTTTATATAAGACACAGTTCCAGAAGCTTCAATTTAATACTCTAAAATTAATCAGGAATACCTTAAGTGACCTCCACATTTCCCTTCACAGCGTCTCCTTTCCACACATCTAAATCGTTTAAGTCTAAATATAAATCACTTTTAAACATTAATCTGACAGTTGTGAGGCATAAACGGCAAACGCTTGTTAAAGTAAAGCATAAGTTATTAATTAAACTTTCATGTACTAATTCCACAGTCGCACACGTGCGATATGTTTATGTGTTAATTGCAGACATTGACCCTTCTCTGATTAAATATATCTATATATATAAAATTCAAAGTCCTGACTGACTGATTGACTGACTGAGATATCAACGCACAGCCTAAACTACTGAAGTTAGAAACTTGAAATTTTTACAGTTGCTTTCTTTTATGACGTAGGCGCACACTAAGAAAGGATTATTGGAAATTCTACCCCTAAGGGGTTTAAATAGGGGATGGAAGTTTATATGAAACTCTGTCATTTTTCAAGCTGTTTCCATCAAAGTTGGTATTTGAGCTTTCAGTTAAAAATAAAAAAGTACGTGTGTCACAGTTTTTGAAAATTCCACCCCAAAATCTAATTCCACGCGGACGAAGTCGCGGGGGCAAAAGCTAGTAAAATTTATTTTACAAGCCGATATCTGCGACTTGTTCTGCGTCAAATTAGTTTTTATAAAATCCCGCGGGAACTCTTTGATTTTTCGGGATAAAAAGTAGCCTATGTCACTCTCCAAATTCTCAACTATACCCATGCAAAAAACACATCGATTAGCTCTGTTGCAGCGTGATTGAAGGATGAACCTACTAACACACTTCCGATTTTATAATATTATTATTAGGTATTATGTACAGAAATCAACCAGTAACCAGAGTGTAAGTTTAGGAAATATATTTGTAACATTTCTGATTGCGAGGTGTGGGTAGAGCGCTGTTTTAACGCGGCATTTGTGAACTTAGAACTGTCTTTGACCGCCCTATCGGAGAAAAAAGGGAACGAACACATTTAAAAAAGCAACCATCAGCTCTTCGAGCCAAGTCCCCCGGCCACTGCCACTTCAGCTTCACGATTCCCTGACTTATGTCGGTAACTCAAATTCTCCTACGGATCTCCTCATTTCTGATTTCAGTGGGTTCTTATCATTGAAATAAAACTTTTTCCCTTTCAGGCGGTCTTTTGCCGAAGAAAAGTACGAAGAACCAGCGCGTAGCAGATGGAACACCGTGCTCTGATCCCGGCCATATTCGCGATGGAACATGTGATAACGAAATTCCACTGCTTGTACCCATGCGATCTATACAATATAATCTTTTAACTAGTGACATGGACGTTGAACTTTTCTCCTGTCTTCTTTGTGAGGCCACGTTTAAAAGAAAATGTCATTTGTTGGAACATGTGAGATCTCATTCTGGCAACAAACATTTCTTCTGTCAGCTCTGTCAGGCGCGATTCGTACAAAAAAGTCATTTAACTGTTCACATGAGAAAACACACTGGTGGCAAACCGTTCTCGTGTGACCTGTGCGAGCTTAAATTTGCACGAAAATCTGGTTTAACGAATCATATGAGCACTCATACTAAGGAAAAAAAACCTTTCTCATGCGATATATGTGAGGTGAAGTTTGCACAAAAGTCATACTTATTGAATCACATGAGAGTACATACTGGCGAGAAATCTTTCTGTTGTGATCTATGCGAGGTTAAATTTGTATGCAAATCTGACTTATCGTATCACATGAGATCTCACAATGGCGACAAACCTTTATCACGTAAAGTGTGTCCCCGGACATTAACTCAGAAAAGTCAGTTAACTGCTCATATCAGAACTCATACGCGCGAGAAACCTTACTCTTGTGAGATATGTGAGGAGAGGTTTAAGAGAAAATCTTATTTAACGAGTCACATGAGAACTCACACTGGTGAAAAACCTTTCTCTTGTGACCTCTGTTCCTTGAAATTTGCACAAAGGGGTAACTTAACGTTACACGTGAGAACTCACACTGGCGAGAAACCTTACTCATGCAAGATGTGCGAGGAGAAATTTGCAAGAAAGGCATATTTATTGACCCATATGACAGTTCATACTGGCGACAAACCTTTCAGATGTCATCTTTGTCCCTCAAAATATAAACAGAAATGTCACTTAAACGCTCACATGAGAAAACATACTGGTGAAAAACCTTACTCATGTGACATATGTCAAGAACGATTTATACGTAAATCTTGCTTAAATAACCACACGTTGCTTTCGCACAAGGATAATTTAACTTTTCACATGGAAAGTCACACTGGAGTAAAACCGTTCTCCTGTGAGATATGCGAAGAAAAGTTCTTAAAAAAATTGTTTTTAACGATTCACATGAAGACTCACACTGGCGATAAATCTTTCTCTTGTAACCTGTGTTCCGCGAAATTTAAACTAAAGAGTCACTTAACGAGACACTTAAAAATTCACACTGGCAAAAAACCTTTCTCATGCGAGATATGTGAAGCAAAATTTGCACTAAAGTATAATTTATTACGCCACATGAGATCTCACACTGGCGAGGAACGTTTCTTATGTACTCTGTGTGAGGCTAAGTTTATTCGCAAATGTCAACTAACGAATCACGTCATGAAAACTCATGTTGCTGATTTATAATAGTTACAACGTATTACTCGATGGAAGTGTTATGGAATTTGAATTCATTGTGGTATACATTATTTATTGTATTGGTAAAAATTGTATCCATTGTACTTGTATAATCCTTGATGAGAAACATAAATTTTTAAGAAAATATGTATAATTAATTATATTTATTCCATTAAATTTTTCAAAAATAAATTGTTTATAGGTTTATATGAGACACAGTTCCAGAAGCTGCAATTTAATACTCTAAAATTAATCAGGAATACCTTAAGTGACCTCCACATTTCCCTTCACAGCGTCTCCTTTCCACACATCTAAATCGTTTAAGTCTAAATATAAATCAATTTTAAACATTAATCTGACAGTTGTGAGGCATAAACGGCAAACGCTTGTTAAAGTGAAACATAAGTCATTAATTAAATGGTCATGTACTAATTCCACAGTCGCACACGTGCGATGTGTTTATCTGCTTATTGCAGACATTGACCCTTCTCTGATTAAAATACATAAAATATATTTTACTAGCCGATATCTGCGACTTGTTCTGCGTCAAATTAGTTTTTATAAAATCCCACAGAAACTCTTTGATTTTCCGGGATAAAAAGTAGCCTATGTTACTCTCTAAATTCTCAACTATACCCATGCAAAAAACACCTCGATTAGCTCTGTTGCAGCGTGATTGAAGGATGAACCCACAAACACACTTCCGATTTTATAATATTATTATTATAGTAGGTATTATGTACAGAAATCAACCAGTAACCAGAGTGTAAGTTTAGAAAATATATTTATAACATTTCTGATTTCGAGGTGTAGGTAGAGCGCTCATTTGATGCGGCATTTGTGAACTTAGAACTGTCTTTGACCGCACTATCGGAGAAAAAAAAGAGAGAACGATCACATTAAAAAAGGCAACCATCAGCTCTTCGAGCCAAGTCCTCCGGCCACTGCCACTTCAGCATCACGACTTGCTGACTTATGTCTGTAACTCAGGTTCTCCTATGGATCTCCTTATTTCTGATTTCAGTGGGTTCTTATCATTGAAATAAAACCTTTTCCCTTTCAGGCGGTCTTTTGCCGAAGAAAAGTTCGAAGAACCAGCGCGTAGCAGATGGAACACCGTGCTCTGATCCCGGCCATATTTGCGACGAAACGTGTGAAAACCAAAACCCACTTCTTGTACCCATGTGGACCATACAAAATAATCATTTAAATAGTGACGTAAGCTATCACATGGGCCTTGAACTTTTCTCCTGTCATCTTTGTGAGGCCACGTTTAAAAGAAAATGTCATTTGTCGGAACATGTGAGATCTCATTCTGGCGACAAACATTTCTGTCAGCTCTGTCAGGCGCGATTCGCACAGAAAAGCCATTTAACTGTTCACATGAGAAAGCACACTGACGATAAACCGTTCTCGTGTGACCTGTGCGAGCTGAAATTTGTACACAAATCTGATTTAACGAAGCACATGAAATCTCACACTGGCGACAAACCTTTCTCATGCGAGATATGCGACGAGAAATTTGCACGAAAATCATATTTATTAGGCCACATGACAGTTCATACCGGCGATAAACCTTTCTGCTGTAATTTTTGTCCCGCAAAATTTACGCAGAAAAGTCACTTAACTGTTCACGTGAGAAATCATACTGGTGAAAAACCTTACTCGTGTGACATATGTCAAGATCGATTTACACGCAAATCTTACTTAAACAACCACATGAGGCTTCACACTGACGAGACTAGCTTCGCGTGTGACCAATGTTCTAGGAAATTTTCACACAAGAGTAGTTTAACTTTACACATGAGAACTCACACTGGAGAAAAACCTTTCTCCTGTGAAATATGTGAGATGAGATTTGTAAGAAAATCATATTTAATAAGTCACATCAGGACTCACTCCGGCGAAAAAACCTTTCTCTTGTGAGCTATGTTCCGCGAAATTTGCACAAAAGAGTCACGTAATGTTACACATGAGAATTCACACTGGCGAGAAACCTTTCTCCTGCGAGCTGTGCGAGGAGAGGTTCTCACGCAAGTCGCATGTACTGGGCCACATGAGAGTTCATACTGGTGTAAATCCATTTTCTTGCGAATTTTGTCCCGCGACATATTCACAAAAGAGTCATTTGACTTTCCACATGAAATACCATAATGGTGCGAAACCTTTTCCTTGCCCATTGTGTTCCTCGAAGTTCACTCAGAAAAGTAATTTAACCACTCATATGAGAACTCACACCGGCGAGAAACCTTTCTCTTGTACTCGGTGTGAGGCTAAATTTATGCGCAAATGTCAACTAACGAGTCACATGAGAACCCATGTTGCTGATTTATAAAAGTTGCAACGTTTTACTCTATGGAGTTAATTCAATCTGTTGTGGAATTTGAAATCATTGAGTTTTCTTCAGTTTTAACATTTACTTATACATATTTTAATTAGCAAATGTGTTTGATAAATTAGTTTAATAATTAGTAAATTAGTATTAATATACGGGAAAAAAATTGTATCCATTATACTTAGGTATAAATACCATACCTGTTGTCATTACCAGAAGGTTCCAATTGTAGTACTTACATATTTTGTGAAATTTATTATGATAGATGTAAAAATTGTAACCAGTTTAATGATCCAAATTAAAAAAAAACCTACAAACACACTTCCCATTTTATAATATTATTAGTAGGTATGATGTACAAAAATCATCCAGTAACCAGAGTGTAAATTTAAAAAATATATTTCTAACATTTCTGATTGCGAGGTGTAGGTAGAGCGCTCTTTTGACACGGCATTTGTGAACTTAGAACTGTCTTTGACCGCACTATCGGAGAAAAAAGGGAACGAACACATTTAAAAAAGCAACCATCAGCTCTTCGAGCCAAGTCCCCCGGCCACTGCCACTTCAGCATCACGACTTGCTGACTTATGTCTGTAACTCAGGTTCTCCTATGGATCTCCTTATTTCTGATTTCAGTGGGTTCTTATCATTGAAATAAAACCTTTTCCCTTTCAGGCGGTCTTTTGCCGAAGAAAAGTTCGAAGAACCAGCGCGTAGCAGATGGAACACCGTGCTCTGATCCCGGCCATATTTGCGACGAAACGTGTGAAAACCAAAACCCACTTCTTGTACCCATGTGGACCATACAAAATAATCATTTAAATAGTGACGTAAGCTATCACATGGGCCTTGAACTTTTCTCCTGTCATCTTTGTGAGGCCACGTTTAAAAGAAAATGTCATTTGTCGGAACATGTGAGATCTCATTCTGGCGACAAACATTTCTGTCAGCTCTGTCAGGCGCGATTCGCACAGAAAAGCCATTTAACTGTTCACATGAGAAAGCACACTGACGATAAACCGTTCTCGTGTGACCTGTGCGAGCTGAAATTTGTACACAAATCTGATTTAACGAAGCACATGAAATCTCACACTGGCGACAAACCTTTCTCATGCGAGATATGCGACGAGAAATTTGCACGAAAATCATATTTATTAGGCCACATGACAGTTCATACCGGCGATAAACCTTTCTGCTGTAATTTTTGTCCCGCAAAATTTACGCAGAAAAGTCACTTAACTGTTCACGTGAGAAATCATACTGGTGAAAAACCTTACTCGTGTGACATATGTCAAGATCGATTTACACGCAAATCTTACTTAAACAACCACATGAGGCTTCACACTGACGAGACTAGCTTCGCGTGTGACCAATGTTCTAGGAAATTTTCACACAAGAGTAGTTTAACTTTACACATGAGAACTCACACTGGAGAAAAACCTTTCTCCTGTGAAATATGTGAGATGAGATTTGTAAGAAAATCATATTTAATAAGTCACATCAGGACTCACTCCGGCGAAAAACCTTTCTCTTGTGAGCTATGTTCCGCGAAATTTGCACAAAAGAGTCACGTAATGTTACACATGAGAATTCACACTGGCGAGAAACCTTTCTCCTGCGAGCTGTGCGAGGAGAGGTTCTCACGCAAGTCGCATGTACTGGGCCACATGAGAGTTCATACTGGTGTAAATCCATTTTCTTGCGAATTTTGTCCCGCGACATATTCACAAAAGAGTCATTTGACTTTCCACATGAAATACCATAATGGTGCGAAACCTTTTCCTTGCCCATTGTGTTCCTCGAAGTTCACTCAGAAAAGTAATTTAACCACTCATATGAGAACTCACACCGGCGAGAAACCTTTCTCTTGTACTCGGTGTGAGGCTAAATTTATGCGCAAATGTCAACTAACGAGTCACATGAGAACCCATGTTGCTGATTTATAAAAGTTGCAACGTTTTACTCTATGGAGTTAATTCAATCTGTTGTGGAATTTGAAATCATTGAGTTTTCTTCAGTTTTAACATTTACTTATACATATTTTAATTAGCAAATGTGTTTGATAAATTAGTTTAATAATTAGTAAATTAGTATTAATATACGGGAAAAAAATTGTATCCATTATACTTAGGTATAAATACCATACCTGTTGTCATTACCAGAAGGTTCCAATTGTAGTACTTACATATTTTGTGAAATTTATTATGATAGATGTAAAAATTGTAACCAGTTTAATGATCCAAATTAAAAAAAAACCTACAAACACACTTCCCATTTTATAATATTATTAGTAGGTATGATGTACAAAAATCATCCAGTAACCAGAGTGTAAATTTAAAAAATATATTTCTAACATTTCTGATTGCGAGGTGTAGGTAGAGCGCTCTTTTGACACGGCATTTGTGAACTTAGAACTGTCTTTGACCGCACTATCGGAGAAAAAAGGGAACGAACACATTTAAAAAAGCAACCATCAGCTCTTCGAGCCAAGTCCCCCGGCCACTGCCACTTCAGCTTCACGACTCGCTGACTTATGTCGGTAACTCGGGTTCTCCTACGGATCTCCTCATTTCTGATTTCAGTGGGTTCATATCATTGAAATGAAACCTTTTCCCTTTCAGGCGCTCTTTTGCCGAAGAAAAGTTCGAAGAAACAACGCGTAGCAGATGGAACGCCGTGCTCTGATCCCGGCCATATTTGCGATGGAACATGTGAAAACGAAAACCCACTGCTTGTACCCATGCGATCTATACAATATAATCTTTTAACTAGTGACATGGGCGTTGATCTTTTTTCCTGTCATCATTGTGAGGCCACGTTTAAAAGAAAATGTAATTTATCGGAACATGTGAGATCTCATTCTGGCGACAAACATTTCTTCTGTCAGCTCTGTCAGGCGCGATTTGCACAAAAAAGTCATTTAACTGTTCACATGAGAAAGCACACTGGCGACAAACCGTTCTCGTGTGACCTCTGCCCCGCGACATTTATGCAAAAATATAGTTTAACTTTTCACATGAGAACTCACACTGGCGAGAATCTTCACTCCTGTGAGATATGCGAGGAGAAGTTCGCGAGAAAATCTAATTTAACGAATCACATGAGAACTCACGCTGACGATAAGGTTCTGTCGTGTGACATATGTCAAACCAAATTTAGACGACAGTATTATTTAACGAGGCACATGAAGAGTCACACTGGCGAGAAACCGTTCTCTTGTGAGCTATGCGGCGCGAAATATTCACAAAAACGTAATTTGAACATTCACATGAGAACACATACTGGCGAGAAACCACTCACGTGTGAGGTATGCGAGGAGAAGTTCGCGAGAAAATCTAATTTAACGAATCACATGAGAACTCACCCTGACAATAAGGTTCTGTCGTGTGACATATGTCAAACCAAATTTAGACTACAATATTATTTAACGAGGCACATGAAGAGTCACACTGGCGAGAAACCGTTTTCTTGTGAGCTATGCGGCGCGAAATATTCACAAAAACCTACTTTGACCATGCACATGAGAAAACACACTGGCGACAAACCACACACGTTTGCGTATCATTTCGGAGAAAAATCCTTTCCTTGTCCACTGTGTGCGTCGAAGTTCACTCTAAAATGTAATTTAACCACTCACATGAGAACTCACACTGGCGAGAAACCTTACTCATGCGATATATGTGGGGAGAAATTCGCACGAAAGTCATATTTAGTAGGCCACATGACAGTTCATACTGGCGAGAAACCTTTCTCTTGTGATCTTTGTCCTGCGACATACAGGCATAAGAGTCATTTAACTTTCCACATGAAATACCATAACGGTGAAAAATCCTTTCCTTGTCCATTGTGTTCCTGGAAGTTCACTCAGAAAAGTAATTTAACCACTCACATGAGAACTCACACCGGCGAGAAACCTTTCTCTTGTACTCGGTGTGAGGCTAAATTTATGCGCAAATGTCAACTAACGAGTCACATGAGAACCCATGTTGCTGATTTATAAAAGTTGCAACGTTTTACTCTATGGAGTTAATTCAATCTGTTGTGGAATTTGAAATCATTGAGTTTTCTTCATTTTAACCATTTACTTATACATATGTTAATAAGCATATGTGTTTGATAAATTAGTTTTATAATTGTATTGATTGATATAATATGGGAAAAATATTGTATCCATTGTATTTAGGTATAATTTTTGATGCCAAATGTGTATAAAGTTTTAAGTTCTTATGTATTTTATATTCATTACATTGTATTTTACAAAAATAATACTATTTATAAGGGTGTATTAAAACACAGTTCCAGAAACGGTAATTATTACCCTCAAACTAACCAGGAAAACACATCTTTCAAAACCTACCTACCCTGCCTTAAGTGGCCTCCACAAATTCCCCTCACAGCAACCCCTTTCCACACCACTAAATCTTTTAACCTCAGCACAACAGACAAACACCATCTCTATTACTACCCAGTCTTCATCATTGACTTAATGGAACGACACAAAAGTACTCGTTAATGAATTAAATTAAGCTTAGGCGGCGTATAATCAATAATCATATCTAAAAATCTAAATTAAAATCAATTTTAAACATGAATCTGACAGTTGTGAGGCATAGTCGCACATGTGCTACATGTTTATCTGCTAATTGCAGACATAGACCCTTCTCTGTTTAAAATATATTTTACTGGCCGATATCTGCGACTTGTTCTGCGTGCAATTAGTTTTTAAAATCGCGCGGGAACTCTTTTATTTTCCGGAATAAAAAGTAGCCTATGTCACTCTCCAGGTTCTCAAATATACCCATGGAAAAAATACATCGATTGGCTCTGTTGCAGCGTGATTGAGATGAGATGAACCTACAAACACATTTCCGATTTTATATTATTATTATTAGGTATTATGTACAGAAATCAACCAGTAACCAGAGTGTAAGTTTATTTGTAACATTTCTGATTGCGAGGTGTGGCTAGAGCGCTCCTTTAACGCTGCATTTGTAAACTTAGAACTGTCTTTGACAGCCCTATCGGAGAAAAAAGGGAACGATCACATTAAAAAAAGCAACCATCAGCTCTTCGAGCCAAGTCCCCCGGCCACTGCCACTTCAGCTTCACGATTCCCTGACTTATGTCGGTAACTCAGGTTCTCCTACGGATCTCCTCATTTCTGATTTCAGTGGGTTCTTATCTTTGAAATGAAACCTTTTCCCTTTCAGGCGCTCTTTTGCCGAAGAAAAGTTCGAAGAACCAGCGCGTAGCAGATGGAACGCCGTGCTCTGATCCCGGCCATATTTGCGATAGAACATGTGATAACGAAATTCCACTGCTTGAACCCATGCAATCTATACAGTATAATCTTTTAAATAGTGACATGGACGTTAAACTGTTGTCCTGTCACCTTTGTGAGGCCACGTTTAAAAGAAAATGTCATTTGTCGAAACATGTGAGATCTCATTCTGGCGACAAACATTTCTTGTGTCAGCTCTGTCAGGCGCGATTTGCAAAAAAAAGTCATTTAACTGTTCACATGAGAAAGCACACTGGCGACAAACCGTTCTCGTGTGACCTCTGCCCCGCGACATTTATGCAAAAATATAGTTTAACTTTTCACATGAGAACTCACACTGGCGAGAATCTGCACTCCTGTGAGATATGCGAGGAGAAGTTCGCGAGAAAATCTAATTTAACGAATCACATGAGAACTCACGCTGACGATAAGGTTCTGTCGTGTGACATATGTCAAACCAAATTTAGACGACAGTATTATTTAACGAGGCACATGAAGAGTCACACTGGCGAGAAACCGTTCTCTTGTGAGCTATGCGGCGCGAAATATTCACAAAAACGTAATTTGAACATTCACATGAGAACACACACTGGCGAGAAACCACACACGTGTGAGGTATGCGAGGAGAAGTTCGCGAGAAAATCTTACTTAACGAGTCACATGAGGACTCACACTGGCGAGAAACCTTTCTCTTGCAGCCTGTGTTGCGCGAAATTTGCACAGAAGAGTCACTTAACGTTACACGTGAGAACTCACACTGGCGAGAAACCTTTCTCATGCGATATATGCGGGGAGAAATTCGCACGAAAGTCATATTTAGTAGGCCACATGACAGTTCATACTGGCGAGAAACCTTTCTCGTGTGATCTTTGTCCTGCGACATACACGCAGAAGGGTCATTTAACTTTCCACATGAAATACCATAGCGGTGAAAAATCCTTTCCTTGTCCACTGTGTGCGTCGAAGTTCACTCAGAAAAGTAATTTAACCACTCACATGAGAGGTCACTCGGGCGAGAAACGCTTCTCGTGTGATCTGTGCGATGCTAAGTTTATTCGCAAATGTCAATTAATGCGTCACATGTTAGCGATTCATAAAGTTTAAACATTTGTTAGATGGACCCTGCCGCCCTAGCCATATTACGAACGTGTTGTTTCTGTCTACTATCGATAATGCTAAAGCAGCGGCTGCCAAAATTTTTTTATCACGCTTCTCATCTGAAAGGATAAGATGTGCGATAAAAAAACTTTGCGAGCCCCGGCTTTGGCGTTATGGATCGTAGAAAGGGACAACACTTGTAATACGGCTAGTGCGCCTGTTATGGTTCCAGATTGTAGAACCAGAGATTAATCTGGCTTTTGATTCAGGGTTTTTGGATAAATAACAGGTGCTGCCGTGTCGGTGGCGTAGACAAGAAGGACGTTTATTGAAAAACCATAGACAGTAGATACAGTTTAAGCCTCCTATGATACATATGATGTGAAGTGCATTCAAGCATTTACATATACTGCAACAGAACCAAGATTCGTTGTAGAATTAGTGTAATCCAAGGTCGGCAATCCGTTAGAGAATTAGTGTGATCCAAGGTCGGCAATCCGTTGGAGAATTAGTGCAATCCAAGGTCGGCAATCCGTTGGAGAATTAGTGTAATCCAAGGTCGGCAATCCGTTGGAGAATTAGTGCAATCCAAGGTCGGCAATCCTTTGGAGAATTAGTGCAGTCCAAGGTCGGCAATCCGTTGGAGAATTAGTGTAATCCAAGGTTGGCAAACCGTTGGAGAATTAGTGTGATCCAAGGTCGGCAATCCGTTGGAGAATTAGTGCAATCCAAGGTCGGCAATCCTTTGGAGAATTAATGTAATCCAAGGTTGGCAATCGGCATCCGTTCTCAATTGGTCTTCACACATGTTTTAATGAAACTTTATTAACTTATGAAGGAAAGTAATTTATTAGAAACTAGCGGACCCGACAGACGTTGTCCTAAGTTTTTTACATCCTCTTTGACGAAATTGGCAGCACGCATTCTGTCAATGTTATGTCAAACGCCATAAGATTACATCAAAAAAGTTTGAATTGTAAAAGTGGTTACATTAGAAATAATTTAATATGGTGGTTAATATTTCTTAAATTTTCTAATTTTCCGCGCAATTTTCTTAATTTTTTCTTTCATAAGAACCTTCTCCTAACAACAACAAACACAATAAAAAAAGAATTAGCGAAATCGGTCCAGCCGTTCACGCGTGATGCGATGACCAAGGAAATAGGGATTCATTTTTAACCGACTTCCAAAAAGGAGGAGGTTATCAATTCGGCCGGTATATATATTTTTTTTTTTTCTATGTATGCCCACCGATTACTCCGGGGTTAGTAGGTAGGAATTGGCTTCTCTGGACCACAATACTGAGATCACTCAGTCATTACTGAGTGATCTCAGTATTCTGTTCCAGAGAAGCCAATTCCTACATTTGAATACTAAAAATGGATATATTCAAATGCTTGAATACTGAATGATACTATATTAAAATACTGAATATTGGGTATATTTGAATACTTGAATACTGAATAATGAGTGTATTTGAATTCTTGAATACTGAATAATAGATTATATTCGAATGCAGGAATACTGAATGACTACTATATTTAAATACTACACAATGGGTATATTTGAATACTGAATAATATATTATATTTGAATGCAGGAATACTGAATGACTACTATATTTAAATACTAAATAATGGATATATTTGAATACTTGAATACTGAATAATAGATTATATTGGAATGCAGGAATACTGAATGACTACTATATTTAAATTCTGAATAATGATTATATTTGAATACTTGAATACTGAATAATGAGTGTATTTGAATACTTGAATACTGAAAAATGGATATATTCGAATGCATGAATACTGAATGACTACTATATTTTAATACTGTATAATGGATATATAGGTGTATTCGAATGCTTGAATACTGAATAATAAGTGTTTTTGAATACTGATTAATAGATATATTCGAATATTTGAATACTGAATAATGGATTATATGGTATATTCGAATACTGGAATACTGAATGACTACTATATTATAGTATATAATGAATTAAATATTGAGTACTGAGTTCACTCTAATGATTTATAATAATATCATAATTTGAATACTACATACTTGAATACTGAGTAATATGTTTAAATCGAATACTTGAATATACATTTTAATTCTGAGTAATATGTATATTCAAATGCTCGAAAATACATTTTGAATTCTGAGTAGCTAATGAGTATATTATAATACTACACCTAGGTAATTACTATATTAAAGTTCATAAATATTTTGAATAAGGTATTTATTTAGATTGCTCACTACAATTTGAATAATGACTATAATATTCATATTGATAGATGGAACAATAAGATAAAAACAAATTAAAACAACCAAACTTCAGTACAAAAATTTATTATCTAAACACCACTTTCTTAAACATAATACATTTTTTAATGCACAGATTTTAGTATGAAAAATACAGCTATGCAAATCACTAGATATATATTGTTCATGTAAACTTAACAAATTTGGACACTCTTTATCTTCTAAATTATAAATTGTGCTTTTTTCTAATATTTTCATCAACCACAATCGTTTTTCAACACCTTTAACATACATAGTTTTATCTTGTAAAATCTTTTGAATAATATATTTATAGTTCGAATACGGTATGTATCCCTCACTCCAAAGGATTCCTCTATTTCTTTCAATCCAAGAAACATGCCTTCTTTCAGTTTTTGACAAGTCATAAAATGGGCATGGTGGCTTAATAAGGAAAGTTTGTATGCGGTTATTACAAAGAATAGCAATTTCTTTTAAAATGAACTCATTTTCATCAGTTTTAAAGCCTTGAATATCTACTATTATAGCATTCATGATAATTTTCGAACTATGTTACTCAGCGGCTTATATTCTATTAACCGATCGTTAATAATCAGACAGTAAGCAGTTGTATTTTCAGGGATATCTTGTGAACATTCTATTTCTAATCGGACATCCACTGGTCCAGATTTTAAATTTTCGTTTTGTCTTGAACAATCGATAATAAAAAGTGGTGCTTTGTCTTTAAAATTAAACAAATCAAGCAACGGGTCCACAGAAACGTTGTAGTAAGACTGACGAAACTTTGTATACATTTCATATAATATACTATATTTATTTTCATCAAACTTGAGATTTAGAGATTCGTATGGATAATATTGTGAATTCAGAAATAATGTAACATTAGTTACTTTACAATGGTCAAATAAAGAACCATCTGCAGATTTTTTGTTTTTTTTATTTGTTTGAAGCCCTAATATAACATACCGAGGCTTTTCCAACTGTGAAGCTGTTTTGACTGACCAAGAATGTTTTGTGGTTCTAGGTAAAAATGCATATTCATATAAATCCCAATTTCTGAAGGCTAACTGAATAGGTTTGTCTTTTTCTAATAATTTCAGCAACGTTAGCCTTTCACGATCTGATACTTTTACATGCGGAACACGCCATTGTATTCTCTCTATATCTATTCGTATGTTGTTAGTATCATCTAATTTTACACTGTTTAGATTAGAATTGCTCCGATTTAAAATAAGTTCATGTTTACAATTCATAATGATTTTATTATAGTCTTCAGCAAATCCCATTATTTTATTCAACGGAATTATTACACTGAAAGAGCCGTCATTACTTTTAAATCCATTTATGTTCCAACCCCATATAGCTGCAACTTTACTTTGACCAGCATTCATAGATATAAACGATTTTATTGTTGTTGTTATTCCAGGGTTCTTAATACGATCTATTTCAACACCATCCCAACTAACAAAATGGTCTTAATATAAGTCGTATAAGAATTGTGTAAACGTTTTCCAAAAACTGAATGGCATGAAAATAAGGCTTACAAACGCTTATACAACGCGATTTTGGCGCAGTTACTATTTCTATAAAGTCGTATAGCTCTCATTCAAAAGTCATAAGCGAGAACATAGTAGTGTTGTAATATTATCATTGGTATGAGTATTTAGTCGTATAATTATCATAGCATTCATAGCGCAGACGTTTATCGCACCAATGAATCTATTTGATGCAGTATGGAAGCGCTTTCAATTATAAGTAATAGAATTTAACTATTAATAAATTCTGCATGTGTGCAGACTATATTTTTATACTTTTATACTATAAGTGTAATCAAATTATTTACAAGTTTGAAATGGGATGTGTTTATGTTTGGAAAACTTAATGCGAATATTACTTTAGGGACCAACTTTTTAGGTTTATTAATAAATTTTAAATGCCCCCTTCATTTATTGTGTATTTAATTATTATTTTTTAAATAAAAAATAAATTATTATATGTCATAATGCCATTATGACTTACGAAATACTTATATACCATGAATACTGCTGTGTTAAGAGTTAAAACTCCTTGTACACGATGAATACTGCTGTGTTAAGAGTTATAAACTCTTAAAGAACATGGCGTTCTTTCATTACGAACCTATCAGAGTTCCCTAAAACATTTTAGTAAACCGTTATTTGTCATTCCAAAAAATAGTTTTTTACATTAACAGAACATTTTAGAGACCATAAGTTTTTTGAGAATGTGGCAAAAAACATATTTTGTCAACGTGGAAAAATGACATAATTGTCGGTTCCCAACTTTATCCGGGGACTAGGGGCCGTTGTGTTGTGTCGTTAACCATGGGAGGTATGGCCATAATGACTTGATTGACATGATTAAGGTTTCTTTAATTATCAGGGATAAAATGTAGCCTATGTGCTAATCCTGGGTATGAACTATCTCCATTCCAAATTTCAGCCAAATCGGTTCATTCGTGTTGACATCGATTTTCAACAGAAAAAAAAAGATACCGGCCGAATTGATAACCTCCTCCTTTTTGGAAGTCGGTTAAAAAATAGGTACGGAACCATCACTCTCTGTCGCGTTTATTGGGCTTGGCTGGTTTACATTACTGCGAATATATTTAAAATGTCATGTTCACATGCATAGTCTTATAGCAGCATTATTAAGGTTGTAATACCAGCCAAAATGTCCCGCCTAAAACGTTTGTATGACTGTGTATTTTCTACGATTAAATTGCTTTATAGCTATTTCATATAGACGTTTGTACAACGACTTTTATTACCTAATTGCATTGAAACTTAAATGCAATATACATGATGCCTGTACAACGTCACATTTTAAAACTTGCATTAATACGACACCTATGTGACGAAATAATCATAAAAGCTTAAAATCTTATGACCATTTTGTTAGTTGGGATTCATCTCATATCTGATGTCTTGGAACAAAAACATCATTGCATTGTTAGTAAACTCAACGGGTGTTATAGGTTTATGGTCTTTACCAGTAATCGTTGCTTTTCCTTCAATGTAGATAAAACTAGCTGATGGCAATACGTAGATATCTTGTTGGTGTATAGGAATCCGAATTTCATCGTTTTCTTTAAAGCTATTATTATAAGGACTATATGTGTGAATTTCATAGCTTTCAATAGAGTTATCATGTTGCGGTAAATCAGTAATCTGAAGTATATTCATCGTAATTTAAATCCTAATGAGCGAAGAAACTCTTTATTAATTTTTGAGAGTGTTTTATAAGATGTTATACGTCTGCGGCCTTGCTCAACTCGAGGAGTTGTAATACGTTTTGTTACAGTATTTGGTTTTTTATTGAACACTATCATCCTGTTTTCTTAAATGGAGACGCAAGTGGAAACACTCTTCTCTGAAATCAACGTGTTGACCTTGCTCGTTAAGAATTTTTATATTTATCGATGATACGATATTTTTATTTACGGGAAAATAAATTATAGTTTTCGGTACTTCTATGAATCTGTAACCAGGTGGAACGTTTGGCGCAAATTCGTACAGAATATGAGATGGATGTCCGTTAACATAAGACTCTTTTATAAGATCACATTCGACTCTAATCACGGACAAAGGAAGAATGTTGACCGGGTTCTCCGATTCATGCCATTTATTTGCTTCTAATTTAACATTTCGATAACCTAATATAGATCCTATACTGTTATCTACATCGAAATTTAATGTATTTGAACAATTTATTAGACATTTTAAAGTATTGTTATTTGGTTTAATCACAATATCACAATCTATGACTTTACTTCGAATATAGTCAGCTATATCATAGAGATCATAAGTACCACATGGAATTTTTATATTTTTACCATCTCCGTAAGAAAATATATTATTATTCTCGTTTATATTTGGTATTGAATTAAGAACTGAAAAGTAAACTAAACCACACTCATATTTGTCATCTATATTCAGAGGTGGCTGAAAATGTGATTCAAGTGATGACTTAGTGCCCGTGATAGTTATTGCAATAGACATGATTGCTTACTAAACGTTCATAAGTGTCCCCGAGCTATTTATTAATTTTTTTGTCATTCCAAAATTTATGCAAAAATTTTAAACATAAATGTCCGCAATTATAGGGATGATCTCGTTGAATGTTATCATAATTATAATATATTTCAGATCCAAAATATTTTATTAATTCTTTTGGTGGTTTTAAATTACCGTAACTGTCGAAGTACTCGATTTGATTATTGTATTTCGCGTAGGCTACCCAATGACTGCCAGGATTTTTTGAACTATCTAAATTAACAATTCCGCATTCTCTCTTAAAAGGATGTTTAGGTAATTCATCTCTCATGAATACTCCACGAAAATAAGGAATATTACTGGAATAATTCATAATATCTATATTAGTGAGAGCTCGATTGGGTAGCCGGTTATTTAGTTTTTTTTGTTAGAAACGCAAATTCCAAGACCTTTCTTGAATGGCTTAATGCTCAAACCATTTCCAATAGATAATGATTCCATTTTTTCATTATGCCTTTTTAATTCATCCAGACGTTTTTCAGCTGCTTTGTAATCATTTATTGCTTTAGCTATTCCAGCAGCTCCACCAGCTAAACTGCCAGCTGCAGATAATCCAGCGAAAATAGGTATCAATGGTAAAAAACCTCCCGTTTTCGGGATAGGAATGATACGTGGGATTTTAACTTTTGCATTTGTTGCTAGTTCCTTAGCAGCCATCATTGCCAATTTAATAGCCATACTCTTACCCTTCGGTTTAAATTTTTTAAGATGATTCTTTGCATGCGATATGATATGTTTCAGTTGTTTCTGTATTCCGCCACCTGAACTTAAGTCGCTTACTTTATTTTTGATCCCCAAACCGGCACCATATTTAACTTTAGTCAACATTGCTTTATTGACTATATGAGCTGCTATCTTTTCTCCTAAACTGGCATCTGATGCTGTTATGCGGTTCCGCGCCATTTTCATCAGTTTTATATCAGCTTTATGACGATCACTTAAATCAGATGATTGCTGATAGGCTATGTCGTGTTCTTTACAATATTCGTCCAACTGGTTAACAGCTTTCTTTTCATAAGACTTTGTACCTGGTCCACAATAGTTATATCCAGGTAGGTGAAGTTCAATGGGCAAATGATTAATTAACCAATTTAATATACTGCTCTTGCTCATGCTCTTTAATACACTGATCAATACTCATAAAACTACTATTTAAATAGGAAATTTAATTAAACTCATAAAACGATATTCGTCTTATCAATCCAGCTATTTTCAGCAGAAGGTAATCCTAGCCATTTTACGAATACTTTTTTTCCCTTTTTCTTTAATACTTTTTCAACAAGGTATATGTTTGGATGTTTTGTTTTTTGCAATTCTTGAGTATAAAATGCACCTAAAATAGGTTGATCTCTAGAATCTTTGATTAAATACGTAATCGGATTTGTTTCATTTACTTTAGTAATTTTAAATATTTCCGTTGACCAGTTAGGTGTATATCCTTTTTCAAATACACCTTTATGCTTACTTATGCGCACAAAATCTCCTACATTCAAACACTTGAATTTATTTGAAGCTCTAGATTGATATTTATGATGACGATATCTTTCTAAAATCATTCTTTTATTACCTATATTAACTTCACATGGCTTTAGATTAATAGTGCGGTGACGTGAATTATTATAATTGTTAATCACTTTATCTAAAGTTCCATCAGTCCACTTGTATTTTCCGTTTAGGCTAAACTCTTTATACAGTTTTGATTTTAATGTTCTTATTAATCTTTCAACGATTGATGCTTTTTTTGTGGTGTAAGTTGAATAGTGATTTATGTTATACATCTCAGTCAAGGTTCTAAAATTATCGTTGTAAAATTCAGTCCCAAAATCAGTTTGCAAGTTTTTAGGCTTACGTCCTTTTTTTAATATTGTTTTAAAAGCCATAGATACATTTTCTTTTGTTTTGGATTTTAGTGGAATAGCCCAAGCGTATTTTGAAAAAGTATCAATAATTACCAAAATGAATCTATAACCTGAGTTTTTTTTAGAAAAAGTTTGCATATCTATCAAATCAGCTTGCCACAGGTCATCTATATCTCTCAATTCCACTGGCCTCCGTGGAAAGTTTACTCTAGCACATTTATGTATTTCGTTTATCACGTCTGCTTTGCTCATTTTTAGAAGGTTTACTGTTTTCAATATATTTTTCCAATTGATTTATTTTAGTGACTAATTTTGTAACTAAATCATTCACAGTTGTTATTTTTTTGGTGCAGTCTGTAATACTACAGTCAACATATTCTTTCGTTACACTATCATTGAAATCAACAGGCATATGCAAATTTTTTATTATTTTATTGTCAGCATCTAAATTACCATCGCTTGATATTTTAAGAGGGCATTTATTTATGAACACTGTATCGTCAATTTTTGGTCTTTTATTCAAAAAGTGTCCGAAAATATCAACGTTCATCTTTGAAAATTACTTGAACACTAAATAAATTTTCATGGTACAATTGTTTTTATTTGATGATATCTGCTTCTTTTAATTCTTCAATTATTGATATTATCTCGTTGTCATGATTAGTATTTCCAGCATTTTTCGAGGCAATTAATAATTTTAACCTATCAACCAATTCATTAGGATTATCCCAATAAACTAAATCTATGTTAGACTTATATTTTTTTAGTTTTGGTAATTTACCACCTTGCTTTGAGTTACTCTTTGAATCAAAAATTAATGGTTTTATTATTTCTCGATATTTTATACCTTTATCGCCTTTAATTTGTGCATTGGCATTATAATCTCTCTTATGCACATTTGTATGATATAAAATATCTCTATACACTAGTTTATCTGTTTCTAAGATAATTGATAAATTAGGTTTCTTGCGTAACAAAAGCTCTTTTAGACCAGGAGTTAATTCATAAGATCGCCCGCCAATATTGATCATTATAGTTTTATCTCCACTTGCATTTTCAATTTTAGAAAACCGTACCACTGAATCTCCAATCATTATATTTTTATCTCGTTCCTTTCGTATTCCAAATGGTATATCCATACTATCATAAATATCAATAATATCATCCTTTTGTAATGATTGATCTAAATTTGCTTGTTTTGACTTATAAACACTATCAATTTTATCATCTTCCTCATATTTTACATAATCTGAAATAATTTCTTTATCTTTATCTTCCGACTTACTCTCAATATCTTGATTCTTTATTGGAGTATATAATAGGTTTTCTGGGCACACAATCTCATTTGTTTTTTTTAATATTTTTTTATCTTTATTCACAGATTTAGGATTATCGACTAAAACCTTAAGCGGCTCGGTCACAGGTTTAAGTATTCTATTAAGTGCCAAGTCAGTCTGATCCTCTACATCACGTATATGTTTCAATTTATTTTTTATAGATTTAACTGAATTCACTAATTGTTGCTTAATATTCTGATCCATGTTACGAAATTTACGTGTGATTCCTATAAAGTAATTTTCATTAATGATTTCTTTTTATCTCTTTCACAGTTATATTTTTGTAAATTTTTCATAGTTTAGTATTTATAAAGAGACAGTACTATATTTCAAAACAAGGTCTTATCAAATCTTAATCAAATTTAATAAAAGTGTCAAAAGCTTTTCTGTATCTTCCTTTGCTTATAGAACAATCTTTATTAATAACTAAAAAATCGTATGGTTTTCTCCACACCATCGTACAAAGATCTTTAAATTTAAGCAAAGACATATCTGAATTAATATGCTCTTCAAATATGTGCTTAAGATTGGCATCATCTTGTTTAAACAAAATCAAGAAATTTGCATTGTCACGTATTAATTGTTTTGGAATCTTGGAGTACGTTTGTGTTAAATAAAAACAATCTAGCTGCTTATGTCTTCCCATCGCAAAGTAGTTACGTATGTTAGTTTGATCTTCACAGGCGACGTCATCGAATATAATTACTGAGTTTGATAAAGCTTCACTAGGATGAATGATATTATTGTCATCAAAAATATAAAAGTTAACTTCAGGTACACTTTTAAGAACAACACTTAAAAATTTATATTTTGGTTGAAATGCTGTTTTGGAATAGAGATATATATTTTTAAACTTGAGTCCATTAGGATGTAATAATAAACTAAGCATAACATTTGTTTTCCCGCAATTAGATGGTCCGCAAATTATACAACGAATAGAATTAGGTAATAGTTGACTATGTTTTATATATAATTTGTTTTCTAATATATTATCTATAGTATTTATTTCCAGTGAAAGATCTTGTTTAATCAGTTTCATTGTTACGTTTGATTTATATTTTTGACGTATGGCTTTTTATAGATAAACTGATAAAATAATATTTTGCTATACTTCAATGTCTTGAATAAGAAAAAGGATTTTTAATAAAATAAAAACTTACTCTTACTCCTTTATTGATACAATATAATAATATTAAAAAAATACAGATTTCTCTTAAACACTACAGTAATATCATAATAACAGTATTATAGTATATTCCAAAATTAATAATCATAAATACGGTAATAATATATCACTTCAACTTATCCCGCATTATTTATTTTATAATATTAAAATATTGTACTACAATGACCCCAAGGTAAGGTTTCGATATTGTTTGGAAGTATTTGCCTTTTGTCATCATTTTTACTCAAAACTATTTTATTAACTTCTTGAGTATATAATATATGTTTGATCGATTTAATCATGTTCATTTTGCTTTTGAAGTTTACATCACTATTTAAAGTTCTATTGTAATGATTTAATTGCAATCGTTTTGTTACCGATTTAGAGACACCTTTTGCTTTTTTAATTTGACCCTTTATACTGTTTATGCAATACAGCTTAGCTCTCAAACCAGTGAACTCAGTAATGATTTCACCTCCAAGTTCATCTTTGAACAGACCTGGAATTTTCGCATTAATTCTAGGTATATTATAACAATTGTTCTCATCAAAGTTACTGGTATCAAAATTATTTATTTCATCTTTCATATCTTTATAAAAATCTTTGGTTTTTACATAATACAGAAGACTATCTGTATCTGTATAACACAATTTTACTTTATTTTTATATTTATTTTTAATAAAATCATAATGAAATTTATATAAATGTTGTTTTGCATATTCTAACACTGTGAATCCAATGTATATAGGTCTGTCAAGTATTATCTTTTCTGGACTAAGATGAATCGCAACTAAGTTTTCGGAGAATACTGCAATATTTCTCAAGTTAGGTTTTGCAATCAACTTTTCGGCACTAAGCTGTTTGTTGGTTTTATTGTTGTTATCATTCCACGTCGTTACTAGTTTAATATTGACCTGTTTTCTTTTATTTTCGATTGTTTTTCCGAACATAGCATTATTCAACAACTTGAAAAAATCCTTCTCAAATTCAGATGTTGATGCTTGGCGTAATCGAGTATTTAAGTCAATGTATTTTTGTAGAAAATTTTGCTGTCTAAAAGTTAAAACGCGATGAATTTTTCGAATAATTAGCCCATTCTTCAAGCATTCTTTTAAATGTACGTAATGAATTACATAATTAAATTTATCATACAAATTTGCTATTAATTTCGGGTTTTTACCACCGGGAGGAATGAATTTTTCTACTGCAAAAGGCAAATCACTATGTGCATTATGTAAATACTCAGGATAAGCTAAATCAACTTCTAAAATATATCCAAAGTCTGATTCATTTGATAGGTTTGAAATGTCTAATTTATCAATTTCAACAGTGGATAATAGTCGGAAATCAGATATAGGAATTTTTTTGGTCATTGCATAACCATACAAGTTATTGCAGTCAAGGTATATCAAGTATGTTGATGGTTCGGATTCATCAAAATCTGATAGATATTTATTATTAGCAACAGCGTTACGAAGAGAACACTGAGCTAATCCTCCACGTATTCCTTTTTCTAAAAATTCATATATCTCCAGGTCACTAATTAATTCTAATCGGATCCCTGTGTAAAGTAGCATTGCATCCCAAGTTAAACTTGAAGCTGTGACATAATAAGCCGGATCAAGTTGGTAATGTTGTAAGCAAGTATTTCTAAAATTTTCAAATACATCGCAAAGAAGTAATACGTCTGTTTTTAGATATAAATCTGTGTATTCACTTAAAGATTTAATAGAAAATAAATTCCATACATTTTGAGCATGTCTGTATTCATCATCGTTTATATGTTCGCCTTTCAAACTATTGTAAAAACAGTCTTTTGAAGGAAGAGTTTTTTCTTCATATTTTGCAATAGAATCAATATACTCGTAAGGGTAAACACCTTTTTGAAGTAACAACTTCAATTGGTCTTTGTTGTGAAATTCTCTTGATAAATTAATAAAATCTTTTTCATTCAAATTTTTAGATAATACATCTAAACTTGAATTGAGGAATTGAAAAGAATCTATAAATTTTATTTGAATGGGAAGTGAACTATATTTATTTTTTAATACTTTTGTGATAGTAATATATTTCTCTTTCGATTTAGGTATTATTTTAAAATAACCCTCATATTTTGCTAATTCTGTAATAAAAAGATGACAATCATAGCCCGCTAAGTTATGGAAAACCACAGGCACAAATGGACACACTCTATTTATTAGATTACAATAAGAATGTGCAGCACCGCGGTATTCTGATGTTATGTGATCATGATCGCGCACCTTATCATCAAAAAGTAAGTGATTACAGATATAACAATTTGTTGCATTTTCAAAGCTGTTTTCTTGTTCTACTGTTAACGGTTTCATGGGCAATTTTCTAGATAATATACGGTAAATTTCTTGAATATCATCTATTAAATATTTTACAAATACTTGAACACAATCTGACCCTTTGTACGTAACATATTTATTTAATTTAGGATCATGAGAACAACAGATATAGTAACCAAAACAAGACGGTTGATGAATTTCATATAATCGAGTATTCTCAGATTTATTTTCGTTATACTTCTTAAGAATACTTTCAAAGTCGGCATAGATAATAAAATTAATTTTTTGTTGCCTTTCATAGTTTTTAAATTGTATATAACTATTTTTCTTTGGTAATTCGGTCAATATTTCATTACAATTGTGAGAAGTAAATTTTGTTTTACTTGAAAAAGTCTGTAAACATAACTCACACAAATATATATTACTTGTGTGTTCAGTTACTTGTCGTTTTACCAACCGTAAAAGATTTTTTATCAGGCAGTAATGACCTTTACCTTTATTCTGAATATAAAGTAAATTTATGTGATTACATTTTCTTGAAGTAGTTATATACAAAGGGCCAGTTACATTATGTTTATCATCCAATCCATAAACGTTAATACTCAGTTTATTCATTTTCTCAAATATTCTAATATCTTTATACGATGGTGGAAATGACATTCCATCTATATTTAGCACTTTTGAATAATGTGGATATGAACTAGTTCTACAAACATGATTATTTTGTGGAAATAATGCAGCAACAACAGACCACAAAAAACAATGATTATCGTAGTTGCGTATATTTATACAACTTTTAGTGTTTTTAACTACACTCGGTAAAGCTAAGTAAGAGCCACCCCTGAAAGGATTATACTTATTTATATTTATTTCAAGATGACTCATTGATTCACAAGTCCAACCAGATTCACGGTGTTGAAACTCTGATAATTTTCTTTCAAATGTTTGAATTGTATTTAAATATAATTCATGAATATCAGTACCTTTACATATGATATTATATTTTGTATTAAATGACTTTAGCTGTTTTTCTCCTGTTTTAGAGAGATAAAAGAAAACAAAAAGCTCAAAGTTCAATTTAACACTTTGAAATGTTTGCAAAGAATTATTGATAATTTTACTAACATACTTCTCGTTATCTATCAGGAATGCCTCAGGTGTGAAGTATTCCTCAAAAGGACTTAATTTATAACTTATTATTCTATTTTTGAATGCTGTGGAAATTATTTCAATATTCTTATATTTGGTATTCAATAAACAGTTCGACTTATGTAAATTTGTTCTTAAATGATAGTGATATATATTTTCAGGTATATCAACGTCACAATTTTCACATCTCGCTAAGTTGCCCTGACTTATCTTTGGTGCAGATGTGACTGTAAATAAACAACATAAGGTTATATAAAGTTTATTGATTTCTTAATAAATGTTACAATAAATTTTTGAAAACAATAATATTATAATAATTTCTAATAATAGTTGCTGATAAAAGTGGGAGTGCACTTTCTGTACTCCTTTCGAGTTGCCACAATGAAGTTTGTTAAGTGGCGCCATGCCTCAGTATCCTCATTCGTGCGGTTTTTGACACACACGATGGCATGGCGCCACCTATTTACGGGCTGGATATTATCGACCTCATCACATCGGTACACTTTCAGGTCGATAAAGTGCGTTCCTGTTTTACCCTCGAAAGATTGTCTTGAGTGACCGTTAGCCAGTCTTCTCGTTAGATACGAAACTAAAGGCTGTATTTTTTTACCCGTGGCAGGCGTAGAGGTCCCTTCAGGCTCGTCATCTTCACTATCGGTACCAAAAAGATCGTATGCAGTGATCTTTTTTGGTGGCTGCGCGATGGGATTGAAAACTGACTTCGTCGATTTCTTCGAAGTACGCGTCGGTGTCGGACTTGATGGTTCACCGGTTTTTAATTTTTCGTGTGTTCTTTTCTTAGATTTCTTTTCAGGTTCAGGCTGCGGCGATTGCTGCGGCGATTCATCTTCGGATGGGAACAATGTTTCAGCATTCTGTCGTGACCTGTAAATAAGAAAAAAAACAATAAATTAGATTACTTAGCAAGTAAGTACTCAATTGTGTCGAGGGTTTAATATAAACCACACATCAGTATATAGTACAGTATTATGAATATATTAAAGTGAATCGACCTAGTAATTCGGTTATAGATATAATCACATGTTATAAGTAATAATAAATATTTTCATTATAATCAAAGAAAAAGTTTAATTAAATACCTAATGGAAGTATTTTCAATCTAGTATTCATCTATCTCATAACAATATTTTTTGAGCCGAGCAGGGAATCGAACCCAGGACCATAGTCCGGCAAGCTAACCATTAGCACATAATTAAATGATACATATTTTTATTATAATCAAAGAAAAGTTTAATTAAATACCTACTGGTAGTATTCTCAATCTAGTATTCATATGTCTCATAACAATAATTTTTGGAATGACCAGGGAATCGAACCCAGAACCATAGTCCGACAAGCTAACCATTAACACATAAATAGCATAATATTATTATGATAAAAGAAAAAAGTTTAACTGAATACTGGAAGTATTCTCACCTATTTATGTATGAATAAATATAAAAGTACTTACATTATCTTTGATTGAGAAGATATACACTTGGAAAATCTACCACTAGGCACCACGAACCCCAGGATAACACAATGATGCACTAACATCCCGCTCAATTGCTTAAATAAAGCGAAAATGATTTGTCATGAAATATCCCTTCCTTCACCTAAAGGTTCCTTCACATTACCACTCGCTCGAGATTATTATTTACAAAATTATAATTTAAGATACTAATATATTAAAGAAGTAAAGTTCGTAAGTTTGTTTGCAGGAGGCAATCTCTGGAACTACTGAACCGATTTTTTAATTTTTTTTTACCAGTAGAAAGCTACATTATTCCTAAGTGACATAAATTCTAGACTATATTATATTTCAAAAAATTGTAATAAGCTACCTTTGCGAAGTCGGAGCGGGACGCTAATTCATGGCATAAGCAGCATGGTTTTATATGTCGCCTTTTACTAGGTCGCAGTTTACTATTAACATAGAATTTTCAAACACTTAATTATTCTAAAAAATATTGTTTATGAGTTATGAGGGAACAAATGAACAGAATGTACATTATAATATGTCGGGGGATAATGTGAGAGAGCCTTAATGTTAGTCTTATAATATTGCTTACAAAGCACTGATCTTAGAAAATGAATGAGCTACCATTTAGCAAGTGATTAAACTAGGACAAATATTTTATTAAGTTATGATATTCTCTACTAATATAATTATTATTTAAAACAATGAGTTCATCGTTGAACGGATTTATTAGCTGGTTTTGATATGATATGATAATTATTTTCATATGTACCATACTATACTATTATGATAGGTACTATAAGAATAGTTTGTCTGTTGTTTTGTTTGTAAGTACATAATGCAGTATGTCATTTAATTCAATCGGTCTGTTCGATTACTAAATATCGAACCTTTTTACATGCATACAATCTTAGACACATCCGTGGAATCTCAAAATGAATGTCGCCCTACATTAGCTACACGAGCCAGCCACCGCGTCTTCATGTCTGGAGGATTCCTATTTCACATTCCATACCCATTTAAAGAAACATCGTTGACTAATAAAACTTATAATTTTGAACCTTAATGGCAATTTCAAAAATATATAAATTTCGTAAAAACTTGGCAAATAAATCAGATTGCATTAGATATCTGAACTGAAGAGTGAAGGCGCAACTTACAACATGTCGGTAAGTCCAAATTTTTTGAAATTACATATTAATAAATCCTTTAAATATTATTAGTTTGATTAATACGAGTACATTATCACTCATACCTACCTATTCTTTATTTCAGGATTCGAACGATCTTTTCAACTTTCCACCGAATGCGAGCCTTACTCAACGTGTGAGTAATTATTTTCAAAGGGAAAACAATAATGGATCAGACGTTGTACTACAGACCACTCCTAAAAAGAAGAAAACCAATGTGATGTATTCGTATATAAAAGTCCCGAGAAATGGAGCCAAGATAATCAGACTTGAAATATTTGACGCAGAAAAACTACGAAATACTATGTTCTGTGAATGCGACGCGAGTGTTTGCGTACAATATGTCATCGACAACGAAAATTTACTTTACGACGAAATTTATAATGGTGCTCACAATCTTATTGCAAAAATTCAACGAAATATGGCTAACTTTGACGTTTCTACTGATGTATAATTTTGTTTTTGTGTTAATTATTGTATTGTATCAATATAACCCCTACGTACCTAATTATAAGCATATGACTATGTAAACACTAATTTGTTCATTAAAATAAATGAATAAAATTCAATTTGGATTTTATTGTACACAATAAAAGTATTAATTCCTATCAAGGATTTCTTTCTATATTAATAAGAGCTGTGCTGTTCTTATATTAGTTTTTTAAATGTAGTCCGATCATATACACATTTTATAATAATAATTTAGTATTCTCTAAAATCATGTCTCTGAATATTGGAGATCATGTAGAAATAATTATTACTGAAAAAAGATTATGTGGTCTTCACTTAGTTAAAATTATTGGCTACGATCAGTACGACGCTATTTTAATTCCTCAGAATAAAAGTAATTCAGATAGGTATTTCAAACTTCGTTATCAAGGTCAAAAACTATCGGCACGAATATTAAGAATTGAAAAGCAGAAAATTGATTTAATAGATGATGTTCATGAGTTTATTCGCTATTCATATTAATATCATCATAGTTTTTCAGTAATCAAATGTAGTACTCATTTACTTTGAGTATTAAAGTAATATTTAGTATTCAAATATAGTAGTCAAGTATAGTATTCAAGTATTCGAATATAGCCATTTTCAGTATTCAAAATATATTCTAGCATAAGAGTATACTCAGTACTTAGTATTTAAACATAGTAGTCATTCAGTATTCAAGCATTCGAATATACCCACCCATATACGCATTAGACATTATTTAAATATAGTAGTCATTCAGTATTCCTGCATTCGAATATAATCCATTATTAAGTATTCAAGTATTCAAATATACCCATTATTCAGTATTTAAATATAGTATCATTCAGTATTCAAGCATTTGAATATATCCATTTTTAGTATTTAAATGTAGGAATTGGCTTCTCTGGAACAGAATACTGAGATCACTCAGTAATGACTGAGTGATCTCAGTATTGTGGTCCAGAGAAGCCAATTCCTACCTACTGGGGTTTCTGGACCGATTCACGCGATTTTTTTTTTAATCGACACAGGAAGCTCGCGAAATGGTCCCATAAAAATTTTTACCTTCAACTCTTCAAGCCTGATGCTACAGAGGTACTTTCCCCATAAATTATGGGGTTTTAGGAACTGTCATGTACGAATTGGTAAGCTTGGTCTAAGCATATACTAGATCTTAGAGCTTCAGGTCCTACTCCTCAATCCTGATGCGGCAGGGTACTGCCCACCTAAACTATGAGGTTTTAGGAACTTTCGCTTGCGAATTGATATTATTGGTACCAAGCATATAATACATATAAAATTCAAAGTTCTAGCTCCTCAATCCTGATGCTGCAGGGTTGGAGGGATTGCGATCTGTCGCTTTCGGATTGATATTGTTGGTACCAAGCATGGACTACATCATGGACCTCCTGGTCCTAGCTCTTTAGAAATTGTGTGTTGTTAATAAGTACTGTAGGTACCAAGTATAGACTACTTTAGTACCGTAGCGTTGGACGGAGGGGAGAAAGAGAGCAGGAACAAGCTACACTAAAAAGCTTAAAATAAAAATTCTTTTCAAAAAACCGACTTCTAACGCCACTACAATGTATAAATATAATTTTATTTTGTACACGTTTGTTGAAGTCGGGCGGGCTTAACTAGAAACAATGAAATCGATGCGCGACGCTTACCTTATGGTGACATATAAGAGACCCGCTTATTGAAATCGGGTGAGCATCGCGTATCGGATTCATCGTTTCTATTTAAGCCGCCCGACTTCAACAAACGTGTACAAAATAAAATTATTTTTATACTTTGTAGTGGCGTTAGAAGTCGGTTTTTTGAAAAGAATTTTTATTATACATATAGATAGAACTATGAAATTGATTTTTTTTTTCTAATAAATTTTTACGAAGTGCTTTCGATTCGTGAAGTGAACCTACCACTGGTTTGTAATGCCGTTCCGACAAAAGCCAGCAACGAACTCGCCGGTTGCTGTTTAAAAAAATAATAATAATAGGTATGTAATAACAATATTACGTTCTTGCATTGCTGGAGCGAGATATATCCACGCTTTTTTTATCATTCATATTATAATCTTCAATTTACATGAAACTGATAAGATCAATTAACATACATTAATTAAATATTGGATGGAATCAGGCGTTACTTTGCGGAAGTTCAAAAATGATTTATATATAATTATTTACATATTAAGATCGAGCAAAAACAAAACAAGTTTATTGTCCATACAATAAACTTTTGTTTTTGTGTGTCATCATCATCATTCATCCTCTTTGATATTTTTAGTTTTTTAATTTTAGTATTACTTGTTGTTAATTGTCATGGCGGCAACAGAAGCACACATTCTGTGATGATTTTAGGTATCTTAACTATTATGGTCGTTTAGGACTTTGTAAATCAGTAACTTAGTAGTTTGTTAACTGTAACAGTAGTAATATGTGTATATTACTACTATTTGTGGAAATCGAACTCATAGGGTTCTATTTATGGTTATTTCAAATTACTTGTATCTTAATATGCCAATGTGTAAAATAATTGTATTAGAGCGGTTACGCACTGCATCCGATCCGATCCGAATCCGTGAAAGTGCGGATATAAAAAAGTCGGACCGAATTCGGATATCGCTTACGCAGTCCGATCTCTGATCCAAATCCGACGTATTCAGAAGACATCTTTGGCATATCTACATCATTGCACCCCACCCCGTCGTTGAGTTGCGCGGATATGTTTGATTTGAATCCGAGATAATGCGAAAGCGTTTTCACGAGAGTGGAGATGACGGAGAAAAATCGTATCTAATGCGTTATGTATGGTAGTCCATACAAATAGTTTTATGACTACTTCGGAACGTATTTCCACGGATTCGGATCGGATGCAGTACGTAACCACTAGTAAGTGTAAGCAGTAGTATAATATTATAGTAGTTATAATCATTGAAGTGATTTGTGAATATTTAAGTATTTTAGTATGTATAATTGTATTCAATCCATTGTTCTTTTGCAAAAATATAGTACTTGAGTAGTTATTCATGCAAGTTTTTTTTTATCGTCCTTCACTACACAACTGAAATTGTAATATATATCAGACGGCTGAAAAACAAAATGCCGGAAACAAGTCATCGTAATCATCAGTAAATACACCACCGGCTCACCGCTGAGCACAGCTAGCCTCTCAGAAAAGGCCTTTTGGCCTATAGTCCACCGCTGGCCTAGTGCAAATTGATAGACTGGATTTGAAAAATTGGCGAAAACAATTATTTTGTTAAAGTAAAATAAAAACTTGATACTGTTATTAAAATAGCGTCGCCTGGTGAACAAAATGAGATTTAATCTTCGCTTGTAGGAATTTTGATATAAATTGATACTAAAATGGCGTCGCCTGGTGAACAAAATGAGATTTAATCTTCGCTTGTAGGAATTTTGATATAAATTGATACTAAAATGGCGTCGCCTGATGAACAAAATGAGATTTAATCTTCGCTTGTAGGAATTTTGATATAAATTGATACTAAAATGGCGTCGCCTGATGAACAAAATGAGATTTAATCTTCGCTTGTAGGAATTTTGATATAAATTGATACTAAAATGGCGTCGCCTGATGAACAAAATGAGATTTAATCTTCGCTTGTAGGAATTTTGACATAAACTGATACTAAAATGGCGTCGCCTGGTGAACAAAAATATTTAATCATCGCTTGTAGGAATCACACTAATATTGTAAAGGCAAAAGTTTGTATGTGTCTGTGTGTGTGTATGTTTTCTCTTTCACGCAAAAACCATTGGACGAATTTGGCTGAAATCTGGAATGGAGATAGGTTATACCCTGGATTAACACATAGGCTACATTTTATCCCGGAAAACTAAGAAGTTGTTGCGTAAAACTTTAATCCACACGGACGGAGTCGCATCTAGTTTTGATATAAAGAGTTGCGAATACTGGAGAACTCCGCCTTCTTCACTTGCATCGATTCCATTTCTGAAACTAATGTTTTACCTTTCAGGCGCTCCATTGCCGAGAGATACGCGCAGCGCCACTCGGACACCCCACTGTTGCAACGTTTGCGACTATGCGGCCAAATCCAAAAGCTCTCTAACGAGACACCTCAAAACGCACACTCGCAAACCCTTCTCGTGCGACCTCTGCTCCGCGACATTTGTGCGAAAATGCAACTTAAGTTTTCACATGAAAATTCACACGGGTGATAAACCTTTCTCCTGCGACGTGTGTAACGTCAAATTCATACGACAGATATATCTAACGTGGCACATGAGAAAGCACACCGGTGAGAAACGTAGTAAAGTATTCACAGAGACGTAATTTGACTGTCCACATGAGGACTCACACTGGCGAGAAACCCTTCCGCTGTGAGCTGTGCGAGTAGAAGTTTTTGCGAAAATCTTAAAAGATCACCTGAGGATACACACCGGTGAAAAACTTTTCTTTTCCGGCGTGTGTTCTGCGAAATTTACACAAAAAGTCACATTGACCGTTCACATGAGGACTCACACCGGCGAAAAGCCCTTCTCCTGTGACCTGTGTGAGGAGAAATTTGCACAAAAGAGTCCGCTGATCATACTCATGAGGAGACACACGGGTGAAAAACCTTTCTCCTGTGACCTGTGCTCGGCGAAATTCGCACAGAAGAGTCCGTTAACCGTTCATATGAGAACTCACACTGGCGAAAAACCTTTCTCCTGTAATCTATGTTTTGCGAAATTCGCACAAAAGAATCCATTAACTATTCACATGCGAACGCACACTGGTGAAAAAACTTTCGCTTGCGACTTGTGTCCTGCGAAATTCACGCAGAAGAGTCCGTTGACCATTCACGTGAGGACTCATACTGGCGAGAAGCCGTACTGCTGTGCAGTTTGTCATGCCCACTTCAAACGCAAATTTCATCTGACCAGTCACATGGCAATTCACACTAGAGCGCAGAAAAAGTTGACAGCGGTACTTCACAGCACTTGGCAAATTAAATTCATTTAGTATTTCATTAATTTTTACATTACTTTAGTAACTTAAAATCGAATTTAAATACTGGGGGCTTATTCTTCTATGGGCTTCGCACGGATACAATTAACATTTTTTATTGATTTTGATTTTCATACAAAATTGCCATCCAAATCTCTGACTTGCGAGTGTACAATATGTATGTAGTTGTAGTTTAGTATCCCCCGAGAAAGTTATTAATATTATTAATAATAAATTGATTGAGAATAATAACCGTTTTTTATTCATCGACCGTTCCGTAGAACAAAATCTCATCTGCTAAATTCATAACTTGAGATTAGAGCCTTAGAAGTTTTAGTAAACTATAAACATTTTATATGTAATTAAAAAAAAACTTTTGAGCTCAAATTTCCAGTTGTGAATTTAGCAGATGTGGATTTTTTTCTACGGAACAGTCGTCAAGTTTTTTTAAATTGAACTGAGTCTGTAATCCAATCCGCAACTTCTGCACATCCGCCTTTGGCTAGAGTGGTGGACTGTGGCCTAAACCCTTCTCACTCTAGAGTACACTGACAGTGGGTTCAGATGAATGGATTCCTAAATCCTTACCAATATTATAAAAATAAATCTGTTAAAAAACCTAAATCCACGTGGCCAAAGTTGTGAGCATAAAATGGATAACAAAACTTGATACTGAGATAAAAACGCCGAAATTAAACCGACGGTAGAGCCTTGACTTATCATAAGAGCCACGCGGTGGCCCTATGAAATTAATACATTTTAATACGAAAAACCTCATGAGGCTAGAATAACAACATTTTATTTGGGCCCAAACAGTTTACATAATACTTAATATTAATAAACATATTATACAAAACGTACACCAGCAAAATATCCAAGTAAAGTACTTCTTTAAAACTAAATCGTTTGGGAAAAAATCAAATGCAACCATTAGCTGTACGAATAGCAACAAATAGACAAAAAACAAACTTAGTTCGCCATGGATTAAATTTTTGAAAGTAAATTTTACCTTTCAGGCGCACCCTCGCCGAAGACATGCCCCCAGCGGCCGCGCGGCGCCGCACAGACACCGCACGGTTGCAATGTCTGCGGCTACACAAGTCTAACCAAGAGCAATTTAACCATACACATGAGAACGCACACGGGAGAAAAGCCGTTCGGTTGCGACCTCTGTCCCGCGAAGTTCGCACAAAAGACTCTCTTAACCAATCACTTGAGACATCACATCGGCGACAAACCTTTCTCCTGTGCAGTTTGTCAAGTGAGATTCACAAGACAGTGCTATCTGACGCGCCACATGAGAACACACACGGGTGATAAACCTTTCTCATGCGACCTGTGCTTCACGAAATTTTGTCAAAAGAGAAATTTAACTCTACACATGCGAACTCACACCGGCGAGAAACCTTTCCCGTGTGAGATCTGCGAGGCGAGGTTTTTGCGGAAGTGCTATTTAGAGAGTCACATGCGGACCCACACCGGGGAAAAGCCGTTCTCTTGCGGCCTGTGTCCCGCGAGATTCGCGGAAAAAAAGTCGCTCTCCATTCACTCAAGAACCCATACTGGCGAAAAACCTTTCGTATGTGGGCTCTGTTCCGCGAGATTCGCACAAAAGGTTTCTTTAACCAGTCATGTGAGAACTCACACTGGTGAGAAACCTTTCTCTTGTGAGTTATGTTCGTCGAATTTTGCACAACAGAGTGCTCTAGCCACTCACATGCGACATCACACTGGCGACAAAAGACACTCGTGCGGCCTGTGTGAAGCGAAGTTTATTCGCAAATGTCACCTGACGCGTCACATGACAACTCATGTTAATGATTTATAAAAGTGAAACTATTTACGAAATTAAATTTTTCTTGTTTTTGATTATTATTGCAGTAGGTAAAAATTCAAAATTCAAAATTATTTTTTTCATGTAGGCCAACTTGTGGCTTGGTTTTAAATTAAAAAAAATATTTTACTTTATTATAATAATTATTATTTAAGGAGGGAGGAAATAATGACAAAGTAATTGTATTTGAATAAATCTTATTAAGTAATGAACAATGTTCATCACATTCATCAACAAACTTCTTTTTATTTAAATAAAATTACTTGAGTTATGATTCAATAATAACCGGTGAGACACCGGTTTTTCTACGGTGTTTTCACCGATTACTTTCTCCGGTGATTCTCCGGTGATCACTCCTCCGGTGCAAACCATTATTCCGTATATATTTTTATTTCATGTAGATACATGGTAGGTATGTAGTTCTTATGATAAGTCAAGACGCTACCACAAATAAACTTGAATAATTTTTGCATTTCGAATTTCGTAAGTTTGTTGTGACTAGTTGTAATGATAAAACCTGTGTAATAAAGTAATTTACGTTCGCTCGTAGTTGTAACAATTAACAATGTGGTATAGTTCTTGCAATTCACGAGGGCGCGTGGCTCGTGGTTGTGCGTGTCGTATCTATGTAAGTGGGAGCGAGAGCTTGCTCGCGCCTGACCGCTCCCACCTAGGACTCTGACAGGCACGCACACTTACGAATGTGCATTTTCACGACCAGTAGTAAATCTCACGCGCCCTCGTGAATCGCAAGACCTATGTTTGTTACTTATGTACCCACAGACAATATAACTTCTCACCTATGTTACCCGCATGCGTCGAATAGTCTCCTTGTTAATAATCGACGCATGAGGTAATCGCATTTTTGACGCAAAAAAATCTGCCTGTCATCAGCATCTTGCCCTCTATTCTCTATCTCATTGGCTCTGGAAAACAACGTAAAATTGCTAAGAACTGTCAAATCCGTATTCCGTATTAACTACTTGACTTGGCACTGGAAAAAGCCACCAAAGAAAAGAAGAAGAAAGTGTGGGTAGTTAGTAACTTTTGTTAGCCACTGAGGCTGAAATCTATAGACCGCACTTTCACTCTGCTCAGACTCAAGACAGAGAAAAACGAGATAAATTTATGTTGAAGCATATTTGTGTCTCGTTTTTACTCTTGAAAAAATGGGCGCTCCAATGACTCAAATTTTGACATTGTAACCTTGTTTCTCACCTGATACGACGGCTGGCTGTTAAATTGGTTCATTAGCATGAGACGGGTACAAACCGTGGGTTCAGAAACATATACCACGTCGGGTAAGGAAACAGGCCACAAAACTTTGATGTGGAGTTGTAAATAAAAATAAAAATTTTATAAAGTTGGTTGCTCATGTATTCAATGTATTCAATATTCAATGTATTCAAGAAACAAATGTTAATAACATAACCAAAAAAAAAATGACACAGACTTACAAGAAAATTTTCATGCTTTTTTCAGCATGAAAATGCTTTTTTCAGCTTTTATAACAAGATTGGTGAGTATACACAGATACCTCCAATCTGGTTAGGTTAAATTATATACAGTATAGCTAATCTTTAATTACTATACCTAAGTAGATCGGCATAAGGTAAGTCCTGTACGCACAAATGTTCTGCGGTGAATTCACTTCACTTAAACTTCCTATTAAATAAAATTTAAAGAGTTCACCTGATTAAATTTTGCTGTCCACACTGCTGACTGTTCGTTTCACATAACAATTCAGTGGATACGCAGCGATTAAATTCTCACCACATTTTGGTTAAATTAAATAATCTTGAGATTCATGATATACTGTTGAAAAGCTTCTATAACACCTGGGAGAACTTGTGAAAACTTGTAAATCTTGAAAATATTTTAAATCTTGTAAATCTTTTAAATCTTAAATCTTAAATCTTGTAAATATCTTTCTTATTCCCACATTGACCTGGAATTTGAGAACATAATCGATTTCAACACCCGATCAAAGACCGCGTGCTCCCACGCATAATTGATTATCATAAATTTAGATAAGACGCCTAAATTTAAAAAATACGAACTTACCAGCAAATATTTTTACTAGACAATTCCCGCCTGCTCCCATTTTACAAAAGGTTAAGTATCTTATTTCATTTCGGTACGGCACCGGCTAAAACGAGACAACAAAAAATTCTTTTCAAAAAACCGACTTCAAACGCCACTACAAAGAATAAAAATAATTTTATTTTGTACACGTTTGTTGAAGTCGGGCGGCTTAAATAGAAACGATGAAACCGATACGCGATGCTTACCCGATTTCAATAAGCGTGTCTCTTATATGTCACCATAAGGTAAGCGTCGCGCATCGATTTCATCGTTTCTAGTTAAGCCCGCCCGACTTCAACAAACGTGTACAAAATAAAATTATTTTTATTCTTTGTAGTGGCGTTTGAAGTCGGTTTTTTGAAAAGAATTTTTATTTTAAGCTTTTTAGTGTAGCTTGTTCCTGCTCTCTTTCTCCCCTCCCTCCAACACTACGGTACTAAAGTAGTCTATACTTGGTACCTACAGTACTTATTAACTACACACAATTTCTAAAGAGCTAGGACCAGGAGGTCCATGATGTAGTCCATGCTTGGTACCAACAATATCAATTCGAAAGCGACAGTTCGTAATCCCTCCAACCCTGCAGCATCAGGATTGAGGAGCTAGAACCTTGAATTTTATATGTAGTATATGCTTGGTACCAACAATATCAATTCGTAAGCGACAGTTCCTAAATCCTCACAGATTAGGTAGGCAGTACCCCTGCAGCATCAGTATTGAAGAGCTAGGACCTTGAGCTCCACGATGTAGCCTATGCTTAATACCAATAATATCAATTCGCAAGCGAAAGTTCCTAAAACCTCATAGTTTAGGTGGGCAGTACCCTGCAGCATCAGGATTGAGGGGTAGGACCTGAAGCTCTAAGATCTAGTATATGCTTAGGCCAAACATACCAATTCGTAAATGACAGTTCCTAAAACCCCATAATTTAGGGGGAAAGTACCTCTGCAGCATCAGGCTTGAAGAGTTGAAGGTAAAAATTTTTATGGGACCATTTCGCGAGCTTCTTCTGTCGATTAAAAAAAAATCGCGTAAATCGGTCCAGAAAACCCGGAGTAATCGGCGGGCATACATAGAAAAAAAAAAAAAAATATACCGGCCGAATTGATAACCTCCTCCTTTTTGGAAGTCGGTTAAAAATGGCGGTCAACTAAGTAGTATCCAACAAAACAAAACAATATGATTCGAACCAAATTCGTCAAAACACTTACTCATTTCACACCTTCCTATTTTTCACTATAAAATATTTACATTACAAATCTAGGGGTGAAGACCCATTTCAAAAATTTCTCTTCTTGGAAGAGCTACATTTCCATCCACCAGATCACACAACGAAAAGGCTGATTTGCTAAACCGGATCTCCTACCAACCAAACCCTAGTGCCAATCTTGACATAAAATCCAGTTACCACTTCTGTGTCAATAACTCCCTATTTCACGACCTTAGGCCTAAACCGCTTTTACACACATAAAAATTCCAAATAATGAATAATTACCCAAAATCTCTAAACACCCAAATACAGAAGGTTATTTCCTCGAGCCGAACGTGAAAGTCACGCCGGTTTAAATGACTTATATATTAAATTTTATGTCCCAATATGAATTTTTCCCCCAATTTAACGCAAAACACTTAAATACGACAACACTGGATTTACTAAGAGAACTTCCTAGAAATCGTTCTGAAATGCTTTTTATTACCAACCTTGCACAATATTAAAACCCAAACTTTTATAATTATGCTTTTAAATAATTAGTTATATCTTGTTTTACTTATCTGCGAAGAAAAATATAAATTTTTACGTTAGATGTTCATTTAATGGTAATACAGTTTATGTTTTTGACAACTAGAACTTCAAACTCCAGACGACCCACTAGATGGCATTGGTGGTATTGATTTTACCTTTACAATGTACAATAAAAAAAACAATAATTATGATAAATGTAATTTTACCACGCTACAACATAATACATAAATACTCAAAACTGACGAAGAAATGATTCAATAACTATGACATATAATTTCCTTACCTAATTGACATGAATATAATTATAATCAACAATAATAAATAATTAATTTAATCTTTAAGTATTAGTGTTATGAATTTAAATATTATAAAATGTGAAATCTTTGTAAAAAATATTATTGTATGACATTGGAAATAAAGGCTTATTATTATTATTATTATTATTTTACTCTTGAGTCCGAGCTAAGACAGAGCGCGCTCTACAGATCTCAGCATGAGATACAGAATAGGCCAACTGGTGCGATACAAAAAGGGGGAAGCCCCGACGGACGGGTTCAGTCGGGGCTTCCCCGTCATGGGTTACCAATATTGTAATTTTTGAGTATGCAATTGTATGGTGTGTGTCGTGAGTAGGGTGATTATAATTAATAAACTGAATATAAATAATTTAAACGTTTTTTATTTCACTGGTTTGCTTTAATAGTTATAGTTCTTGCATGAGTGCGCGTGGCTCATGGTTGTGTTCAAGGCGAACTTATCTGTTTAAGTGTGAGCGAGCGCAATAGTCGCGCCTGCCCGCTTCCACCTAGGCGACAGGCATGCACACTGACGCAATGTGCATGACCACAAGTAAAGCCCCGCCCGATCGTGAATTGTAAACACTATACTGGATTCTTTAATACATAATATGTTAGTCAAACTCTATTCACTCGATTCTTCGTACATAATATAATATCTGTACGTGATAGGGTTATAAGTCTATTTTTTATTGATCAAGATCTAAAACTAAACCGGATATCGATTTATTTATTCATTATGTTTGCCTAACTGTAAAAATAACAATAAAATTACATTTCTTTTGGATGTCATGAGTCTTCAAACATCTTAGAATGAATAAGGGATAAATTTAAATTAAAAATGATTTCGTGTGGGCCAACCTGTTGCTCTTATGATACGTCAAGACGACCGCGGACCACCGGTTCGGAAAGCAGATAACTTGACATGGCTTTACTAAACCTTGTAAGGTTGTAAGTACTTGGTAAACCAAGGTGAAGTGAGTTTGCTTTCGAAGTGAATTTATTAATTTATTTAAGTGACTAGCCCTGCAGCTTGTGATTCACTTCACTTTTGAGGTGACCCAAACAAAATTTAAATTACTTAGTTTATTTGTTAAGTACCCGCATTTGTTAAAGTTTTTCAAAATAGTGTTTTACCTTCCAGGCGCTCCGTCGCCGAAGGCATGCCTGCAGACGCCGCGCAGCGTCGTCGCGCGCCGCCCGCACTGCTGCAACGTGTGCGGGTACACCTGCCTCTACAAGAGCAACCTGGTCATACACATGAGGACTCACACCGGAGAGAAACCCTTCGCCTGCTCGATGTGCTCCGCCAAGTTCAAACAGAAGAGCGACCTGACCTTCCACGTCCGGAACCACACCAACGAGAAGCCTTTCAGCTGCCACATCTGTCAGGTCAAGTTCATCCGGCAGTACTACCTCACGAGGCACATGAGGACCCACTCCGGCGAAAAGCCGTACTCCTGCGAACGGTGCCCCGCCAGCTTCACGGAGAAGTGTCGGCTGACCTTCCACATGAAGAGTCACACCGGCGAGAAGCTGTTCTCCTGCGACATATGCAACGTGAAATTCATCCGTCAGTCGTACCTGACGAGGCACATCAGGACTCACACCGGTGAAAAGCCGTTCACCTGTCCCGAATGCCACAACCGGTTCTCCCAAAAGAGCAATCTGATCTTCCACTTGAGAACCCACACCGGTGAGAAGCCTTTCACCTGCGACATCTGCGACGAGAAGTTTCTGCGGAAGCCCTACCTGATGAGTCACATGCGGATCCACACGGGCGAGAAGCCCTTTTCGTGCGAGCAGTGCGCCGCGAAATTCGCGCAGAAGAAGACCCTCACTATTCACATGAGGACGCACACGGGCGAAAGGCCTTTCTCCTGCGACCAGTGTTCCGCGCGATTCGCACAGAAGAGTTCTTGGGTCACCCACCTGAGGACGCACTCGGGCGAGAGGCCTTTCGTCTGCACCCTCTGCCCCGCGAAGTTCGCGCAGAAGAGCGCCCTGACCACCCACGTCAGAATTCACACCGGTGAGAAACGCTTCGCGTGTGCGCTGTGCGAAGCCAAGTTTATCCGCAAATCGCATCTCACGAGCCACATGAAGATTCATAAAAAAGGCGCCTCGTAATAGTTTCTAGGGATACGCTTGCCGAAAAAGAAGGCGCAACTATCGCTAGTTTATCTTGAATCTGGCAACTCAAAGGGGAGAAATTAAATTGTAGCAATAAATCGACTCTCGGATCATGCTTGGTTCGCTGTGTGATGTCATTTTAAATCCAACATGGCGGAACACCCAAGATGGCGGACTAGTTATTTTTAATGCACTCCTACAATATAGGTATCAAATAAATGGACTTCTTGGGAATAACTCGAAAAATAAAGTGACGTCACTCTAAATCCAATATGGCGGAACACCCAAGATAAATCTGGCAACTCAAAGAGGAGAAATTAAATTGTAGCAATAAATCACCTCTCGGATCGGTACGGAGTACAACTACAGTTTAGCTAATATTTCATTGATTTGTGAGTATTTTAGACAATTTATTACAAAACAAATATTACGAACTCCAAAACATTGATCGACGAACACTGATGGTTGTCATGGAGTACTGAATAGATCATGAATACATAAAGAAAACTTCTATATATGTTCAGTGTGATGGATGAAAAAAATCGTTCAGTTTCTAAACTTTTGTTTAGTTCAGTTTTAAAACAAGCTGGTACCTCAAGCATAAGGTATTTTGGAAATTGAATTCTTTAGTTATTATTTTATACAATTACGTCACTTAATTTTTAAGTAAGTATACATATTGTTGTCCAAGTAAATAAGTATGCTATGTAATTTTATGTTAAATGAGATGAGAAAAAGAGTTTGCTTAAAATCAATAAATTAATAGTGTTTGATTAGATTTTTCAACCAAACTATTTTCAAAAAATAATATTCAGGTCTACTTAAGACGCTTGAAATAGTTTAAGCAAAGTGATCGTGCTATTTTACTTATGTACAGTATAACACATCCAGCTTTTGTAGCTCGCATGCGTTTAATAGTCCGGGATTGACTAATCATACGGTCTGGTGGGAGGCTTTGGCCGTGGCTAGTTACCATCCCACTGTCAAAGACGTACCGCCAAGCGATTTAGTGTACCGGCACGATGATTAGGGGTATGGGTTGAATGTACACTGCCATATTAGTCCACTACCATCTTAGACTGCATTGTCACTTACCATCAGGTGAGATTGCAGTCAAGGACTATCTTGTCATCGAATAAAAAAAGCAAACAAACTAGTGTGCTACAAAAATACTATATTCCTGTGCATATTTTATATAGGAACGTATGTAGTTATAAATTGTTTTGGGGCTAATGCTGTGTTGCTTGAGAAAGGTAAACAAAAAAAATATTATCAATATTATTAATATTAATAAATTGGATATGAATAATAGCTGTTTTTTATTCAAGTATTTTTCAATTAATAAGATTCTAATGCCCGTTTTCACCCCATACCTTAATCATCCCCTAAGTAGGCTTCTTTTTAAGCACATATTGTATTGCCTAGTGGAGTATTTTTTTTTTATATGAATAGCGGGCAAACGAGCAGGCGAGTCACCTGATGTAAAGTGATTACCGCCGCCCATGAACACTTGTAGTACCAGAGGCACAACCAGTGCTTTGCCGGCTTTTCAGAAATTAAAAACAATATAAATAAATTTTAAAAATAAGTGAAAAAGTCTAACTGGCGGCCTTATCGCTTAGAAGCGATCTCTGCCAGGTAAGCGTTACGTATTTTTTCATAAAATTTTTGTAAAAACTTCGATACTCTCTTAGATACCTAAAAACAAACCAAGGACAGAGTTTTTAGAGTGTGCCCAATGTCCATATTTTACTGATGAATCTTAATTCAAAAAATCACCTACCACCGGTTCGGAATATAGAATCTGCCATTTTCAATTCCGAAACTGCATTAAGATTTAAAAACCTCATCTTTGAGGTGGTACCAAAGATGAAATAACTAAATTCAATTGACTGTTTTTGAAAATTTTCATTTGAGGCGCTCCCTCGGTATTCCGAACCAGTGGTAGATTCACTTGACGATCCGAAAGCACTTTGTAAAAGTTTATTAGAATGAAATATTTCTATTTCAAACTTATAAAGCTACGTGTTTGATTAATATAGAGTGTAGAAGTTTTAGAAGTGATTTCTAAACTCCACTTCTGGTGTGACGCAAAGAAAACTTAAAAACATAGTTTCATTGTAATTGATTAAGTTTTTGTAAAATAATATTATATTTTTACCTTTCAGGCGGCCCGTCGTCGCCGCGGCGCGCGCGGACCGCACGCGGCGCCGCAGCGAAGCGACCGCACGGCTGCAACTTCTGCGGCTACACGTGTCTAAAGAAGTGCAACCTGATAACGCACATGCGGACTCACACTAGAGAGAAACCGTTCACGTGCAGCTCGTGCCACGTGAAGTTCGCGCAGAAGAGTCACCTCACACTCCACACGAGAACTCACACCGGTGAGAAACCGTTCACCTGTGAGGTTTGTGAGGAGAAGTTTGTGAGGAAATCGAATTTAACGAGTCACATGCGAACTCACACCGGCGACAAACCGTTCGCCTGTGAAGTGTGCTCGGTCAGGTTCACACAAAAGAGCAATCTAAACCTTCACATGAAAATACACACTGGTGAAAAAATGTTCGCCTGCGACCTCTGCGAGAAGAAATTCGTCCGAGCGCTGTATCTGACGAGGCACATCCGGACTCACACTGGCGAAAAACCTTACGGTTGCAACCTATGTTCCGCGAAGTTTACGGAAAAATGCCACTTACCTATCCACATGAGAAAGCACACTGGCGAGAAGCCTTTCACCTGCGATCTGTGCTCCACGAAATTTTCTCAAAAGAGCAATTTAACTCTACACATGAGAACTCACACCGGCGAGAAACCTTACTCCTGTGAGATATGCGAGGAAAAGTTCGTGAGAAAGTCCAATTTGACGACTCACATGAGAACCCACACTGGTGAAAAACCCTTCACCTGCGAACAATGTTACACGAAGTATTCCCAAAAGAGTCACTTAGCGTCACACATGAGCACGCACACTGGAGTGAAACCCTACTCCTGTGAACTGTGCAAGGAGAAGTTCGTACGGAAGTCGTACCTATCGACTCACATGAGAATACACACTGGTGAGAAACCCTTCCCCTGCGAAGTGTGCTCTGCCAAGTTCACTCAGCGAAGTCATCTAACTACCCACATGAAAATTCACACCGGACAGAAGTACCTCACTTGCGCCGTTTGTGAGACTAAGTTCATTCGCAAATCGCAATTAAGAGATCACATGAAAACTCATTTTGGCGGTTCATAAGTTTTTTTTAGTCTACAATTGGTTAATTAGTGAAATACCCAAGTATTTCACTAATTTTTTTTTATATGAATAGCGGGCAAACGAGCTGGCGGGTCACCTGATGTAAAGTGATTACCGCCGCCCATGAACACTTGTAGTACCGGAGGCACCACCGATGCGTTGCCGGCATTTCAGGAACTTATTGGTGCGCCCCTTGAATAACCCCATATTGTAATTAAGTGGGAACACTGTCGAAGGGTTTATATACTTAAAATAAAGTTTTTTAATATTAAAACACGATGTCATTTTTGTTTTTTTAATATCTCAACTAGTCTCGAAAATATAGAGCTTTAAATTATCCTGCTAGACAGAGAGAGCGCTACTGACATGTGGCGTCACAAATTCAGTAGCTCCATACACTGTCCATACAAAATATCGTTTTAGAAAGAGACGGATGCAGTCGCAGTAAAACAGCGTACCTACTTTAATTAATGACTTTTTTCAAGCGGCAAAAATAAGAAATTAAGAATTACGCCTTTAGACTTCCATGTACCTAAAGCATTGCCAGAGAAGATAACTTTTGTCAACGGTACAGTATGACGTCATTTTGTAACGGTCGACGACGGCCAACTTGACGTGGACAGGTAGTACAGATAGTTACCTAAGGCCCGATTTCACCAACGGTGAGTCGACGTTTGGTTAAATCGGCACTAGTAATTAACTTAACATTTAATTAATATATTACCTACCTGCAAACGTAAATATGCTTTCGGTGATAATTCGATAAATGTATTGTACAGTTTACAGTAATCTAGAATTTATAAAGAATACTATGCTTATGATTCTAATTGTAAGAATTACTACTGGTTATATACCTACTACTTAAGTAGGAAAGAAACAAAAAAAAAACGTCCACATATTAATTTATGCTAAGTATAAGAAAAATTAAAAAGGAGATGGATAGGAATAGCATTCGACCATTTAGCCAGGACTTGGCAAGCGCACGCATTCCCCTCTGCCGAAGATGTACTTCGGCAGAGGGGAATGCGTACAAACGTACGTGTCAGTTTCTAAGTGTGACAGCTTTTGAGTTAGTGTGCGTTCATAGAGACATTAAGTTTTTTACAAGAGTGTGCGGAAGTGAGTAAATGTGTGCTGTACGTGATTACCTCACCTCCCGCAGAAAGTGGCAGAATATACTATTCAGTACTAAATCTGCGTAAAGGCTCGTCCTGGCTAAATGGTCGAAGGGTATAGCAATAAAAATGTAAATGACAACGCCATTTTGTTAATATTTTAAAATGTATGACGTTCAAGTAATGTACCTACATTGTACAAGTAGGATTGGTACACATGGGTTATTTCTCAGCGAATGAATATATTTGATTTGTTGTTATGTGTAACCGAATAATTAAGTTAATAAATTGTAAAATGAAGTTGTGTGTTTTACTCAAAACGTCTAAATCCTAGTATTTTTCTTAAAGGCACCAAAAACTGTAACTTATGTTTAAAGCAAGTCATAAGAGGAAACTATATAGTACGTGAATAATAAATACTTCTTTGTCAAGTGACAGACGTCCACAGCTGGACAAAGGTCTCTTGTATGGAATTCCACAGGCTTCGGTCTTGCGCCACTTGTATGCAGCGTTATCCTGCGACTACGATGTCGTCGGTCCACCTAATGCAGAGGGCTGAATAATATTTAAGTATAGTATTTTCAGAAAAAACTGGTAAAAAATTTGGTAGGCATAAATACTCATTATCTGAAGGAAAGAACAAAAAATAGAAGAAAGAGCGGCACGATGGCATGTGGAAACCGATTAGGGGTATGGGTTAAATGTACACTGCCATACCCCTCCCAAGTTAGCCCGCTACCATCTTAGATTGCATCGTTTTGAATCAATCAGGTGAAATCGCAGTCAAAATCAAAATTTATTTAACAAAGCTAATTCAGTATACTATTACAGGAGCCAGTTAAGTTTCCACAATTTTTGTTGAGATACATTATTTCAGGTGGGAGTCCTAAATTATTAATGAATAAAAATACAATAGAAGATGATTATATATGTACTATAAATTAGATTAGTCCATCCCCTGCCATCCAGCCTTATGCTAATTGCATTTATTGATGGCAGAGATGAACCCCCCACATTTATATTTAAATTGGTCCAAGTTTAGATATTTTTAAGACCTTTTTTCTTTATTCTGTGTTGTTAGATTCAAAATTCAAAATTTATTTCATGTAGGCCAACTTGTAGTTTTTATGACACGTTGACACGATAAATCTACCACTGGTTCGGAATGCCCTTCCTGCCGAGAAGAGCCAGCAATAAACTCGGCGGTTGCTCTTTTCAAAAAAAATTTTTTACAATAGATACCTAACAAAACTATGCTATGTGTTTCCGCAATGAAGTTTCAAAAATGCTTACATACAATCCAATACGTCATATCAAGACGGGCAGACAAAGCAGACCCATTCTCGTTGGTGGCACCCGTTCACGAGCATGACGCATGATCCAGCCGTTGCTTCGCTCAACCATATTTGAGGGAACGTAACAACCCGCACCACACGACACCACCACAGAAATGTTTAAGAGAACATGACATACTTAGGCTACCCATGTTAAGGCATCGAATTGAATACTAATATTAAAATACTCATTTTAAGACATGACTATCTTGTAATCGAATAAAAAAAGAGCCACTACACTTAATACGGAAGTAGTCAAAGAGTCGTTGCGTGCCACAAAGTTTTCATTTTATTTCCCTTGCAGGCGCTCCGGCGCGTGCGGCGTCGCTGCGGCGCGCGCGGGCCGCGGCGCCGCAGCGCTGCGGACAGTGCGGCTACTCGTGCAAGTACCGCAGCGTGCTGGTAATTATATAATCTACACTTATGATAAAACTGTAACGGAACGAAATCTGTACTTACACTAATTAATATACTTTAAACATTTTAATCGGAGGATGCTTTATTATCGATACTGAGCCCAAAACAATTTTTTTTTGAATTTTTTGTCTGTCTGTCTGTGCGCGCATCACGCGAAAACTACTGAACGGATTTGAATGAAATTTGGTACCTATAGTAGTAGCTGTTACAACACAATACTATTTCATTCCTTTCATTCATTTATTTCAGTCATTCGTAGGTACCTATATTTAAAACAAACAGTCGGGTCACAGTTTTACCCTTGCCCTTGTCACAGGTGGTTCACACGCGCTCCCACACGGGCGAGAAGCCCTTCCCGTGCGCGCGCTGCCCGCTCACCTTCAAGACGACGAGCCACCTGCGCGCGCACGCCAAGACGCACACAGGCCTCAAACCACACGCGTGCCCCCACTGCCCCGCCAAGTTCGTGCGCAACAGCTACCTGACCAACCACATGCGCACCCACACGGGCGAAAAACCCTACACGTGCCACGTATGCCACTCAAAGTTCCCAAAACGAAACAGCCTAACCGACCACATGAAAACGCACACCGGCGAAAAGCCCTATACCTGTACCACCTGCAACCTCAAGTTCTCCCAAAAATGCAACCTAAACGATCACATCCGCACCCACACGGGTGAAAAACCCTACACGTGCGACGTATGCCACTCGAGGTTTTCGAAAAAGAACAGTCTGTCGAGTCACATGATGACCCACACGGGTGAGAAGCCATTTTCGTGTGACGTGTGTCAGAAGGAGTTTAGAAGGAAGAGTAACTTGACGGAGCATATGCGGACTCACACCGGCGAAAAGCCTTACTCGTGCGAGCTGTGCGGCAAGGAGTTCCGCCACTCGAGTAAGTTGACGGAGCACGTGCGTGCTCACACGGGTGAGAAGCCCCACTGTTGCGACGTGTGCCTCGCGAGGTTCGCGCAGAAGAGATATTTAACTGCGCACATGAAGACTCATGGGGGAAAGAAGGTTAATAGCCTAAGTTAGTCAATGTTCTGACAGAATTTCGGTGACGGTCTCTGTCAGAGATAACCACAACGTTCTAGTCTCCATACTGCGGTTAGCTAGGTTCACAGATATTAATTTCACATTTTCGTGAAATGAAATCACAGAATCTATCTATGAATAGAAATCGTCTATTTATTATACTCTTTATTTGCACCACCCAAAACAACAAAAAAAGACGTGTGGCACTCGGGGACTGCCGCGGTAAAGCTATTGCATGGCATTTTTTATCAACGCCATCTAGCGGTGAGAGGAGTCAAGTGTCAGGTTATTTTCGTTACGGAATTTCTGGATTTGGTCTCCACGCTCAAGGCCCGCGATAGAAGCTATGCAATAGCTTAAAAATATATATTTAAAAAAAATATATACATAGTATGACACAAAAGGCGGCCTTATCGCTTAGTAGCGATCTCTACCAGGCAACCTTGGGGATAGGAAAACTTATGGAAAAATGAACTGCAGGTGGTCATTTCCTAAAACATATTCTATGAATGAAATAGAAATAAGTTATATACCATAATCTATCTTTGTGCCGAATTTCAGCCAAATCGGTTCAGTCGTTGTGGCGTGATTGAGTAACAAACATCCATACAAACTTTCGCATTTATAATATTGGTAGGAAGTAGGATTGTGAAGTATTCATAAAATTAATGTAATTATGTATATAGCTTGATATTGTGTAAATAATAAATTGTGTGTCTATAATAGCCATTAGCTAAGCGAGTCATTTATTCATAGACAGTCAGTCATTAATTAATGTAATATGTATTAGAATGTCCTTTTCACCCTGTATATTAGTAGGATATTAAAAAAAAGATAAACAAATATTTTGTTTCATTTACCAACAACAACATGGTATAACCTGGAACGTCGCCAGGCGGGATTCGAACCGCGGACCTTCCACCACTTAACCAGAGGTAAGAAATAAAAGAAACCAGTTTTCATGCACAACTTATAATTTATACAAAGTAATAAAGTAATATCACAATCAAAAATAGTACAGTAATTTAACTCGAGACTAAGTACAAATTCCTTGCAATTCATGGCACATACATAACAACTATAAAAAAAAGTCGCGTGTAAAGCCGGGTTTACACTATTAGTTGTCTCGGATCGAGTGCGCTCGGCTACTCGGTCGCTACTCGCACTGTGTAAACACGTGATCGCTAGCAGAATAGCGAAAATCGCTATCGCCAGGAACAGAACAAACGATAGAGATGCATAGTGCCTCTCGTATCGTTTGCAATTTGCATACATAGATGGCACTTACATTTCCTTCATTATAAAGATTGAATATTAAAAATAATGGATAAAAATTGTCAAAAATTGAAAATTTGCAATAAAGACTTGAATGATAAAAATTTAAATTAAATGAAAATTAAAAAATAAGCACGATAAAATCCCTTTCCATGAGAGGGGACACCCTGTTAAATAAAAATAAAAAAAACACGTGATCCGAGTCGACTACTCGGATGGTTTTAGAAAACAAAAATGGCGGCCGCTAAGAAAAACAAAGTTGAAATCAAGAAAAAATTGACTGAACGGGAACTTTACAGTTTGTATGAACTCTATGAGGTAGAAGAAGTATTGTGGAATATAAACGAATAAACTAACTAAACTACTAACTAACTTAATGGATATAAGAATAAAGATGGCCGTGATGCAACAATAAAAAGCTCATATCGTCGGGGATAGTGCAAATCCGCGTAACTAGCATTAGTACATTAAAATCCATTTTCATACGTTTGTGGTCAAATCAAAACCGCGTAAGTGTCGGAGCGACTAAATTCTTCTTCTTCTTCAACTAATGGACGTCCACTGCTGGACATAAGTCTCCTGCATGGACCTCCACAAGCCTCGGTCTTGCGCCGCCTGAATCCAGCGGCTCCCTGCGACTCGCTTGATGTCGTCTGTCCACCTAGTGGGGGGTCTGCCAACACTGCGCTTCCCGGTGCGAGGTCGCCACTCCAGCACCTTGGGACCCCATCGACCATCAGCTCTTCGAACTATGTGCCCCGCCCATTTCCACTTCAGTTTCGCAACCCGCAGAGCTATGTCGGTGACTTTGGTTCTCCTACGGATCTCCTCATTTCTGATTTGATCTCGCAGGGATACTCCGAGCATAGCTCTCTCCATCGCCCGCTGAGTGATCCTGAGCCTTCTTATGAGGCCCATAGTTAGCGACTATGTTTCGGATCCGTAAGTAATCACTGGCAACACGCACTGTTCGAAGACTTTAGTCTTCAGGCACTGAGGAATTTTGGACGAAAAGACATCTCTAAGCTTCCCGAACGCTGCCCAGCCGAGTTGGATTCGGCGGTTGATCTCTTTCTCGAAATTGGACCTACCTAGCTGGACTGTGTGTCCCAGGTATATATACTCGTCTACAATTTCGAGTGCAGAGTTCTCCACGATTACTGGGTGGAGCGGAGCATGAGCATTAGACATGATTTTCGTCTTGCTCATGTTCATTTTAAGGCCCACCTGTTGAGAAACCCTGCTGAGGTCATTGAGCATTGTATTGAGGTCTCCCAGAGTCTCTGCCATAATGACTATGTCATCGGCAAATCGAAGGTGAGTGATGTACTCGCCGTTTATGTTGATGCCAAGTCCGTTCCAATCCAGAAGCTTAAAGACGTCCTCCAACGCAGCGGTAAAGAGCTTCGGGGAGATTACGTCTCCCTGCCGCACTCCACGCTGCAATTGGATTGGCCTTGTAGTCTGGTCCTGTATACGTACTGACATAGTGGCGTTTTCGTACAAACACTTCAACACTTGAATGTACCGGTAGTCAATACGGCATCTCTGCAGCGACCTCAATACAGCCCAGGTTTCCACCGAATCGAAGGCTTTCTCATAGTCCACAAACGCTAAGCAAAGTGGCCTGTTATACTCTTCCGTCTTCTGTATAACCTGCCGCAGCGTATGAATGTGGTCTATGGTGCTAAAGCCTTTTCGGAAACCGGCTTGTTCGGGAGGCTGGAAGTCGTCGAACCTACGGGCGAGACGATTCGTAATGACTCTCGAGAACAACTTATAAACATGACTCAGCAGCGAGATGGGTCTATAATTCTTCAACAAGGTGTTATCACCTTTTTTGAAGAACAGAACCACCACGCTCCTGTGCCATGCTTCCGGCGTTGTACCCTCGTGAATGACGGAATTGAACAATCGCTGAAAGATCTTTAAAACCGGTTTTCCACCCGCTTTCAGGAGTTCCGCCGTGATTCCGTCATCACCTGGCGCCTTGTTGTTCTTGAGTTGTTTGAGAGCCATACTAATCTCGTATAGGCTGACGTCCGGGATATCTTCGGTATAGTGTCGGGTCAGTTTGGCTCTAGGGTCTTTGGCCAAATCTTCAACAGGTTTCTGTGTCGTGGTATATAACTGTCCATAGAACTTCTCGACCACTCCCAAAACCTCAGGACGAGAAGAAACGAGACGACCGTCGTCAGTTTTCAGCCGCGTCAGCTGGCTCTGTCCGATAGACAGATCTCTCGCGAACACTTTGGAGCCTCGGTTCCGCTCGATGGTATCTTTAATACACTCGGTATTAAAGATACGAAGGTCGCGGGTTTGAGCCTTAGAGATCTGCCTATTAATTTGCCGATAGGCATCCGCGTCTGCCGACGACTGAAGTCTCATCTCTTGTCTCTCTTCCATTAGTTTGAGTGTGTGGTCAGAGAACTTTTTGGTTCTTTTCCTGCAATGGGTCTTAAAGAACTTAGACCCCACAGTATGTACAGTTTCCACAAACCTGTTGTTAAGATCGTCCACAGAAACGCAATCTGCTAGGCAATCGAATCGGTTCTGCAGTTCGAGTTGGAAGTTTTCGGGGTTTTGGATATGAGCACGAGTAGGTCGGAGAGTTGACTTCACCAGTCTGGCCCGTTCCAGCTTCACGTTGATATTCAATGTGCCTCTTACCATACGGTGATCGCTGCCGGTTTTTACCCTATTGATCACAGAGACATCATTGAATATATGCCGCTTGGTCGACATGATGAAGTCTATCTCATTTCTCGTGGAACCATCGGGACTCATCCATGTCCATTTTCTGTGTGGCCGCTTCTTGAAGAAGGAGTTCATCATAAAGAGGCCCTCCTTCTCCATGAAGTCGGCCAACATTTGGCCCCTATGGTTCCTTCGCCCATGCCCAAATTGCCCCAACCTCGTCTCTGCACCGCTTCGTTCACCTAACCTTGCGTTGAAATCCCCCATCACAACATTGTAGTGAGTAGTGGAGGCGTGTATGGCTTTTGATATATCCTCATACAAAACCTCCACCTCCTCGTCAGTGTGTGCAGTTGTCGGTGCGTAAACCTGTATAACCTTCAGCGAATACCGTTTGGTTATTCTGAGTATAAGGTACGCTACCCTGCTCGACACACTTGTGACTTCGACAATGTTGTTAACGAGGGACTTGTGGACGATAAACCCAACACCACCCTGGGACTGCTGGTCGCCCTCCCGGTAGTAAAACAAGTTGCCGGAATTGAGGATTATCGAGTCCTCCCCCTCTCTTCGGACTTCAGACAAACCTATAACATTCCAGCGCAACTTGTTCACTGCTTCTTCCAGCTCGATGATCTTCTCGTCGGTCCTCAAAGTGCGTGCGTTGTATGTCGCCAGGTCCAGTCGTCGGGGTTGGCAGCGGAATCCCATCCGGAGATTCTTAGCACCCCCTGCCCCGCCATTACCACGACCGCTGCCAGGGTCGGGAATAACGGGGCCGCCGGGAACTAGGGCCTTGGCCTTGTGTTGTGCACCATACAAGGTTTTGCCCGTAATGACCGCGCTGGGCAGGCGTGTTGGTCATCGCAGGGCTAGACTGATCGCACCGGTGTCGCTGCTGCCCGACACCGGCCTGTGTCATTTGTTCAGTCTAGCCAGTGCGAAATGGTTATACCGCCATTTGTCGGTCGTCAGAGCCTCGTTAGTAGACCAGCAGGAGGCACCACGGGCAGGTGAGGTTGACAGTTGGAGCGCTAGGTGGAAGTGCGCTCCCTTACCCCCCTATGTTGGGGTGTGAAGTGTTAATATTTCGTTAGTAGAACTTAATAGGTGTCAATGAAAAATGGAGGAAGACTCTCAAATCAACAGCAGCCCCAGCATATTGATACCGGAATCACCAGAACGTGACATCCAAAATTCACCAGATAACGGTCCTCTCCGACTCGGCAACCAACTCTCAGAGACGTACACACAGCCAGACGACAGTGAGGAAAATGCACAGGCTGTTACCACAGACAATGAGACTCATGATATCTATGGTGCAATATGGCGTCCTGGTATAGCATATGATGATGCTGATATGGCGAATGAACGCAGCAATGCAGCACACTCGTCACAGTCAAACGACAGCAACCAATCACAGCCCACCGAACCACTCCCACAACCAACGGACGAGCCGTGGAGGCCTGTTGCAGGAGAGTATGATGACAACTCGCGACAAAGCGCTGCAGAGAGCATCGTTAACAGCGATGTCGTAAATGAAGACAGTTGTGACAAACCGTGCAGCAATAGTGGAGAATTTGAAGAACCACCCGCCAAAGTTAGGAAACTGGATATTAATACCTGCTCGTATTCCAAACTCACGTCACTGTGACCACTCTTAACTTTACACAGATGCAACTTGGACCGTTCCGCACCGGCCCGAGTAGACACTAACACCCGATGGCTTTCATTATCATAACACAACGACATAAACGGTCCTTCCACGGGCAAACTTTTCTTATCCCACCGTCTTGAATTACTTGTCCACAATGAGAAACTATTTAACTGACAGGAGAGTAGTCCGTGTTCTGTTGACACTAAAGACACCACGGGGGATAGGTCCGTTGTAATGTTGAAACGTTCGATGTGCGTCCCGGGGTTCCTTATGTCATACTGTTGGATGACACCACCCGTCCCACCGACGTAGAACTCGTTGCTCCTCATGTAATCCCACGTGCACGACCACAGAGGTATCTCACACGGTATCGTTAAATTTAGTATGCCACGTTCGACTATCCGTGCAGTTTTGTCCAAAGCGACGGAGAGTAGTAGGTCTCTCGGTTGTGAATATGTTATGTCTCGGATAGGTTTGGGGTGCAAGCGGAGGAACTGCCCCAGTCTGAAGTCCACGCAGCTGACACTACGGATTCCATATCCGGGGAACAAGTTGAGGTGACTCTTTTGTGAGACGTACAGCTCGTAGGTCCTGCAGTTGTACGTGAGGACTCTGCAGCCGCCATCTTTGTTAACCTCTAGATTCTTCTCGAGAGCGAATCTCCACGGCTTCTGCACAGGTTGCTCCTTGACTTGAGTCTTCAACAGGGAGTTTCGCAGATCTTCCAACTGCAGCATGCAAGCTCTGTGAGCTATTCTGGACTTTTGCAGTTTTGATTCTGAGCGGTTCTTTTCTGTAAAGTAAATTTATTTCTAGTAAGTCACGATTACACACAACAGACCGTGATTGGTTTACGCGTGGAAACCAGCCCAGCAAGAGAAAAGAAGTTATGATGCAGTAGGCTAAGATTATTACTGCAGGTATTTTGCCAATCGCAAAATCTGACTGCAGGTACAGTCATCAAAAAATCACTGTTTGTAATAAAATTATGTTCATTAATTTTGACAGATAGTCTTACTGACAATTGCAAATTCAAGTATTACCTAATACCTTCTATGACAATATGATCAATGGGAGGGGTGACATCCCTGGCCCTCCATACATCTGGCTCGAAGGACCAAATATACGAGTGCCACCAGCCGCCGCTCGCCCGAGTTTCCCACTGACCTTGCTGCAGCAAGTCGACCTGTCTCTGCAGCGGCTGAAGTACACCGTGTCGAGACACTGGAGAGGGGTTATATGAAGGAAGGGAACGGTGAGGGTGACGTTACATCTGGCTCGAAGGACCAAATCTACAAGCGCCACCAGCCGGTGTTCGCCCGAGTCCCCCACTGACCTTGCTGCAGCAAGTCGATCTGCTTCTGCAGAGCGGTGATCTGCTCGGTGTCGGCGGCCACGAGGCGCCTGGCGTAGATGCAGCGCACGTCTTTGAGCGTGGCGCGGGTCTTGCACGTGGGGCAGGCGCGGTCGCGCAACGGCTGCGCGCGCAGCCAGCGCGTCACGCAGCGCGCGCCGAACAGGTGGCCGCAGCGCAGCGCCACCAGCCGGTGCTCGCCCGAGTTGCCCCACGCTTCCAGGCAGATGGGACACGTCTCGCCCTCGTCCTGAACAGACGCGTGTTATCTAGCTTTCATCGTCAACCACTGAGTGCAGGTCTTACATTATGGAGAAGTTGGAGAACTCCCAGACATGCAGGTTGCCTCACAATGAAGCATGAGATATTAAACATAATATATTATTTGTACATTTCTATATCAAGTATCATGTATCTCATATAAAGATTCAAAGCACTTTGTATAAGTATTTGGAATAAATTGTTTCATATTTTTTTTATTAATTCACCAGGTCTACTTCTTTTAGTATATGTTTTGTCTTGTAATTCCTTATAAAATGAATAAAATAAACGTTTTCTAGTGTTGATCTTGCGATACCAAGTATTACAGCCACCTACATAATAGCCACGGTAAAAACGCAAAATTACGACATAGTGCGCTGTCTCCATTACTTCATATCGTTCAATGATCACCACGACTTAAACCAAAGCTCTGTGAAAGCTTACCTGTACTGAGATATCCAGTTTCCTAACTTTGGCGGGTGGTTCTTCAAATTCTCCACTATTGCTGCACGGTTTGTCACAACTGTCTTCATTTGCGACATCGCTGTTAACGATGCTCTCTGCAGCGCTTTGTCGCGATTTGTCATCATACTCTCCTGCAACAGGCCTCCACGGCTCGTCCGTTGGTAGTGGGAGTGGTTCGGTGGGCTGTGATTGGTTGCTGTCGTTTGACTGTGACGAGTGCGCTGCATTGCTGTGTTCATTTGCTGGAATACAAGCAATGGGGAACTGCAATATATTAATTACTACACTACACGATGCCCGCGACTTCGTCCGCGTGGATTAAGGTTTTTTTAATTCCCGCAGAGACTCTTTAATTTTCTGGGATAAAATGTAGCCTATGTTTAAATCCTGGATGTCAGCTGCCTCCATTTTAAATTTCAGCCAAATCGATTAATTCGTTGTGGCGTGAAGGAGTAACAAACATACATACATAAACACACACACATACACATACAAAGTTTCGCCTTTCTAATATACTTCCCATCAAAAAAATCGAAACACCTTGCAATGCCTTTTAGTTCGAAAGTGTTTCGATATTTTTGATGAGAAGTATATTAGTGTGAAGAATGTTAGATTTAATCATAGAATACATAATAGTACAGGCACAGAATTCACTCTGCAAAATCATTTAAATAAATAGCGACTGTGAGTTGTGACCACACAAAAAGTGAAATTCAAGCCTCTCTTTCTGTCGCGCAACTCTTATCCCTTCGTACTTCGTTATCCCATTATGTTGGCCCATGGGGATGGGACAACATGGGGTTGTAGCTTTATACCTAAAATGCAAAGTGCCCCTGGACTGACTAAAGTACATCTGTATCAAAATGATGATAGCCTATAGTTTTTTATTACGAGATAAACTTGCACTTGATGACAATCAATGATGGAAAGCACTGATGAGCCTAAGTTAGAGCACTAAGTTAAACTTTTTTTTTTTCCTACTATAAAGCGCACCATAATGTGATGATGGCTTTATTTTAAACTACCATCTAGCCTGTAGGCTAATAAGTAATTTTATTCTAACTTAAACTTCTACTTATTATTAACTTCTATTATTAACTTCTATATCTAATTTACAGTCCAATAACTGTCCTTAGTTTTTTCTAACGAGTTCACTATGAGTTCACTATGTTCTTGTGACCTCAAGATCATAATCATAAGTTAAACTAAAGCATTTTTTGTGAGGTAAATCTTTAAGCTTAATTTTCACTGGGTCCTTTGTTCAAATCTCATACACTCATGTCCAAAAATAGGTTATTGTGATCATTTTATTAAAAACATCAGGCCCATTCCAACAAACAACTTTCGAACTTCCTTGAAGAGCAGTTGAGGAATCAAAAGCTTATTTGGATTTCTCAGTTACCTATCATGTAAATCACCTTTTTATATGAAAACAAATTGCAGTACCTACTATGGGAGTTGCTGAAATAAATAACCCCACACACAAGCAAAGCAAAATCAACAAACACTTTCATCCCTTATCCCTGATAAACCTTATTGTTTATCAGGATAAAAACTATCCCATATATTGACCCTGAGTATCAGCTAACACTATACCGAATTTCATTCAAATCCATTCGCAGTTTTGGTGTAATGCAGACAGAAACAAAAAATTAAAAAAAAATTTTTTTGGACTCAGTATCGATAATAAAGAATCCTCCAATTAAAATTTTCAAAATATATTTAATGTACACAATTTGTCCCGTTACAGTTTTATTATAAGTACAGATAATAATTGTTAACTCAAGAAAAAATAGCTAATTACCCATATCAGCATCATCATATGCTATACCAGGACGCCATATTGCACCATAGATATCATGAGTCTCATTGTCTGTGGTAACAGCCTGTGCATTTTCCTCACTGTCGTCTGGCTGTGTGTACGTCTCTGAGAGTTGGTTGCCGAGTCGGAGAGGACCGTTATCTGGTGAATTTTGGATGTCACGTTCTGGTGATTCCGGTATCAATATGCTGGGGCTGCTGTTGATTTGAGAGTCTTCCTCCATTCTTCATTGACACTGTAAAGCAATGGAAAGCATAGAAACTAGACTCTGCTCCTCTATATCCTTTATATTTTAACAACCAACTGTTTTTTTGTACATTATAGGCACACGCTTGACCACTATCACACCTGATGGAAAGCGATGATGTGATGTAGGGATGGAAGCTCTCCCAATGTCTTGCAGTGTGGTGGCAAAAAGGTCAAGGGGTGACAAAACTGTAAACTCACTGACAAAAAGAGGATATTTATTTTGTTACCCCTAATAATATAAACATAAAATTATTTTCACAAAACTGACTTCAAATACAACTACAAAGTATATCAATTGTGCCTATAAAATTTAAAGAGTTCCCTCGATTTCTCCAGGATCACATCATCAGATCCTGACCTGATGACAAACCACCATGGGAAGTATACCCATTCAAACAAAAAAAAATTCCCAAATTGGTCCAGGCATCTTCGAATAATTGGGGAACATACATAAAAAAAGATTCCAATGAACTGAGAACCTCCACCTTTTTTTGGAAGTCAGTTAACAAGTGTTGTAGGTAGCTGATGTTTGTTGAAATAAGGCCTAGGGTAGCTCAGGGTGCGATAGGGAGAGCTAGGCTCGGAGTATCCCAACGCGATCAAATAAGACAAGAGGAGATCCGTAAGAGAACCAGAGATACCAACAGAGTTGTAAAACGAGTGAAAATAATCAAGGCGAATATAGTACGGGGTCTAACTTCCAGGGTTCTGGTTCCAGGGTTTCAGGGTTCGCACCGGGAACAACAGCGGAAAACCTCACAATAGAAATACTTCGATTAGATTTTGAACGAGGTTCCGGCAGCTGCTCGATACATGCGGTACAGGATAGTGTTGTGTGGCGATCTTTTCAAAAGGTTATGTCCGTCTATCGGATGATAAAAAAGCAGAAATATTTCAATTAATATGAGTTAATTATACTTACCCTATTAAGTTCTACTAACGAAATATTAACACCACACACCACAACACATCAGTATTTAAAAAATTTCGATTCGAAAAAATTGGTATTTTATATTCGTTTTTTATAGTCTGCACGGCCAGTTCAGTCCCATACAAAGGAGGTGGGTTGATAAGGCCCAAAATCCGCCCCTCATACACTCGAAAAAAAAATTCCAGATTCCGACAAATTGTAAATGTATTTATATACTTGAAGATATAAACTTTATTTTAATATAAAGTTTAGGTGATAAAAAAAAATAGTAAGTTACAGAAAATATTACCCAAAAAGAGAGTGTTTCTTTTACTTTTCTTACATTTTCATACATTTTAGTCGTTTTTTAAGCTTTGATTTAATATTTTAGAATGAGGCGCTCCATGAACCAAAATAAATTAATACTCATATAAAAGCTTATAAAAAAGAGCATCATTATCAGTTACGTTTACCATGGCCTTACAAAATCTTTTCCACTATGATGCATGCGTAGACAGAGAAGGCAATAGACCAAGGTACTGTGTAACCGCGACTGAAATAGAGATAACATGACGTAACGATGACGTCACATGACAAGTTCGAGTTTAATGTTGCCACAATAACTGCACTCCCCTAGTACCCCAAATTAGATGGAAAATTCTTCCCAGGATTTTTAAATAAAACGACAAAACAGATGCTGAACTGTTTTATTTTTTAAATAACATACCTACACATATAAGGTTGTCTGGGAGAGACATACCTATTAGGGTAAGCTTCTATTTTTTACATATATCTTAATATTGTGTGCAATAAAGAATTTATTATTCTTTATTGCACACAATATTAACTTCAACCACCACTTAAAAGTATAAAATAATTTTAGTTTGTACACGTAAGTCGGTTTTTTAAAAATATTTTTTTTTATACTAAAGTTTTTTAATGTACTTTCATAGGACCAATTCACTAGATAATTATTTGCTCCTTAAAAAAAATATTGAAATGCCGAATAGAAATTTAGCATATGTGAGTCACTTTGAAAAAAGATGTATGTAACACAAAGGAAAATTTTTTTTCGTTACTAGTAAGAATGTTACACAAAATAATTTGTAATGAACAGTTAAAATTTTCCTTCGATCGAGTAATGCTATTGAATTAAAAGCAACAAAAATTGTATATTTAGTCATCAAAATCATCATTAATGAAATTAACAGTATATTCCTTTTTTCAGGCAGTCGTATAAAACTGCAACTCTTCATAGTTTAAGTTAATAATTATTTAAAAAAAAACATTAAAAGTCTGCCTCTAGCTATTTAAAAATGGCTTTAAAAATTAAGAACTTTGTAAATAAAATAATTCTTAAGATCGCCAACAGTTCTCGACTGGTTGTTGGACATTCGAAAGAAACTTCAGGATGATTCAGAACAGTAACCGACACTATCTAACTGAATACACTTTAATCATCGCCGACATATATTATATTCTAGTATCCATCATCTTTCTTTTCTTTTCTCATAATATTCATTTCTTCCATCACGACTTTATTTTGTTTCAACAAAAATTAAAAAAAAATTGAAAAAGTAGCCAAAGTAACCCGCCGTTACGGTATGTCAGAGGACATTACTAAAAAAAAACCTATCTCCGTGCCAAATTTCAGCCATATCGGTTTAGTGTGGCGTATTGAGTAACAAACATCCATATGTTTGTTACTCAATCACGCCACACTAAACCGATATGGCTGAAATTTGGATGTATGTATGGATGGCCCTACATACATTCCAAACTTTCACATTTATAATATAAGTAGGATAGGGAAAATCGGGACATTGTATAGGTACCTAAAGCTGGCAACACACATAGATACTAAATTTTCTTATTAACTGTCAGTTTGTTTCGCACAAAAGTGTTTCGACCTTGAAAAAAACTGGTTACACGATGAGGGACAAAAAATTGGGTAGCTGCGTCTCTGTTTATAACATTAATAACTTTATTTCTGCTCTCTTTTTAGTGTGAGTGAGAAAGAAATCGTCACTGGCTCTATGTCTTCTCTCTCTACGGATGCATGACAATTTTTACAGATACAGACATCTCTATATCTACAATATATGTAGTATGAAGTATTTATAGATCTACAGTAATCTATGATTCAAAGAGAATGTAATCACTCCGCTATGATTCTCCATGGCTGACGCCCAATCGTAGTAACTAATACCTAATCTGTGCGCCCAATGGCCCAATCGACGCCATTATTATTGTATTTGGTTTTTTAGTTTAGTTTTCATATATTTCTGTCCCAGAATAGCAATTGTTATTTCAATTTATTGAAATATAGTGCAAGTGTTATGTGCCCGTTATAATAATTCCCGTAAGGACGCTATTTTTTATAAGTTTCCACAGTGTGAGAAAAGACAAAGTTTTATGGTTTAAATCACAGATTATACAAAAGTGTTTATAGGATCTTATGTGTTTACCAGTGTGTTGTAATTTGAAAAAAGTTTCGTGAAACAAATTATTAATAAAAATATGACGTCTTAATTGGTGTAGGGTGTATCTAATAAACAAAATTAGGACATATAAGTATATATTAGACAAGATCATAAAGACTTACCTGAAATTCCAAAAATGTGTATAACAAAAAGCGATAGGTATTATGTTATTTCAAAGTGAATTAAACAAATATTTTAAAAAATTTGTTTCTTTATTTCCTATTTTTTTTAAATTATAACCTATAATTATTATTATGGGCAAGGATGGCAATAGGTAGATACCTACGGTACATACCTGTGGTAGATACCTATGGTACATACCTATAGTAGATACCTTCATAACAAAAATAAAAATCCATAGACCAAAAATAGAAAAAAAAATTGTTATTACGCCATTGGTTACAGCAGTTTTCCAAAATGATACATTAGCCAATCATGGGCCTTGATTTCGAGGGTTTAAAATTTGTAGGGCACTGAGCCATCTGATACGTAGTATCGTTGATGGAGAAATCAACGCGTAGTATCAACCATAGTAATCTGTGGTAAGTCTGTCAACTGAGTGTCAAAAGTAAAATAATGTGAGAGTAAGACCAAGCTATAGAAAGTTCCGTAGGTACTTTAGAAGAAAACTTTTGTTATTGTAATAAAAATGTACTCTTGTTAAACTAGTGACTATTGTGATTAGTGTTTTCTATTCATTTGCAATAAAGTTGAACAAGCATATTTTCAACTATCTATGTATAAATAATTAGTAAATGTGTGTGCAACAGAACGATTAATCTAATCGAATCAAAAGTCACAGGACCAGTTAGATGCAATTTTGCTACGGGACCCTAAAAAAAGCATGCCTTCCATAAAATTCGGATACTTTATACAATGCTGTGTACAATTTTAATTATTATTGTTTATAAAAACTATAAATTGAATATATATAAAATCCAGTGCAACAAATAATTACTATAAAATCATATTTTTCTACTGCATCAATTTAAAATGGTATGCATAAAATTCGAAAACATACTGTTATATGAAATATGTATCCGATTTTTTATCGTTAATGTTGGTACGACTAGATTATTTATTATTCCGTTCATATTGGCTAGAGCTAGTACCGTCAGAATCGCGAAGGAAGACATAACGGGTCGTTCTCGTTCCCCTGTTTTGTAATCCATAATTTCAACCAAACGAGCTTTATACCGTGACTTATTGTGATTAAAACTAATCTAAGCGTGTATTTAGAGAGTTTTCGTATTGTCGTTCGCGCGACAAAAGACGTTTAGTGATTAGTTAAACAGCATACAAGATTGACAAATGATGGCGGATGATTACATATTAAAACAATAATGTTTGTGTAGAGATAGTGCGCTACCCGATCGGATTATCGTCCTGTGATGCCTGGTATCGCTGGTAAATAGTGCTTCCATTTAAAAATACTACCAACCATATCTTATTACGATTTTGGGCAACTTTTCAGTTATGTTAGAGATCGTATTTTTGTGAGTGTAAAATTGCATTTTTCAAGTGTTGCAAGTCGGTTTGTAGGCCAGCGTTGGTCAATACACGCTCGGACGAGCCCTGTTGACATTTTAGTAATGTATATCGCAATGGATCCGTGTCGCAAGACGCAAAGTGGGTCAGCCGTGGAGGGGTCATGTGCGCACGCAATGACGTCAATTAATCCAACCGGCGCCCCAAAAAGCCGAAAACATTCACTTTCGATATAGGTCACTTTCCCACCACGGCCTGGCTACTGTACTGCATCACGACAGGTCGGCGACGGCCGTGCTAGCATTGTCCTAATTCTCATGGCTGGGAAGTAGCGATCCTTTCAATCGTGGTAAGGGTTCGGGGAATAATAATACAATGACCTCCCAGATTCTTAAAACACAATTATTCAAGTAAAGGCAGGTTTTATATAGGCTAATTCTGTTGTATACAAACTCTATATTAGACCTGAAAACTGAACTAGCTTTTACCTCTTTGTGAATGAAATGTATTTATCACACCACTATCGAGATTAGGTAGGCAACATTATTTTACAGAATGATATTTTGAAAATCACTGCATTTCAGAGTCTAATGCTGAGATCTATAGAGTGTGTTCTGACTCAGTTTAGAGTTAGAGTTAAAACGAGACACAAATATGCTCTGATATAAATCTGTCTTGTTTTAACTCTGTCTTGAGTCTGAGCAGAGTGAGTGTTATCTATAGATCTCAGAAATAGAAATAGAAATAGAAATATTTTTTATTCAAATAAGCTTTTACAAGCACTTTTGAATTGTCAATGAATCTACCACTGGTTCGGAATGCCTTTCCTGCCGAGAAGAGCCAGCAAGGAACTCGGCGGTTGCTCTTTTCAAAAAAATAAAATTTGTAATCGTTAATGAAACTATGCTATGTATACAGTGCTTCCACGAGGAAGTTTCCTAAGTCCAATACAATACAAATACAAATAAATACAGTCCAATGCATGTTAAGACGAGCAGACAGAAAGCAAACCCATTCCGTTGATGGCACCCGTCGTCAGATTAGCATGAGTATAGTGTGTTTGTTGACTTCTTTGACTCAGGAAAGTCATTGATGAGTTCTTGCTTTAAATGCTATGGTGCAATACTTTAAAAAAATTATGATCCCCTCTAATTGGCCTATACTCACTTGCTTTGGGCTCAAATGCATTGTGCAGAAACGACACCATAAATAGAGACTGTAGCAATAATTGATGTAAATCACTTTTTTATATGAAAACAAATTGCAGTACCTACTATGGGAGTTGCTGAAATAAATAACCCCACACACAAGCAAAGCAAAATCAACAACTTTCATCCCTTATCCCTGATAAACCTTATTGTTTATCAGGATAAAAACTATCCTATATATTGACCCGGAGTATCAGCTAACACTATACTGAATTTCATTCAAATCCATTCGCAGTTTTGGTGTAATGCAGACAGAGACGAGAAATTAAAAAAAAAAAATTTTTGAACTCAGTATCGATAATAAAGCATCCTCCGATTTAAAAAAAAAATTAATGTACAGAATTCGTCCTGTTACAGTTTTATTATAAGTATAGATAATAATTGTTAACTCAAGAAAAAATAGCTAAATAACCATATATATAGCATAAATAGAGACTGTAGCAATAATTGATGCGGCTTCTACAGAATCAATCTGCCTGCTGGTGAGATTCACATATTCTCACATAAGAAGATTCCTTTATGAGAATAAGTCTGGTTTCAATGTCCATTTCTAAATCTTAGCACAATTACTTACATGACATATGCATCAAGGGATACCTAAGCAAGACGGCCGTGCAGATTTGTCATTTTACACTCACACAACTGGTGAAATGAGCGTATCACATGTATTTTATACTATTGATATATTTTATTTATTTATTTATTAGGGAAAAAAACAGCTTAAGTGAGAAAAACGAAGCTAATTCAGTATACTATTACAGGAGCCACCAGTGGCGTGCACAAGATGTACTACAGGGTAGGCAGATGATACAAAATGGAAAAAATCTTCAGTGCGAATTTAAAAAAACTTACGGGTAGGCATTGTACAAATTATAAAAAGCCTACCCTTAAGTTTTTATAACTCGTACTGGATATTTTCTCCATTTTATATCATTTTTCCGCATTATGCCTACCCTGTGTGCACGCCACTGGGAGCCAGTTAAGTTTCCACAATTTTTTTGTGAGATACATTGTTACAGGTGGGAGTCCTAAATTATTAATGAATAAAAATACAATAGAAGATGATTATATATGTACTATAAATTAGATTAGTCCATCCCCTGCCATCCAGCCTTATGCTAATTGCATTTATTGATGGCAGAGACGAACCCCCCCACTTTATATTTAAATTGGTCCAAGTTTAGATATTTTAAGACCTTTTTTCTTTATTCTGTGTTGTTACATTCAACTCTCTAAACTATAGTTTGTTTTACAAGCTGTGTTATTATGAACTACTAGCTCTTCACTCCAACGTACTGCATCATCCTGCTATTGTTAAGTTTGAACGTGATTGTGTGTGGTGGGCAGGGCGGGCGCGGCTAGGGCGGGCGGCGCGGTGATGCAGGGCGCCCGATGAGCCGGCTGCTGTGCTGCCTGCGCGCGCGCCGGGCCGACATGGGCGCCGCGCTCTCGCATCCCCAGGTCGGTTCCCTTCACACAAAATGCCCACTAAGAGCCTATGTAAGACTGGTTGGAAGTTGGAACAAGATTTGCAATTAGTAACTACAAATAACCTTTTCACCTCACTAGCTCAAAAAGGGCGCCTTTGCTGTCTAAAACCAGTGAGCAAAAGTCGTTTTTGCTCACTCAGAAAAAGTGTTCACTGGTTTTAGACAGCAAAGGCGAACTTTTTGAACTGGTGAGGTGAAAAGTTGTATCATGTATCACACGATAGCATAATTTTTGTTTTTGTGCCTTGAAATCCATAACTACACTCAGGATTCTATCTTTGAATCCTTCGCCCACTCGGGATTCAAACTAGGCATATGCAACAAAAATTAATTTTGCTATCTTGTTGAACAAATAACTAAATTGGCCCTACCGGGAATCAAACTCGTTGATGTCTAATGATGGAGCAGGAAGCTGCAGGGTAACAGACAGGACATCAAGATGGGCCATTATTCCACATGGTGGAGATGACTTGAATTTTAATGTACGCAATTGTACACGGGGATTCACACAAGTGTGTGTGTTGCAGGAGGGCGATGCGTGTGACGGGGTGCCCGCCTCTCCCCCCACCATGGCTGACGTCATAAGGTAGTACATTATCATTTATTTATTACAAAGGCATTCCAGTTTTCTAATTCGTCTTCCTTGGCTACAATAATAACGATAAAACAATACGAACTGACCAGAAAATAATTTAGAAGCTGTAACTTCACTGTGGAAAATTGTATATATGAAAATAAATCATCGGGTAATGAGATGTATAAAACGCCCCATATACAGTACGATTCATCGTTTCGATCAATCTAAACGATAATCGTGCTTGACGATCTGACGAAGATGCTACTTCATACACGAAACATTTGGTCGTTACGATCGATCATTTACATATTTAAAATGGAACGATAAAGTGCCCAATAAAATGGAAAAAAACTTCTTTCCTTACCTGTGTGGCGTGGTGGTGGTAACTTTAATTCGGCTACAGGAGAAAAGAAGAAAACCTAGAAAAGTGTGGGTTAACATACACTGTCGCTTCATCGTTACGATATTCATGATTGCGTTTTGTTTTTGTTGCAATTTCCGATATCGTCTTCGATTAAGTAAATCGTTATCGATCTTGACATACACTATAGATTCGTCGCTTCGATCGGTCTGAAACGACGGATCGTAAAGATCAATCGTATCAAGAATGGGGCCCTTAAGAGTTTCTGTATGTTGCAGGGAGCGTAAGAAAAAAGCCGGTGGCGCGGGACTCGGCACACTGCGCAGGCGCCTCGCCGCCGCAGCGCGCCGCCCGCGCGACGCCCGCCCGGACAGAGGTGACACACACAAGTGCTTGATTACTGCTAAGCACTGCTGCTCCATTGCTGAGCGATGTCATAACATGCCACATTTTTTTTTTTTTTTCCATTTGTCCGTGTCCCGTTGCTGATGATGGTCGCTGTACGCCGCAGGTTGCGAGCACGCGCGCTTCATCCGCTCCGTGGTGAGCTCGTGGCGGCTGGCCGAGGTGTTCCTGCTGTGCGAGGAGCTGGAGGCGGGCGCGGCGCTGCGGGACCTCGCCACGCAGGCCGAGCTGGCCCGCGAGCCGGCGCCCGCCCTGCACGCGGACCTGGCTGCGCTCTACCGGGACCGGTGAGTGTTCCACTGCCTGCCAGGGTCACTGACATAGCCCAAACCACCAGTAACCTGAAGGGGCAGTGGGCAGGCCATGCTTGTCGCAGGAGCGATGCCGGGGCGGGGGGCGGTGTAGGGCGCCCTCCAGGTGGACTGACGACATGAAGCGAGTGGTGGGAAGTGACTGGATGAGAAGAGCTGACGACCGGGTGTGGTGGCGCTGCTTGGGAAAGGCCTATGTTTGGCAACGGACATCCGCATGCTGAAATGATGATGATAAGATCCACAAGTTGGCCTCATGACATGAATAATTTAGGATTGGAATTAATTTGAATTGCAATAGCTTTTGGTTGTAACTTGGTGCTGGTGTTGTCGCAGCTGGTGGTGCGACGTGGAGGTGGTGGGCGGCGGCTGGTCGCTGCCGGCGCACCGCGTGATCCTGGCCGCGCGCTGCACCTACTTCCGCGACCTGCTGCAGAGATACCCCAAGTGAGTGCAGCTTCCTAAGGAGGCATATAAAAAATTGGCAATTTGGGAATTTATAATTTCTGAGATTGTATGAGATTGTCTGAGATGAGATTCTCTGGTCTAGTCTGGTAGGAGAAGCTTTGGCCATTTACCACCCTACCGTCAAAGACGTGCCACCGAGCGATTTAGCATTTCGTTACGATGCCATCAACCTGCTGATTCTGTAACTGAGTGTCTATCAAAAAGTGAAAGCCACTGACATATACTTCTTATCCATTGAAGGTTTGAAGAGAAATGTCATTTACTATTTCATAGTAAACCTTCAATGGATAAAAAATATATGTCAGTGGCTTTCATTTTTTGATAGACACTGAGTTACAGAATCAAGCCCGAGATGAGAGGTCGAAGACTCTTGTTATCAAATAAAATGAAAACGTCACGCCCATTCTCACAAATCACTTCAGCACTTCGTTGAGGCATAAGTCAGGAATGTCCAGTTCTAACTGGTATATCTCTAATATTGCAGTTGTGTTCGAGTGCCGCTGGAGGGCGTTGGCGGGTCGCTGTCACGAGCAGAGGCGGACGCGGTGCTGCTCACGCTGTACGCGGGTTCGGCCGCGCCTCGCTTAGCCACCTGTGACTCCTGTGCCGCAGCCGGTGAGATGCTACCCTCATCTATTTATATTATAAACTAACGGATGCCCGCGACTTCGTCCACTTCCAATTCACAATTCTAAATCCCCACAGTTTTGTACTCTTGTACCGGATATGAACCAGCGACCTATGGATCCGGATCCGGCTCGAAGGACCACATGTATTGTTCAGGACCTCACAGTAATGAAAGGCGTATTTATAATAATGCGTGAATGATGACTGGGCGAATTGTACGGTCTTGACATAGACCGTACGGACCTACATTAATACATATACTTCTACACATATATAAATACAAACATAAATACGTACATATATGATGTGTGGTGGTGTCCGCAGGCTGGGAGCGCGGCGTTGGCGCGGACGCCGATCTGGACATCATCAGTGTCGACAATAACACACGTAAGAGCTTTCAGTGTCACTAGCGATCCAATCCCGCGTCGAAACCCCAGTCCCGCGGGTCTGCGGGATTGAGATCATTAACCCCGCGGAGCCGCGGGATTTGCGGGACCGCGAACGATTATAATCATTAATACAGGCTGATTTTTTTGCTTGTGCACAATTTTTTTATGTTGTATATAAACATTTAATCAAAGTATTTTTTTTATTTATTTATTTTACTTAATAATCCCAATGTTATCGTTTACTAAAGAAATCCACTTTAAAACAGATGGTTAGGGTCACCCCACATAGGTGATCTATCAGCTGTTGATACATTAGGCGCGCGCGGCGGCCGTTGACCTCTGAGCGCGTATTTTAATTGCGTCGAATAGTATGACCATGATTTGCTTATTTTATGGTCAGATACGGTAAAAAAATATTTCATAAAAGGTACAAAACTTCTAATGGAAATTTGGTCTATTAACGATATAGAAGTTTTTTTAGTTTTTTTTTTTTTAAAAAAAAAAAAAGAATATTAGCCAAGCTGAAGTTGACTAATATCCTCCTAGCGGAAAGCTTGTGCTAGGAGTGGGTACGACAATAGTGCAACTGTTGGGGTTCGAACCTGTGACCTTTCAGTTTTCAGTCCGCACCTTTAACCGTTGGGCTATTGAGGCTTATTATAGAACCACCAAAAAAAATTTTTGCACTATCTAAAAAACTACCTACCTTAAATATTTTTGTCAATAATTAATCAATTGAAATGTTACTTTATTACACTTTAGTACAACGTAATACGATGTTTGTCATTCGAACAGTTTTTGAAAAGGTTTTTTGTTAAACGTGTTGTGATTGCGTCGGCAGTGCGTCGCGGCTGCTCGTGCGGCGTGGCGAGCCGCGTGGAGGCCGCGCGGCTGCGTCGGCTGGGCGACCTGCTCGGCTTCTGCGTCGACGGCCTGCATCGCGACATGCGCTACCTGCTGGACTCAGGTGACCCAACATGTGCAAGCAAATAGCGACTTTAACATGAACGCAATAGAGTGCAAATCAGCTCGTGCTACCTGCTAGACTAAGGTGATCCACCTCTCAAAAATGTGCAAGCAAATAGCGACTTTAACGTTAAGGCTATAGAGTGCAAATCAGCTCGTACAGCGCTGAGAGTGTAAAGTGTTTATTAGTCAGCTATTCGCTTCTCTTTCCAACGCGTAATAGGGTATTTTAATCTTTTTTAAGTGTTAATTTGATCCTGAGGGGATGATATTCTACTAGAAAATGTACTAAAATTTACTCTATCGATAAGTACCTATCAATAAAATGCATTTAAATTTTGTATTTTTTTCGCGCGAAAACGCTAGACACCATGTGATGACGTCATCTGGATAGTGAGCTCGTTCGCTCAAATGGTTGGGCGCGCTTTGTAAAATCGTCTTGGAAAAGTAGATTAACAATTGTTAAAAAACTGATTGAAAAAGTAGATACATAT
>JBBIWI010000007.1:14045000-14200083 GCA_038048805.1 Hipparchia sbordonii | reverse complement strand
CCGTCTCCGAAATCCTCAACTATCAGGTTGTGATGGTACGCAGCTGGATCGTCTAGTGATATCTAGTGGATTGATTGAGTAAAGAAGAATATTCTAATTATAGGTAAAACACTTCAGGATCGAGAGACATATTGGCTTCTGGCATGAACACTGTTATGTACTAAGCACCCTTCGGGTTCGTTCATTTCGTTCGATGGACAAGTAGGCTACCAAATCATTCTACTTTAGCTGTCCGCGGATTAATTATGAAACAAACTTCTCAAAAGAATTATGTTATGCATTCTCCAACCTTCAGAAAAAAAACAGGGAAATCCTAGAGCAGTTAAATTATCAATTTAAGTTTATAATACGAGTAGAATGAATGATTAGCTGATACAGTGTACGAATTTGCCTGTTTTAGGCCGCGTTCTGACCGAATTCCCTCTAGCACGGGGGAAACCCTACGCCGCTCCACGGCCTTAATCATTGTTATGGGGGCACAGCCGACTCCCTTTTTGCTGCGAAGCGTTTTTGGTGTTCCCATACACCCCGAAGGGTTGTACAATTCTTTTCATTGAGCTTTATAGCTCGCCCCAATACCATGGTTTTATTTATTTGGTATTCATTGTTCAGTTTGATATAGATTTGGCCAAATCTAAGTCGGGAGCCGTGCTGCAAGACATGGCGTGTTGGTGTGCCGGAAATTCGCCGCCAAAGAACGCCATCGAACCGTGTACCACTTAGTAATAACTTTGACTCATCTGAGTCAAACATATTAATTTAGCCAATACTCAATCAGCCTCAGTGTCTCAATCCCTGTAGTATTTCATCATGGTCACCCTACTATTACCTATCTCTGTCCCTCTATCCGAAGTAATATCATGGTCATCCTACACCTAAAGTTTGTAAATACAATAAACAAAGGATTCTAATTTCTTACCTGTTTGTAGGAAGTACGTTGACCCACACCGTAGCTCGAAGGTCGCTCTAGGTATCTCGGAGTCTCGTACATTTGAAGACTTAATTTATAGTGAATGATTTCTAAAGTTTTTCATTCATACCTAACTTCTAACCCGAAGTGAGTCTAGAATCTAGTCTATTAGTTATGTAAAACAAATAAGTCAAAGTTCTTTAGACTGCAATATGTTCCATCCCGTTCACCTATCTGCTTTGTTATGAAAGAAATCAGACTTCTCTATCGTGATAGAATAAACTGACCCTAAGTAATTTAATGTCGCCTATTGACCCTAAATTAGTGCACTAGTCTGCACTTTCTAAACTGACTGCCTACTGAAGAGTCGTGACTCAATTTTTGGATATAGTGTTTCACTATTGGATTGTTCGGTTCAGCCCGCCACACGTTACAGATGTAAGTCTAGGGTCAACTGAATACTAATAAAACACTAAATCAATTTATGTAGACAGAAACCTTTGAGAACATTCCATTATTGAATACCTTAGGAGAAATATTAGGGTGTTCAGTAAAAGATGATAATATGACTTCATAGATTTATTTTCCATTTTATTTAAATCTACTCAAAAGAAACTGTTTGATATTTAGATTGTTCCAAATGGGGTCACTTTGAGAACCACCGGGTTTTCCGTTCCTAGCAGCCATTCTAAGACAAGGGAAAACGGAAATACCCAAATGAAAACCCTTGTGGCATTCTAACCTAAGACATCTTAGACTAAAATATACACACATGCTACAAAAGGTGTTAAATGCTAAAAGAATATGTACACTTTCTACTAGTGGTATCAGGGAGACAAGACATTTTATAGTTTTAGTAGAAATTACAACACATAATACATTACGTTAAATAGATTCACAGATAATAAGTTATGTTTTTATTCTCGTTTTTCACAACTTCCTGACTATATTTATATAAATGTTCCCCTTCCAAAGCAAGTGTGGTATGTGTGCCAAATATTACATTTCACTCTCTCAGATTTGACCACATAATCTGATTAATAAAAGAGCAGCTATAGAACAAATGTCAGAAATAAGATATACATCATAATAGAGAACCCATCGTCCGAGATATCTCTCTCACACGTCTCCTATCCCTTTGTTCTTCTGCCATACAAAGCATCGAGAACTATATCTGGATACATTTTAATTTCTTACAATAATGAACGCCTAAACCCGGACGTACGGAAACCCTTTATCTGTGAATTTACTTATCTCAAAATATAATTATTGGAATATTTGTACATTACCGGGAATATTCAGGCCTCGTTGCGCACACACACTTGCTATAAGCTTAATTATAAAACTATTGGCAACTGATTCTACTTTTATGTATAGATTATTAAAATAGGTTAAAATTTACACAATCTTAGGATTAAATTATCCGGAGATGGAACCGACGCTCGCTCTCCTCTCGATTCCCGAATGCCCTTCCTGCGCAAGCACACACCGTGTATCTCCCCCCTCGAGTCCATCTCGCCCCTTCTCCAAACTGTAACATAGAGACCACCTCCAAAGTAATTTGCCTTAACTTGATTTGTCATTTTAGGTTTCCGCCCAAAACGTTTAGGCCAATTATCGTAGCGCTCATTTACTATAGTCACGCCCATTTATAGATTCCCGCCAAAATGTTTCGGCCAATTATCGAAAGCGTCATTTTTACGGTCACGCCTTGCTTTTTTTGTTTATTTTCTAATGCCCTTCGCCTCGGTTCGGCTATGTCAATCTACACATCTGGTATTCAATATTTGTGTGGAAGGCAAATGTTTCAACTAGACTTATGATCTGATTCCTAAATGTTTCCCTTTTAAAACGTCTGCACTTCTATTGCAATTCTAAAGACCCTTTTTTGTTCTAATCTTAATGTGTTTCAAAATCCCTATACTTTGTTTTTTTTAAAATAAACTGCCTGCGCTTTGAAATATTTTATGAGGGTCCAAGTGTTCACTTAGAAATCATCTTTTATTTTAAAACTGCGTTTTCAAATTTATTTTTAATACCCAGTGCAAGAGAAATGGGAAAAAAAAATATGAGGTCATGTCTGGCCATCTCACACTCCCCCAAATAGATTTTTAATACACCTAGTATTTCTTATACCTAACTCTCTACTAGTGTTTGGAAAATCTATTTCCTCACCTAACATAAACTGCTATCTATGTGATGCCGATAGGTCTCACTAATCCCATTGTTCGCGCTAATCCTTATGGAATTCATTCCTTTACGAGTTTGCATAATAGCGGAACAAATGGATCGCATTGTAATTCCCCTCTTATCTCGTTAGTACGAGCGTCAACCAAAGTGTATACGTTATTGTATGGAATTGCCCCTATCACGTAAGGTCCCTCATAAAGTCGCATGAATTTCTTTGTTAATTTTTTATCAGCGTCCGACCTCGCAAAAGTCCTCTCAACTTCACACAAGTCGCCTATCTCAAACTGTATTAACTTATGATTCCTATTATAATAGAGCTCTCTATTCTCCGCCGACCTTTGTTTATGTTCCGACGCGCCTGTCGTCTAATATCTGTTCTAACGTTTCTCCTTGTATTATCCGGTTCCTTTCGCTATGTCTTTGCCGAAATCAGTTGATAGTATGGTCCGCTTTCCCCAAACTAGCTCATTCATCGGTGTATAACCTGTTGTGGGTACTGACTACCTGGTTGTAACAATCTTCTATGTCCGGCAATAAATCTGCCCAAGACCTATGAGATTTCTCGCAGTATGTTCTGAATAGTCTACCTAATTCCTTGTTAACCCTCTCTGTCGCATTTGGTCGCGGATTCCTAACAGATGTGTGCGTCAATTGATACCTAATTGACGTACACCTAACTCGAAAACCTTCGATGTAAAATTCGCGCCTCTGTCTGAGCATAAAGTCTTAATCTCAACTTGTTTGTGAAACTTCTTCACACATGTGAGTGTAGCCTTTCCGCTTGCCTGACGTAATGGATATAACCTGATCAGTTTACTATAAGAGTCCTGCATTACAAATATGTATTTGAATCCGAAACGTCCCGCCGGTAAAGGTCCATAAATATCGCAAAGACCCGTTCTCCTATATCTGTCGCTATCACAGTTTTGACGGCCCCGTGTGCTTTTCTAACGCGTGCTTTGATATTTGACACTCCCCGCAAGCCCCTTACAACACGACTTATCACGCGAGACATATTCGAGAAATAGTAACGACGTTTCATCAGCGCATAAACCTTTGTAGCGTCCCGAAATGACCTATTTCTTCATGTATGCTAACGATCAAACTCCTTTGTAAAACCTCGGGAACATATAGGTCTCAAAGTATCCCTATTTATGTCTGACCTATAAGGACCCCCTCCTTAATCACATAATACTTTGATTCAGATGTACCTGATATTTTCATACGTTTAATTATTTCACTAGCGACCTTGTCCCGTTCTTGTAGACTACCTATCTCTTTCCATCTCGCTTGTACTACCTGTCCTAGCGATGTCTTGAATAAATTCATCTCAGGCCCCACAGACTTGTTATTCAATACGTCAGTTGTCCCTTTTATATGTCGGGATAATACATCAGCTACTGTGTTTAATTTCCCTTTTACATGCTCGACCGTATAATCAAATTGTCCTATGTAATGTACCCAACGTATCATTCGTGCGCTCAACAATTTACATGTCTGTAAGAATATCAAACTTTTATGATCGGTCCTAATCACTAACCGTGCCCCCCTCAAATACGTATTTCAAACTTCGACAAGCTAAATATGATAGCCCACAACTCTTGTTCTGTGACTGTCCACTTTACGCTCCGCCTCAGTCAATGCTTTACTACAAAATCCTTATTATCTGCTCTTCACCTACTTCGTTCAATTGATAACATACCCTGAGACTCCTAAATACTGCTATCGGTTTGTAGGTAATAAATCTCTTCGGATTAGGATGTATGAGAAGTATTGTGTCTAAAAATAATCTCTTGACCTTTTTCAAAACATTCGTTTACCTCATGAGTCCATGACCCATTTTGTATTTTGTTTTAATAGATCGCAGAGTGGCCTAACCTCTTCGCTATACTTCGAGATAAACCTTCTGAAATAATTTATTAATCCAAAAATCCCTCGTAATTGTTTTATTGTTCGAGGGACGGGAAAACCTAATATAGCCTCTACTCGTTCTGGATCCATCCGTACGCCTTTCGTATTTACTATGTGTCCTAGCAGTATTTACTTCTACGCACAGAAAACGACACTTTCCTAGCCTGCCCGTTAAGCCTGCTGTTTCTAGTCTGTTAGTACTTGGTCTAAATGTTCCAAGTGTAATCTTATGTCTCCTGTGGTAAATATGACAATGTCATCTAAATAGTTAACACAGAACCCACGCACTTCTTTTAATATAGAATCCATTGCCCTTGAAAATCCCGCGACAGATGTCTTTAGTCCTTGAGGTAAAACATTATAAGTATATGTTCTCCCCATAAAAGAAAACCCGTATATTTTCTAGAATCCTGACTCAAAGGTATTTGAAAGTAAGATTATTCAGATCAATTAAGCTAATGTAATTCAACTCCATGAAAGGATTGTAAAATTTTCCGATGTGAGTGGCGGTGACCCCGCACTCTCCCACCATTTTCTTATTAAGCTCGCGCGCGTCTAACAAGAGCCTTATTGACCCATCTCGTTTCTTAGTAAATGTGAGCGGGCTACAGTATGGCGTTGCCTCCTGCCTGATCACACCTAACCTCTCTAACTCCTCTAATTCTTCTTTAACCTGATCTCTATACGCTAAAGGCACTGGATAACTATGCTTTATAAAGGAATCTCATCAACTAATTCGATGACGTGTTCGTACCTGTTAGTCAATCCTAATCTATCTGTAAACACCCTTACAATGGCTTATTCAACACAGGTAACAACATTTCCTTTTGTTCCCTACTTAAATTTGAATCATTCAAACAATACCACCTTTCTGTCCTCGCCATTCGAACCCTTAATAGATAAGCTACGTTCCTCGGACCTAGTACCTTGATTCAATATCGAATTAATTGTGGCAGCATTCGTCTCTCCCCCTAACCTTTCGACCTTACAATCCGAGTTCAGTCTTACGCAAGACTTGACCCCTAAATGCTCGATGGTCAGTGTCCGTTCACTGCCGCAATTCACTACTCCCTTTACTCGTTTCTAACCAATCATATCCGAGTATCAACGACCTAGGTAACCGTCGCATTAATTAGTACAGGTGCTTCAACTAATGTACTTCCTAATTTGAACTCTATTAATAACATCCTATTTGTACTTTCGCTACGTGAACCGAATGCCCCTTGTATTTGAATCGCTGGGATGGCGATTTCTGACAAAGTATTATTTCCAATTAGAATAGATTCGTATAATTCCTTAGTTATTCCGCTAATCTGACTTTCCCGTGTCGATAAGTGCATTTATACTCCTCCCATACAAGCTTTACACTCACTTCAGGTAACTTAGGTAAGGAATAATCAATTCCTTCGTCAATCGACTCATCAAGTTCATGGTACATTGTGTATACGTTTATTCTTCTCCTTACACACAGCTCACACTCAATACCTATCTCGCCACATTCTACTACGTTGTTAAACTGATTTTCCAATAAGATTCCTATGCTTCTAGCTTCAACCTGACAGCTACTTTCGTCGCTAACCTTTCCGCCCCTTTATTAATCGTTTAAGACCTTTATCGCCAATGCCCAAGCTCTGACCCGGTCTCCATCCTTTGCTAATTAAAATATCATAAGCCACGTTCGGCCTTCCGCGTTTCGAGGTCTCTACTTTCCCCGTTCTACACAATTCTAGATTATTGTACCTCGCTTGTGTGGGGATACCTAGTTTTTTGAAGGTCCCTCTCCCCCTCCTTCTTTCGACAAAGCAGAGTTTTCGCCCTCCTTACGAAAGTAATAGCCGGTCTAGCTCGCTCAGCCCCAGAAAACGCTGGTCTGTTAACGTTTGACCTGTAACCTGACCTACTCTGGCGGTAACCTCGTCCTCGGGTCGTGTTACCTCTAGTATTCCACTTATTCGCTGAAATGGCCGCGACAATAGGCCGCGCTAACGATGACCTGTCGTAACGCCTACCTCTAAAATTATTACCTACTACCTCTCTCGCAATTCCTCTCGGCTTTTCAACAATATTTTGCTCTATACTTCTTAGAAACTTTGCCCCGTTCATGATGCTAACTTCCCCAGTCCTAGTAAACCACAACCGCTGAATATCTATCGCATAATGCCGCATAATAGAATTTACTAAGTCACTTTCGCTAAACGCAATAGTTAATGATTGCATCGATTCTACCTGTACAGCAAAATGTTCGGACATCGTCATTCCAGAATCGCTCGAATATATCGCATTAATCAACCTATACCTCACAGACTCTTGGATCTGCTCGGTCCAATAAGTTCGTCTAAAATCGGTCTCAAAATCGGCAAACGTAGCCCAGTCCTTCGAGTATAACTCCATGACCTGACGTGCGTGTCCCGTTATACATCCTAACGCTATATCGATCTCCCGATCCGACCCATTTACCGCTCTAATATACTTTTTTAATCGCTTTAAAAATGCAATAGGGTTTGTAAATGGTTTTCCATCGAAATTCGGCTTGGTAACCGAAGGCTGTACTACATAAACGTTCCGAGTCTCAGAAGGAGATACACTAGATCTCGCAGACCCAACTCTAGGCCCTGGTCCATCACTACTACTTTCATTGCTTACTCCAACCGACTCGTGTGACGTAACACTCGCGCTTTCATTTGGCAATGAATTCACTTTTGAACTCAATTGTTGCAACTTTCCATCGAATTCGTTGATTTTTTGTAAAATCAACTCTAACGTCGAGTTACCTACAGTTTCCGTTTGTTCGTTTGTTTCTACCGCACCTTTATCTAATCGACCCGTTGCTACCCGCTTTGTATTCCGTTCCTTTTTACCTGCCGGCATCTTTAAACAATTCGCTTTAAAACGCTGTTCCTAACTACTTTCTAACTAATAATCGCTCAAGTCCGCCAGATGTTATATTACTTGTCTACTATGCCGCCTTCGTGAGCCGCCTAACGAAACTCGTAACAAAGGCACAATATTAAAACCAGATGTGGAATGACACTGGGGTTCGTCCCGTTCTATGTGGAATCTCTTTGTTCAACAAAATAAATCTCAAAATAAAAGCAAGGATAAACAATTAAGTCTAAGAAATAAGCAAGTGTAATGCTCCGTTCACTGCAATTCCTCCTAGAATCCTGTAAATTTTACATTTATAAAACATACTGCTTATTTCTGCTTCTCCTATACACTAAATAAAATAAGTGCACAACATATAATTAAATGTACAACATAATAATAACATGCACAGTGTGTCTTGTCTCCCTTCTCCCTTTCATTGTTTCACCTAAATATTTCTCCTATACCCAATCACAAGTTTCTACGTTGTGTATTTTTTTCCTAATAGGGATTATTAATATAGATCTAGTCGTAACGTTATTTCGAATACGTACATAGACCCCTGGTCACCTCCGGCATCAAAATTCCCAGGCTTTCAAGATTTTCCAGGATCATATCCTGGGTTACTACGGCACCAAAATTCTGTGATGGTACGCAGCTGGATCGTCTAGTGATATCTAGTGGATTGATTGAGTAAAGAAGAATATTCTAATTATAGGTAAAACACTTCAGGATCGAGAGACATATTGGCTTCTGGCATGAACACTGTTATGTACTAAGCACCCTTCGGGTTCGTTCATTTCGTTCGATGGACAAAGTAGGCTACCAAATCATTCTACTTTAGCTGTCGCGGATTAATTATGAACAAACTTCAAAAGAATTATGTTATGCATTCTCCAACCTTCAGAAAAAAAACAGGGAAATCCTAGAGAGTTAAATTATCAATTTAAGTTTACAATACGAGTAGAATGAATGATTAGCTGATACAGTGTACGAATTTGCCTGTTTTAGGCCGTCGTTCTGACCGAATTCCCTCTAGCACGGGGGAAACCCTACGCCGCTCCACGGCCTTTAATCATTGTTATGGGGGCACAGCCGACTCCCTTTTGCTGCGAAGCGTTTTGGTGTTCCCATACACCCCGAAGGGTTGGTACAATTCTTTTCATTGAGCTTATAGCTCGCCCCAATACCATGGTTTTATTTATTTGTATTCATTGTTCAGTTTGATATAGATTTGGCCAAATCTAAGTTCGGGAGCCGTGCTGCAAGACATGGCGTGTTTGGTGTGCCGGAAATTCGCCGCCAAAGAACGCCATCGAACCGTGTACCACTTAGTAATAACTTTGACTCATCTGAGTCAAACATATTAATTTAGCCAATACTCAATCAGCCTCAGTGTCTCAATCCCTGTAGTATTTCATCATGGTCACCCTACCTATTACCCTATCTTGTCCTCTATTCCGAAGTAATATCATGGTCATCCTACACCTAAAGTTTGTAAATACAATAAACAAAGGATTCTAATTTCTTACCTGTTTGTAGGAAGTACCGTTGACCCACACCCGTAGCTCGAAGGTCGCTCTGGTATCTCGGAGTCTCGTACATTTGAAGACTTAATTTATAGTGAATGATTTCTAAAGTTTTCATTCATACCTAACTTCTAACCCGAAGTGAGTCTAGAATCTAGTCTATTAGTTATGTAAAACAAAATAAGTCAAAGTTTCTTTAGACTGCAATATTGTTCCATCTCGTTCACCTATCTGCTTTGTTTATGAAAGAAATCAGACTTCTCTATCGTGATAGAATAAACTGACCCTAAGTAATTTAATGTCGCCTATTGACCTAAATTAGTGCACTAGTCTGCACTTTCTAAACTGACTGCCTACTGAAGAGTCGTGACTCAATTTTGGATATAGTGTTTCACTATTGGATTGTTCGGTTCAGCCCGCCACACGTTACAGATGTTAAGTCTAGGGTTCAACTGAATACTAATAAAACACTAAATCAATTTATGTAGACAGAACCTTTGAGAACATTCCATTATTGAATACCTTAGGAGAAATATTAGGGTTGTTCAGTAAAAGATGATAATTATGACTTCATAGATTTATTTTCCATTTTATTAAATCTACTCAAAAGAAACTGTTTGATTATTTAGATTGGTTCCAAATGGGGTCATTTGAGAACCAACCGGGTTTTCCGTTCCTAGCAGCCATTCTAAGACAAGGGAAAACGGAAATACCCAAATGAAAAACCCTTGTGGCATTCTAACCTAAGACATCTTAGACTAAAATATACACACATGCTACAAAAGGTGTTAAATGCTTAAAAGAATATGTACACTTTCTACTAGTGGTATCAGGGAGACAAGACATTTTATAGTTTTAGTAGAAATTACAACACATAATACATTACGTTAAATAGATTCACAGATAATAAGTTATGTTTTATTCTCGTTTTCACAACTTCCTGACTATATTTTATATAAATGTTCCCCTTCCAAAGCAAGTGGTATGTGTGCCAAATTATTACATTTCACTCTCTCAGATTTGACCACATTAATCTGATTAATAAAAAGAGCAGATATAGAACAAATGTCAGAAATAAGATATACATCATAATAGAGAACCCATCGTCTCGAGATATCTCTCTCACACGTCTCCTATCCCTTTGTTCTTCTGCATACAAAGCATCGAGAACTATATCTGGATACATTTTAATTTCTTACAATAATGAACGCCTAAACCCGGACGTTACGGAAACCCTTTATCTGTGAATTTACTTATCTCAAAATATAATTATTGGAATATTTGTACATTACCGGGAATATTCAGGCCTCGTTGCGCACACACACTTGCTTATAAGCTTAATTATAAACTATTGCACTGATTCTACTTTTATGTATAGATCTATTAAAATAGGTTAAAATTTACACAATCTTAGGATTAAATTTATCGGAGATGGAACCGACCGCCTCGCTCTCCTCTCGATTCCCGAATGCCTTCCTGCGCAAGCACACCCGTGTATCTCCCCCCTCGAGTCCATCTCGCCCCTTCTCCAAACTGTAACATAGAGACCACCTCCAAAGTAATTTGCCTTAACTTGATTTGTCATTTTAGGTTTCCGCCAAAACGTTTAGGCCAATTATCGATAGCGTCATTTACTATAGTCACGCCCATTTAAGATTCCCGCCAAAATGTTTCGGCCAATTATCGAAAGCGTCATTTTACGGTCACGCCTTGCTTTTTTTGTTTATTTTCTATGCCCTTCGCCTCGGTTCGGCTATGTCAATCTACACATCTGGTTTCAATATTTTGTGAAGGCAAAATGTTTCAACTAGATTTATGATCTGATTCTAAATGTTTCCTTTTAAAACGTCTGCACTTCTATTGCAATTTCTAAAGACCCTTTTTTGTTCTAATCTTAATGTGTTTCCAAAATCCCTATACTTTGTTTTTTTTAAAATAAACTGCCTGCGCTTTGAAATATTTATGAGGGTCCAAGTGTTCACTTAGAAATTCTCTTTTATTTTAAAACTGCGTTTCAAATTTATTTTTAATACCCATGCAAGAGAAATGGGAAAAAAAAATATGAGCTATGTCTGGCCATCTCAAGGTCTCTCCATATTTTTTCTCCAAATGAATTTTTGTTCTCTATACGAAATCATCAGAAATTTTGAAAAAGAACCGTATTAAAGTCTTGCATATATTTTGTAAGAAAAAATAAAAATCCGCCATCTTGAATTTTTTTTCTATTCATCAAGTAGACCTTCAGGTCCTGATCATCTTTTTCGAAAAAACCACTCTTCCATCTTTTATAGTTTCCGAGATAGACACCGACGAAATTTGTATGGCCGCCATCTTGAATCCGCCATTTTGGAATTTTTTTTCGGCTCTCTGCCAATTGGATGAGGTTTCGAGTGACATTTGGTTGAACACCCCCCACCTATCTTCGATACCCTGGCCGGTGCTCCTCACCCGTCTCCGAAATCCTCAATCATCAGCTCTCTCCATATTTTTGTTCCGAATGAATTTTTCTCCTCTATACGAAACCGTGAGTGAAAAAAAATTTTTCCATACAAAATTTTACAGGAGAGGTGATCAATGAGTCAGTGAGTCAGTCAGTCAATCAGTGAATCAGCACGAGTAGCTATATATATATTAATATTATATAGGACAAATTGTAACGCCTGACCGAATATTTGTATCGACAAATTATTTATTATTATTTATTATTATTTATAAAATAAAATAAAATAAAAAATAAAACCTGAAAGGTTCAGGTAGTGCACAAATTTTTTTTTCGTGGTTCTATATTGTTAATGGAACATATTCCCATTAATAGTTGTGTACCTTTTTTGAAATGTTTTCTTTACCAAATCTGACCATAAAATAAGCAAATCATGGTCATACTATACGACGAAATTAAAATACATATATAAATCACCCGTATATTTTCACAAGAGAGATTTATATTTGTATCTTTTTGTATGTACGGCTACAAACGTTAACATGTAGAAATAGTCAGTGGCGCGACGTCTCAGGCGTTTTTGGCTGGCTCATTGCGAACGTCGACCCCTTGGTGCGCAGGTGCCGCTGGGCTGCCTGTGCGACAACGCGTCGGCGCCGCTGGAGCTGGCGGCGGCGAGCGGCGCGCTGGAGCTGGAGCTGGCGGCGGCGGCGCTGTCGGCGGCCGAGGACCACCGCCACGTGCACTTCCGCGCCGACTGGGCCGCCGCGCCCGCGCCGCCGCGCTGCGCCGCGCGCCGCCGCCTGCCGCCGCCCGGCCAGCACCTGCGGCTCGCCTTCCCGTACGCGGGCGACGCGGCCTCCGAGTGCGGCGAGGCGCCCTTCCTGCTGGCGGCGCGCGGCAACCGCTCCGTGTTCCTGCGCGTGTGGGGCAGCGCGCTGGCCGCGCCGGCGCCGGGCGACGCGCCCGCCTGCGCCACCGCCAACCGCGTGCTGGTGTACGAGGCGCACTCGGCGCGCCTGCTGGCCGCCGTGTGCCCGGGCGGCGCGGGCGCGCGCTGGGTGCGCCTGTTCAGCGCCGAGTGGGGCGGCGCGCGCGGCGGCGCGGCGGCGCTGCTGGTGGTGTGGGCGGCGCGCGAGGCGGGCGCGGCGCGGCTGGCGTGGATGGAGGTGTGGCGGCCGGCGGGCGGCAACGCGTCGGCGGGCTGCGCGCACGCGTGCGGCGCGCTGGGCGCGTGCATGGCGGGCGCGCTGTGGTGCGACGGCGCGGCCGACTGCCCGGGCGGCGCGGACGAGGCGGGCGCGTGCGGCGCGGGCGCGCGGCTGCTGGCGGCGCTGGGCGCGCCGGCGGCGGCGGGCGCGGCGGGCGCGGCGGGCGCGCTGCTGGCGCTGGCGCTGCTGCTGGCGCTGGCGCTGCGGCGGCGGCGCGCGCGGCGCGACAAGCGGCTGCTGGGCGCGCTGGCGGCGGGGCGGCGGCTCACGGAGGAGCTGCTGTGCGACGGCGGGTCGCGCGCGTCGCGGGCGTCGTCCGTGTCGTCCTGACGCCGCGAGCGCTCCGTCGAGTACATACACGTGGACCGCGAGACCACGGTGTGACGGAGCGCCGCCCGCGCGCCCCGCGCCCCCCGCGCGCCCCGCGCGTCCCGCCTCTCGCCCATCGCCATCACTGCCGACGAAGTTGTATCGGAACTTCGAATAATTGACTGCGGCGATCCCGCTTACCGTTCAGTTTGTGTTGCGTCCGCGCACGCCGCCCGCCGCGCGGGCGTTCCGCGGTGTAAATACGTGTACAGTGCGGCGAACGGCCGTGCGATGCGACGCGACTGTCGCGTCGCAGGTCGTGACGCGGTCGCGTCGAATATCTTCGAATTGAGTCGTTTCGTTGTTATCGTTTCGAAGTGTATATTCTACGATATTTTCGATGAACTATCCCGTCCCTCGTTTTCACTTAAGTTGTGGATCGCTAATATATAAATAAATATTATATAGTTCAAAACTTGAAGTTTGAGTTTTATTTGTATATAATAATTTTATCATAGAGTCTACGGGAGAGAGTCGGGGGAGGGGGGTTTCACAATCCGTCCGTCATCCGGCGACCGTAGTCTCGCACCATCGGTTGACGGGTGTTTGAGCTGCGGCAATGAAGTACGCGTCGGTATAAATGTAACATAACACGCAAGCAGCGGTACGTATCACCCGACCCGAGCGGCGGGAGGGGTGGATGGAGCACGGGCGGTATGAACATAAGTACAACTTTTCATAAATACTGCGAAATCATGAATTTGAGTGACTTTAAGGCCTATAGGTGTTCAAATCTTTTGCGTTCAATCTATACTATTATAATAAAGAGAGAGCGCGAATTTTGTGAGTTTGTATGTATGTCCGGAGCAAACTTTGGAACCACCGCACCTATTACAATAATTCTTTTACCATTTCAAAGGTGCATTATTCCAGATGGTTATAGGCTATAATTATGTTAATAAATGTATTATGGCTAGATATTATGTGCAAATTTGTTAAAGAAGTCGGAAATTTTTTTGACTCTTAAACGTTTTCAAGGCGTGCGCTGGGTCATATACTGTTATTGGATGAAAATGATGTATGGGTGAATTGTTCCTCTTAAAGAGTTCTAAAAAAAAGTCCGCGATAGCATATGTCTATATTCTAAGGATAACTTACAGTAACCATTTCTATCTTTCAAATTTTGATTAAAAATAATGAATTATTTTCGAAGCTTCTTTAACCGATGTGATGTCAATCTATATCTAAATAAATATGTTTATTATCGTAAATATTTAATTTAGAACATATTTGTCCTTTACACTATACAATTTAAATAAATAACTTTGGAATTATCGGAAAATTAATATTTCCGCGCGACAAAATAATAAAATGGTGCCGGCTGGCGCGGCGGGGCACGGTGGCGGGTATCGGTGCGGGATCGTGTGGTTCCTGTGGTGATCTTATTGACAATCGTCTCCTATAAGAAGCTAACAAGAACAAATATTTAATTTTCAACCCGGACGAAGTCGGCGCGGGCTTCTAGTATCTTGATAAAACTTCTCGGATTGATGGATACGTGATGCACAATCAGCATTGTATTATTGTAGTTCACCCACGAGCGACATTAGTCAGTGCTCCGTGCGCCTCCACTGTGAACACTCGGGTGACATACACAAGTGTCCCAACAGGTCACGTGTTTTATGTTGGAGTACTCGCCTCCCTCGGTTGTGGACCCGAAGTCGATTACTGGTGCAACAACAGATTATTCACGTTCAAAATATTTTATATTTTCATAAACTCTCTCTGGCTCTTATGACAAGTCGAAACTTATCACCGGTTCTAATAGGTACCATTATTAGGTAGGTCTATTAATAGATTTGACAATGCATCCGTGGTTGAAGAACAAATAAATTAATATCTCGAGCTAGCGACGCGGTGCGGCAGGGGGGGGGGGGGGGGGGGATAGTCGTCAATGTCACCGCGAGCTGGTAGTAAAGAAAGGAAATGAAATCCAATAAAATCCTCCGAACCCGACATTAAGTATTCTCGGCGGTGCGCTGTTTGTTCAAGGGGATTCCTCGACATAAGTACCAGCGCTCCCCCGCCCTCCCCTGCCCTCCCCCGCCCTCCCGCGCTCCCCACTTTCAGATTCTGTTTATAGTCAATCAATGCGGAAGTACGCAGTTCATTAGGTAGTGACGCCACTGTTTGGTTATAGTATTGACATTAAATGTCCTATTATTCCCCATCTGTATCTGGTAGTATTTATCGTGACGCTTCAGAACTTGCTAGGGTCCACCACCGTGGTGACCCCGACGTGATAAGCCATTAAGCCACTCGATCTTTAGTCCCTCGCCTGTGATCAGGCCGGTGTTTAGTTCTCTCATCCTCCGTAACAGCACACTTGGCTTCTGGTCGCCGAGCTCCAAGCCACTGATCAGTTTCTGAAAATTTTCCACTTCAGATTTTTCGTATTCGGTGAGCAGTCGGCGCTTAATAGGGATGTTAACAATTTTTCGGAACTGCTTTTATTTATTTATTTATTTTATTTATTTTGAAAATTGACTCTTGTTTACCATTAAAAAAAATATTTTATTTTAAAATATTAGTATTTTCGATGAGAAAATATACAAAATTAAAGTAATTTAGAATATTCCCGCTAAAACACTCCACAACTGTCACGTGACTGACATGACGTCATGCGTCAAACAAACATTGGTCGCGATTCATGGCATACATACAGCCGTCAGCTTGTTTCGCGATTAGTGACGTCACAAGCTCTTGGCGTTTGCAGTCACGTGACATCAGATTATAAATATAGCATTTAAAATCATTTTTAATAAATTTATTAAGTTATATTAAATTACAAAAATGTGATTTTCGATATTCTAATATTACAAACTATCATAAAATTAACACTAAACATTAATTTGTGATTAGTATTAACATCCCTATTGCCTCGTCTTTCCCAGCGGCCGGCGTGTTGTACAGCAAGTGCGTGACAAGCTGTAAATCTGATGGCTCTAGTTTTTGCAGCACATTTCTGAATTTTTGGTGGATCCACCACAGCTTCGAACTGCACTAACCGTGCCCCGGGAACGGCGCGCCAAAATGGTAGTAGTCTTGACTGAACCGAGATAAATAATGAGGCGATACACACAATCGACTTATTAGAAATCGTCATAAATTGGAAACGCCATGATTTCGCCTGGGGAAATCCTTTGTGGGGATGAGTGTAGGTACGCTTATATAATTTGATCCCGAAGGAATTACTGGATTTTCCATAGCACAAAAAATGCGTACAAACACATTTATTAAGTCGGGGTTATTACAAAGTTAGTGAATTGCGCGCGACCAGCGTCGCCGCGCCGCTCTCTGCCAGTCTGTTTGAGCACTCAGTAAACACAGTGTCCCCTAAATAAGGGAACAGACCCCGTCACCTGCTCGCGCCGCCACACTCACATTTTGCTAATTGTACGGTTACCGCGGTGTAGCGTATACTAGATCTGTAGGTAAGCGAATATATTAGACGCGTAACATCAGACTCTAGATGTGGGTAGATAGTAACAATACAACTGTATTGTTACTATAAATGCAGCCACCATGCGGTGGGTGTCTGTCTTATATCGGCGTCATCGTGTCAGCACATGTGAGTGAACTCTGTATTATGCTATGTATAGATAGCCATTATGTGTGTTGTTGTACTGGACAAGCCAGTACAAGTGGCGACCCTGCCAGGATCAAAGTAATCGAACAAAATTTTATTAATTAATTATTGTTAGCAATGCATGTGTGTCAGTACTTTTAATTTATCTATTCGTGATAGTATAATGAAAGTGAAGGTATGGCTTATTAAGCTAAATTCGCTCTGAATAATGCCGTTGCAGTAAAATTTATTTGAACTTAATGTCGGTGGTACCTAAAGAAACGTTACGTTATTCCAGTAAAGCGTTATTTTGTTGTAAACATAAATGTAGAATTCAATCGATACTATGGAAATGAACGGATCCATATTCAAAGATTTTGGTAGGGTAAATTGTGATTTCTACTCCGTTTATGAATTTGGATGCGTTTTTTTGTTGTTCTAAAAGCCAACAACAAAATAAGATCGGTTCTTTATTATTCATTATGGTAAATTGTAAATAATCAGACTGTCTGGAACTGTCTGTAATCCGAATGTGATATATGTGTCTGACGGGACTAGTGTGGCATGGCAACTAATGGTTAGTTCCGGTCGGTAACACTCGTAAAATTGCTTAAGGTACGAATAGCAAACCAGTGTATAATATACTCTGGCGGGCCAGATCTAGAAACTTAGACGTGTTATTGTTTTAATAGTGTCCTTAAAAAAGACCACAAGCGCCGTGGTTTAAGACTAAGATGAAGGGGCTGTAGGCTAAGACCCACGCAAACAAATGTAGATGTGTAAAGGTTTTGTGGATTCCGTATACGCACTAGCATAAAAGCACGAAATTTGTTGATCGGTGTACATAATGGTGACTAAATTTATTATGATTTGAATACATACTAATATCATTTTTAAAGCCTGTCCAGTTAGCCTTTAGATTCCATTTAGATGAGTAATAGTTATCATTATTTCTGAGACGAAATAAAAATATTAATTATAATTATTATTGTTAAATAGTTGGATATGCCTTTGGCGGAATATGTTGGACCTATTATGATTATTATGTCACCTATTATGTGCATTGATTTTGCAAATGTAACGGAGGTAGTTCGAGAAATCGAACGGTACCTAAAAAAAAAAAAAAAAATCTGGTAAGTTCGCGATGCAAATCGGAACTGTACCAGCGAGGTAGTCGATACCGATAGTAAAAAAAAAAAAGGAAATTTAGTAAAAAAAAAGGAAATTTGGTAAGTTCGCGATGCAAATCGGAACTGTACCAGCGAGGTAGTCGATACCGATAGTAAAAAAAAAGGAAATTTAGTAAAAAAAAGGAAATTTGGTAAGTTCGCGATGCAAATCGGAACTGTACCAGCGAGGTAAAAAAAAGGAAATTTAGTAAAAAAAAAAAAGGAAATTTGGTAAAAAAAAAGGAAATTTGGTAAGTTCGCGATGCAAATCGGAACTGTACCAGCGAGATAAAAAAAAGGAAATTTAGTAAAAAAAAAGGAAATTTGGTAGGTTCGCGATGCAAAACGGAACTGTACCAGCAAGGTAAAAAAAAAAAAAAAAGGAAATTTAGTAAAAAAAAAGGAAATTTGGTAAGTTCGCGATGAAAATCGGAACTGTACCGGCGAAGGTAGTCGATACCTAACAAAAAAAAAAAAGATGCATGGATCGGGGCGATCTGAGGATGACCGATGCCATGGCAACTCAGTATGTATGCCGTGCCTCGGAGAGCACGTAAAACTGTCGGTCCTGCGCCTGATCTCTCTCCGGTCGGGTCGATTTTTCCCCGTCCCATCGGACTATGAGAGTGAGGGAATAGAGAGTGCACTTGTGTCTGCGCAAATACTTGTGCACTATAATATCTCCCGCGCAGATGGCTGATCTCGTGGCCGAATTCGGTCAGGAGGACCATCATATGATTGGATCCCACGGGTAGTTGGCACAGTGGCCAATCTAGTTAAAAGTAAAAGTCCAAATCTAAAATTAAATAAAAGAATAATATTCTTGTCATAGACCTTGTATTGTGTCATATTGTTTTTAGAAGTTAGTGGCTCAACAATACTGACCTGATATTACGATGATATGTTTCAAGTGATTAGTAACTTTCATGTTATATGATATGATTGAGTGGATACGATAGCAATCGCACCTCAATCGAATAAATATTACCATCTTGGTTTTAGCCGAGTATAATTGGCTAAATAAAACCAAATAGGTTTTAGAGAAAACTTCGTTCAAACTAATCCCTGGATCTGATATTAAAATATTAGTGTTCCATATTAATCAGGGACTGGAAAAAATGCTATTAAAATGTTAGGTAATCCCTGCTTCTAGGAAGCGGTTACAATCAGTGTTACAAAGGAAACTTAAATAATAACAAACTCGGAAAATGATGGTTAAAGGCACCCAGTACTATGGTAATTTAGCTGGTATTTTTATTAGCACTAAAAAGCTTGTACCAATTAGCTACCTATATTAATGAATAATAAAATGTTAAAATCAGTAATCAAATGTTTTCTGGGTGTAGGTGTCAGTTTTATAAGCGTCGAGTTTGGCATTTATTTTTATTTCAAATCACAAGATCACAAAATTACATCATTTAAAATAAAAAAAAAAGGCATAACATATATATTTGAAGTATGTCAGCACAATTGTGTTTTCACATTATTTTAAGAATTTTTATCCTAAATTCATACAGTGTCACAATTATTTAAGGAATTTGTATTCATAATATTGTTAACGCATAGTTGGATAAATAATAGCAATGCTAAAACTACGAAGTATCTGTCAAATATTCTTTGAGTAATAACTGTGTTGAATAAAATGTCTTGGGAATATGATGCTGATTGCTGGTAGGTTGTTGTAAGTTTGTGATACATGCCAATAATAACTGCACATTAGCTAAAAAATTAAAAAAAAAAAAAAAAAAAAAACGAAAAGGAAATGGAACGTGTAATGAAACGCCATTGTTGTTGTTGTTTTAGCTTTCTGAATGAAACACCGTTGTCAATTTGAGATGTCAACGGTGGTGCGATGTCATTTGTCAGTGTCATACGTCTACGTATACTGCATTTCGTTCGTGTAGTATAAACCATTCACGATTTTAGTTTCATAATAACCTAAAAGTCTAACTTTGATTTTGAATTAGTCAAAAAAGCCGCAAGTTCTAGAAGTTTTAAAACTTAGGTAAACAATTGGCAATATCATTATATTGCTATGCATAATTCATTCTTGTAAACGTGAGTGGGTTAAAGTTCCATAAATTTTTGGCATTATTCTTTATCAAGATACAGCTTACATCAGTCTGTAGGGCTTGGGTTACATGCAATTGACAGGATCAAATTTAAAATAGATTATTTTTAGTTGCCGATATATTTCCTTACGGCAAGATTGACAATTGGGCATTTTCGTTAAATCACAGGGTATAAAAAACACTGCGGTTTTAAATGGGGCATGCTTTAAATATGATGGAATTTTAAAATTGCAAACTATCTGTTTTGTAACGAAAATCAAATCGATATATCATATAATGTTAGCGAAATATTGGAATAGTAAAGATATACAACTTCGATGTATTGAAGGTGGTTTTATAAAATCGATGTTTGACTTTGTTGACGACGTAGGCGCCGGTCTGGCGGCGCGCCGTGGGGATAAATACAGCGGATTTGACGATGCGAGTTCGGTCTCTCTCAGAGACTCATTCGGCTGTTAGATGCTTCCACGTCTGGGTCGTTGTATTTGATTGGTGGGTTGTGATAGTAATCGCGCCCTAGTCGAATAAATATTGCCCTGAGGTTTAGATGAGTGTAATTGATTAAATGATGCTTGGATGTGTTTGATAGTTGCCCTCACGTTCAGATGGCGGTTTGTCTGAAGTGTTGTGGTTGAATTGGTTGGATGTGAGGACAGGGGCCGTTATATGTGATTATATTTATGACCAGGTCAATAAATATTGGTCGTTCTGTAGATTTCACGTACTTGGGCTGAATTAGGCATAATTCTATCCGATAGAAAACTTCCTCAGAGAATTCAAGGTAGTTTTCAATAAATACATTTTAACTTTATTTGCATTTATAAATGGTTAATCTTAGAATAATTTCGGATGGCATAGTTGGTAGGTAATAATTTTTCCTTCCGGATTTAGATTATTACATTTGTATCAGTGCAATTATAGGCACTTAGTGTTCAGATAGATCCATTAAATATTTTCGTTGGTTGAGATCACTTATTTTGAGATTTTGTTACAATAAGTTCAGTTCGGGGAAAAAAGGAAAAGGAAGAGAGCACAGTAGATGCGACTATGTGTAATTAGGTTAGTGGCTTTCTAGCTATCAAGGTTAAGTAATAGTAGTACCCGTGCTAGGTACATTGGATTATTTATCCATATTACTATTTTGTCAAATGACCGCTGACATGACAAGCAATATGAAAAATAAAATTAAAACAAGGAAGAGATGTAGCGTATACTAGATCTGTAGGTAAGCGAATATATTAGACGCGTAACATCAGACTCTAGATGTGGGTAGATAGTAACAATACAACTGTATTGTTACTATAAATGCAGCCACCATGCGGTGGGTGTCTGTCTTATATCGGCGTCATCGTGTCAGCACATGTGAGTGAACTCTGTATTATGCTATGTATAGATAGCCATTATGTGTGTTGTTGTACTGGACAAGCCAGTACACGCGGGATAATTACCATATTATATAAATGCCACAAACTTTACAATGCTAATTTAGTCGTTCCCCTTAAAGGATCCCGCTCGAAACTGAAATAGATAACGTTACAGCCTCGCCGCCTACTCACCGCAGACGTTTCGACAGCGTTACGAGTCTGTCGACGAGCGAGCGATGCAATGGTCTGCAGAGAAAAATGGACGCAAAAAAATCGCAAATGCGTGTGTCATATTGTTAAAAAACTTTTTCAGCAAAGCACAAAACCATTTTTTTTTTTAATTTTACTTTAATAAATGTCCTTATAAATATTGACGATTTAGGAAACTATCGAAGTGGGCGTTTTTAGATCTCTCGGCCTGGAGTTTATCCCAAAACCAGCTAAGCGTAAAAAGCTAAAACTTGTGCATAATTTTAATTTTAGTCATATCCTGTAGTTATTATGTAGTATTTTATAGTGGCTGTTTATTTTGTATTTACTGCATGACTACAGAGTCATGCAGTACCTAAATACAAAATAAACAGCCACTATAAAATCATTCAACTATAAAATAGAAACTACTGTAAACTTCCGTCGATGACATATAAGGTGGTAGGCGGAGGCGAGGCAATCATTCGGGTCAGCTATTGTTCGCGCGTCGTTGAGCGTCGGTGGGGTCGGGCGGAATCACTCGGCGGGGTGTGAAGGGTCGTGTGGTTGTCGCTGCTTGCATCGCAATAATTAGTACCCTTAGGACGGGTCACACGCCTACCAATAGGTACAAGCAATAGCTTGTCCTTCTATCAATCTTTTTTTATACAGTCGAGTCTTCTAGAAGTGAACGTGGCGAGCGCGAGGTAAGCAATAACTACAGCGTAACATTATTCTAGTACAAATTCGGAGGACAAAAAATTTTGTGTTTGTGACTTCAAGAGTACAAACTCGGAGGAAAAAAAATTTATATACTTCAAGAGTACAAACAACAAACAGCTAAATAAGCTAGTGGTTCGCCCACTGATTTGAGGTGAGCAATGCTAGAGTGTTTCAGGAAAATAATTCAAGCAATACGCGTCGAATTGAGAACCTCCTTTTTTTAAGTCGAATAAAAAAGGAACAAACATAACTCTTTCCCTACGCGCCGAATACTGTGTGTTCACTAGGTAGTTGCCGACGACGCGCGGTCGGATGCTGCGGGAGCGGATTCATCTCCCGCTCGTCACGCGAAGCTCATTTCACGGGTGATAAGTTATCACGACCGTTCGGGGATGAGACGGGACCGACATTTTACGGAGCGTACACTTTGAGCCGTGTAAAAAATAACAATTAATGGCCTCTGAAACATTTCGTACGTTTTGCGGTCACTGACCACGCGTTTACTGTGTACAGAGGAAAATATTGTGTCATTTGCATAATGTGGTTTAAATATCTGGAAACGGTTGGGAATGAACGGCTGCGTATGAATAAAATGTTAAACAAAATAAAAATTCTTTTCAAAAAACCGACTTCAAACGCCACTACAAAGTATAAAAATAATTTTATTTTGTACACGTTTGTTGAAGTCGGGCGGGCTTAAATAGAAACGGTGAATCCGATACGCGATGCTCGCCCGATTTCAATAAGCGTGTCTTTTATATGTCACCATAAGATAAGCGTCGCGCATCGATTTCATCGTTTCTAGTTAAGCCCGCCCGACTTCAACAAACGTGTACAAAATAAAATTATTTTTATACTTTGTAGTGGCGTTTGAAGTCGGTTTTTTGAAAAGAATTTTTATTTTAAGCTTTTTAGTGTAGCTTGTTCCTGCTCTCTTTCTCCCCTCCCTCCAACGCTACGGTACTAATGTAGTTCTACACTTGGTACCTACAGTACTTACACAAACAGTTCCTAAATCCTCACAGTTTAGGTAAGCAGTACCCCTGCAGCATCAGTATTGAAGAGCGAGGACCTTGAATTCCACGATGTAGAATATGCTTGATACTAACAATATCAGTTCGCAAGCGAAAGTTCCTAAATCCTCACAGTTTAAGTGGGCAGTACCCACCAGCATCAGGATTGAGGAGTTAGAACCTAGACCTCGATGAAGTAGTATATGCTTATTACATACAATAACAATTCATGATTAGCAGTTCCTAAATCTCTACAATTTAGGTGGGCAGTACCCTGCAGCATCAGGATTGAGGAACTAGAACCTAGACCTCGATGGTGTAGTCTATGCTTATTACATACAATAACAATTCATGATTAGCAGTTCCTACATCCCTATAATTCAGGTGGGCAGTACCCTGCAGCATCAGGATTGAAGAGTAGGACCTGGAGCTCTATGATTTAGTATATGCTTAGACCAAGCATACCAATTCGTAAACGATGGTTCCTAAAGTCCCATAATTTAGGGGGGAAATACCCCTGCAGCATCAGGCTTGAGGAGTTGAAGGTAAAAATTTTTATGGGACCATTTCGTGAGCTTCTTCTGTCGATTAAAAAAAAAATCTCGTGAATCGGTTCAGAAACCTCGGAGTAATCGGCGGGCATACATAAAAAAAAAAAAAAAAAAAAAAAAAAGATACCGGCCGAATTGATAACCTCCTCCTTCCAAAAATGGAAGTCGGTTAATAAATTATATACAACATACAACAACATACTGAGCGACAGAGAATATGAGCAAGCAACAGCGGGCGACCGCGGACAGTGCGCGGAGCGTGGCGCCGGGGTCCAGTTCAACACGAGGAGATCTGCAGACGAGCTCGGCCAAGTCGCACCGGGGAAGTGGAAGCGAGCAAGCAACAGCGGGCGACCGCGGACAGTGCGCGGAGCGTGGCGCCGGGGTCCAGTTCAACACGAGGAGATCTGCAGACGAGCTCGGCCAAGTCGCACCGGGGAAGTGGAAGCGAGCGGTCGACGCAGGTGTAAAAACCGATAGTAATTAGGTTTCCTTTTAATGTGGTGTAGGTACAATAAAGTTTATTTATTTTATTTCATTTCATTTAATGGACAAAAAATCTGGCAAATCTACAGAAATATGTAAATGAAACGCTACTGTTATTATCTCAAATTATATTATTTGTTAGCTACGAATATAACACGATTCCTTCGTACGCTGTCATCTGATTAATTATGAATTAACACTCCCTTGCGGCAGTAACAAGTACTCGTTTGTTCGTAAACTAATTCAAGCAGACCCGAGCCCTGATTTTACAAACAAGCTTCTTTGCAGTCGCTTTCCCGACAACATCGCGGCCGAGCGTGAAGGGAGCCGGGATTTAATTAGGCCGCGCCGCGCCGCGCCGCTCTCGGCCATCCCTCGCTAATCCTGTTACAAAATTATAACGTTTCATGAGTTTGTATGATGTTTTTAGATGTTAGATGACCTGTTCAAAAATTCAATTAATATTTTCAATGCGAAAGTGTTCCATCTTCACTTTTGATGCGAAGATAACATGTATCTCGGAAACGGGCAAACTTTACTTTTTAACCCGAAAAATCCTTCTGTCCTACGTGAAGCTTGCGGCCAACAATACGTAGGTAAGTAATAAACATTGATAATGCGAATTCGAGTTGCTTTAGTCGGAATCACTGACCTCTATTATAATGGTCAGTGACCGGAATGCAGTATATGCACATAAACATAGTATGTATTGCTTATAATTATTATGAACTCTGTTGTTAATAATTTTATTTACCATTGGTGACGCCACCTTTTTGGTTTTTATTTGGATTGACGTTATATGTCAAAATAATTCCCATCTACCCTCCGTTTCCCTTCGTGCACTAAAATGACGTTCGTGGTGTCAAAATTGCGACGCCATGACAGCTAGTTCAGTTCGAACTTTTCGTCTCCGCGAGGCGCATGCACCCATTGTGTCGCCCGTCCTCGTGTTTTAATCAACCAACGAAAAAGAGTGTGTGTGAACGACTTCGCTGCCCAGCTGACGCCGACGTGTTCCGGAGTGGCCGATAGTGGAGGTGCGCACCTGGCTCCAGTCCCGGGGACTTACAAGGTTAGTGCACGGAGATCCCGCTATCCCTTCATTCGCCCCTGATCCTTCGGAACATCTAAATTCAAAATTCATACAGTCCACAGCTCAGGCTGTCGAAGGTGGACAGTGGCGTCCGTTTCTACACCAACCATCATATTTTACTTTTAAGTTTTAAAGTTGTTTTACTACTCAAATTATTTTACAAAAATTCTGGCAAATTAATTATTTATTTATGTATTTTGGACTCGAAAGGACAAAGGGTACCCCCGGCATCTTTGGAAACTTACGCCGCTCGGGCGAAGTCGCAGACTAAAGCTTATGTTGTGTTAGCTTCATGTTCGATTGTGGAAGTCTGTCAGCTTAGAATTGCTACTGTATAGTCAATAGTAATTCCGCTTTGCGGGATCAGCACAAGCAGCCCGCGCTGTTTCTGGTCACGTCCCTGTATTGTGTTTGTGCAGTGTACCTACAGTGTACAGTGTATAATGTATAATGGAACAAGGGCTGCCAAACAATATGCTAATGAGGTGCGGTGTTTAATTACTTGATTGGATTGATGGCTACTGCATTTAACTAATTTATATTATTTTAATCATAATATTATTTATACAACTCGCAGCATACCCGCCAATCATTTATTGGTAATTTAGAGGAATTTCTTTAGAGGAATCTCTTTTTAATTGTGGGTTTTTGCAATTGTGCGGGAACCCTTTGTTTTTCCGGCAAAAAGTCAATTTCACTGTTATCTAAATTTTTCTTGTTTGGAAACCTAAAGTTTAAAATAAAGAAAGTCGTTTTAGATAGATAGGAGACAAGACGGAGTTACAACGTGTAACGTGTAGTCGTGTACCTCTTTAGGTACTGTTAGGTATTGTGGTGCAGATAAAACCAACTCTATCATTTATCAGTTTCCCGGCCGGATCCGGGCGTCGCCGGTCGACGTTCGCCGCTTTCCTGTGCCCTTAGTATGAGCCCGGACATCTCACCAAAGTTGACAGTTTTCGAACATAAAATTTTATCGTTAAAAATGCAATAAGTACCTACAAAAAAAATACATACAATAAGTAAACCATGTTATTACCAACGCCATACATAAATTCGCATTAAAGACCAAGTCGACAACTGAATGCGAAACATCAAACAGAAAAAACGCAAAGCAATGTGTATGGACCCTGCGCGCTGGCCTAATCCATAAAATATTAGGACCCCCTGTACCATGAGACGCCGTAAGTCTTTCACTCGAATACACAAAGTAATAAAACTAACAGCAAAGTAAATTGCACCTAATACTCTCGCTTTAGATCTAGCATTTATCACTTCAGATTTTTGTATTTAAAATAAAAGCATTGAATTTTTGAGTTTAGATAAAAGTCGTCGAACGTAAATCATTTAAAATTAAATAGGTATAAAGGACTTCACACACGGCAGCTATAATGTAAAGATGTATATTATAGCACGATACATCTCATTACATCTTTCCATATAAATCGTCAGGAGACCACACACGACAGATATAATGTATATTTTTACATCTTCGTATCTTAAGATACAGAGCGATACGAAAATATACATTTATATTTCGATACATATCATTTTGAGACGTATACCAATGGAATAAAGGGAAAGATATATACATTACCTGCTCTGTGTGTGATAGGTTAAGATAATGTAAAGCTATAACATCCCGGGATGCAATGTACATTAATATACATTATAGCTGCCGTGAGTGAAGTCCTTTAAATACCAGAAATTGCCCGTTGAAGGTTGATGGCGATTTAAAATTTACGTCTTACATTACAATGAACACCGTCGAGACGTGAAAACCTGCACTAGCTCTACTGCAGGCGGGACAGCTATAAATAGCACAAGTGCAGTGAAACAGGACGCACAGGACGCACAGGACGCCACCACGCGCGTCCTGCGAGGCGGGCGGCGGCGGCGCGGCGGCGCGGCCGAGGACGCGGCCGGTCACGTGCGCTGCGTCCCAGCGGTCACAGCGCACATCTATAGTTATGAATATAACAGGTTCGCAAGCATGGATATTGTTCAAGTCAATGATCGCTAAAGTACTTGTTAAGCGCGCGATTAGTATCGTCTAGACGCCCAATGCAGTATAATGCAAGTTTAGTTTTCAACCAGACGGAGGTCAGCATATTTTGTGGAATAATGAGTATTTACTTACAATGGAATCCGACTGAAAAAAATGTTACCGTATAAAATACTAATAGTTATGCTAAATGCGAAAGTACTCTTAACTCTATCTGCCTGTCTGGATATTTATTACCTTTTCATGCCTCAACCACTGAACGGATCGTGAGTCTTCTGTAGACATTTCTACCATCTACGATGTTGTGCCGCTAGTGTCGAGAGATATTATGAATTTTAATAAATAATTGTACAAAGTTAATAGTACACAGAGCTTCGATCACAGAAGAAAAAATAAGGATTCAGTACTTCATACTTCAACAATTATTCAAATGCATCATTGTTCTTGACTTATGTTATCGTGACACATGCTGTCCCGACTCCCGGCTCAAAACTACGGATTGCGGCTTTTTAATTTTATGATTATTTTATTAAATATTTTTTATTGCATTTCATGACTATGTAAGTAAATCTTATGCGTCCTGACACGTATTTCACGTTTATGTTCATTTTATAGTCTCCTAATGCCATTAAAAATTTAACTTCAAAATTTTCAATAATTAATGTAATTCAATAATGCGCATTAAAATTTAAGCAAGTGTACTTAAAAATTAAACACATTATTTACAACTTTGCAATTCAACACCGCATTATATCCATCCAAAGTTTTTACTTATAATATTCAGTATTATAGCACTATATTATTTTTAGTATATTAAAATAAAGGAAAAAAAGAAATATTTTTTATTTTTCACTAATCCAACTAAAAATAGAACATCAAATAAAAAGCATAATAAGAATAAATTGATGGTCTCCAACCCGGATCTTTCGTAAAAAGTACAGCATTAATCCACTTTCTAGCCTTTCTGCAGATTGTGCAGGAATAATAACTATTGAAAACTTAGATCTATTATTATTTTCGTCCTCGTCACAATGCGGTTAACAACGAAAAAAATATATAATCAAAAATTTCAAAAAATCAATTCATTAATATTTAGGGTTCTGGTATCATATTGTCGACTTTATTGTTGCATCTCAAACTGTTCACTTATCTAAAAGAAGACTTTGCAAATCGCTTTCAAGGATGAGTATTTATTAATTCTAAAGAAGCCGTCTCCACTTTTATCAACCAGATTCAATGTATGACATAAATGATCTTACCGAGTAAGTGCACTCGGTGGTTACACAAATCGGACTAACATGCGGTATCCACTTATTTTTCTATGATCGAAGACACAGAGTCGTCGCACACAGCCTCACACAGCAGTCCTCCAGTGAGCCGGGCTAATTAATAGCGGCGTTAAGTGCAGGTGACCCTCGGTAACCCGCCACCCCTCGCCGCCCCTCGCTCGCCCGCGCCGCGTCTCGCGACGTGACAGCGGCCGCGGGGCTAATCTCAGATAAAGGATACATTTATGCGTGGTCATGTGGCGCACTAGTCGGGAGCCCCGGTTGCAGACTTGGTGTTATCCATTTTCAATCGAAATCCCGATATCAAGCGATTGCATAAGATAGAATAGTCCAGTCAAAACAAGGTTTAACCTCTGGAAAATTGCGAAAGTTTTGAAACTTTGCACATCGAATTATGGGTACCTAGGTATGAATATACCAAAAGTCCTCATGCGTACGAGGCGAGCTCTAGCGGCAATTAGCGGAAACAGGACTCTTTTTTTGAATTTTTGTAAATATCCTATAGTAGCCTATACGTTGCCCGATAATATCAGCTATCTACCAGTGAAAGTCGCGTCAAAATCGGTCTAGCCGTTCCCGAGAATAGCGGTAACAAACAGACAGACAGACAAAAATTTTAAAAATTGTTTTCTTGGTATAAGTAACGTATTTACTTTCGTATGCAGTTAGTAAAAAGCTGTTCTTTTGATATTACAAATAGACGCTTCAATTTTATTTATTTGTATAGATTCGAACTACGTAGTGATTTTGCAAATTATTGCTAAAATGGCATTGAGTAGTAAGCCTTACACACAAAAATTTCGAAATGAATGGCTCAGTGAAGATCCTTTTCGAGGTTGGTTGAAAGAAGTTTTTTGATTTTTTAATTAAAATCATTTTAAAACATCAGCTCTTTTTTTGAAAGAAATTTAGCTCTTTTTTAGATTTGATCTAGCTCTTTCCCCAAAAACAAGTTGGCAACACTGGCGCCGAGCGCAGAGGGCCAGAGGCAGTCGCCGCGCGGTGCTGGACGCGCGCCAGTCGCTCTCCGACAACTGAAAAAGGATAGCGCACAGTTAATACGATCCATTACATTATATCGATTGATCCGTTCATATAAAGTATATATCGAATTCGATATATTAAAGTTAACTTCGAAAGTTATTTACGCTGGAATTTTGTTTGTAAAAGCCACTAAAAATAGACCTCTTTGAAATTTTGAAAAATTCTGTTTGTACACCTAAAGACTGAAAAAATTAAGTTGATCCCCGTAAAGTGGGACAATCTAATTTCAAGGGACGAATTTGGCACATCATGTGCTCCGAATACGTAATTAGCCATACACGTCGGCTGCCCGGCGCCGGCAGGTAGCGGGTAGCGGGTAGCGGGTAGCGGGTAGCGGGTAGCGGGTAGCACCGGCCCGCATTACGTGCGGTCGCTGGCTTCGAGTCGGCCTCGTTCACGTCGTCACACAATCGTATGACTTGACAGTGGACAGCTCTGTGAGCACATCGTCCGAGACTCGATAGCGGGCGGGATCCCGCGGCGTCCAACGGCGACCTCATTCAGAAGGGAGCAAATCGCAATGTTTATATTTCAACAAGACAACATAGTTATGTCCAGCGGTGAACGTCTATCTATTGACGAAGAAGACCTCGCCAACGCACTCGTTCGCATGAGTATCCCCAACGAATTCGTGCTTTGTGCACGTTTTACGTTTTAAATGGCCTACGCGTTTAGCCGTCGATGCATTCACGTGCGGCAGCGAAACAAATAACGCCTCAAAGGCACGAAACTCGGCCGATCGTTTGCCTGCCGCGAGCGAATACGTCACGAGTACGTAAGTATAACACGGGGGATGCACCGCAAGGGCACCATGCAAGTTGTGTAGCAAGGACTGTGGAGAATACGAGTAGCTACTAGTTTGATTAGAACGCTTCAAAGCTTTGCCTAACTTCGTCCGGATGGAACCAAGTTCAGTAGGTGCACGAAGCGAAAGTATCACATACACACCTCGCGCTGCAGCTCTTATACTTATATGTCGTGTACAGGCAGCCTTAGCCTGATATTTGCCCGCCGAAAGGCCTGTATCTGTAGGTGGCACTAAAGAAACTTTACGTGTACTGTTGCAGCTCTAACTTGGCGCAGTACCAGCGGCGAGCGCTGCGTTCTCGATTTAATTTATTTCTCCGTGAATGGATAATAATCTGTTAGTATCTATCATGATTTACTCGTATCTACAAGCGGCCCGGCTTTAACAGATTTAGCAGTTGATCTAACGGACAACCAGATAGAACTCCGGCGGTTGCTCTGTTAAAATTTCATTAACTGAATAAAATGATTTATTCAGACGCCACCCTCTCGAAGAACACTTTAATCTTCTTAAGGGCAGCACCTGCATTTCTGTTGGTAATAAATTAAAGATCCAAATTATTATATATTATGATAATAAGTAAATGCCGTCTCGCACATTGCTGGAATTAATTCAATTCACCTTAATTCACGAACACAGTTCAAACACAACAGACACGAAAGATCAAAGCTACGGATTAACACATGGACAATGGACATTTTAAGTATTTGTGTTGCAAGGATTAAGGAAACTAGCTCTTAGTTTGATTAGAAGTTTCTTGATGCTATTTTCAATTTTCAACCTAGATTTACAAAACGAAATCAGATATGTCGCAATGAGGATCGCGCATTTGACGGTTATATAAAATATAGGCATATAAGTTTCGAAGTTTGTTTCTCCGAAACAAAAGTTGGCTAAAAACTTTGTTGTTTTACGAGAAGTAGTACTTTCTCAATTCTATACTGTACTAGCTTTTACACAACTTCTTCTGAGTGGAGTAAGACTTTTCAAAATTCCTGCGTGAACTCGCAGACACTCAACTGCATACTTATGCAAAGAATCACGTGAATCCATTGTTCCGATGCTGTGTGATTAAAGGACAAACTGACCGAGCAACAAATTTATACACTATCGCGTTTAAAATATTCGTACAAGGACTTATGTAATAAGGGAAGTTGTGAAATATTTACTTGTGGCTACTTCACCCCTACCAACTTAGACCGGCGGGTATTTGTAGCGTATAGAGCTGTCATTGAGTCCGTAATATAAAATAACGGCTCGATACGCTACCAATGATCAAGATTGTGAGGGTTCGTTTGCGAGCGGCTCGTGTTAGTTTAGGACTATTGCGGGCAATTAATCGCTTTATCGGCGGCGGCTGATTGCAGCATTCACCGCTCACCGCTGCCGCCGAGACGACGTCTTAGTCAACTGGGATCACCCTCCGAGTTCGATCCGTGGATACATAGCAACGGACTAACGCTCACATCCAGTAGGTAATGCCTATCAAAACATTAGACCATTATTTTGTCTAGATTAATAAGTCTTGGTGCAAATGATCTTGCAAAGTATGTATCGATAGATTTATACTAAAGTCGCTTGCGTGGAGTTAGTTTTTTAGAGATCCCGCAGGAACCCTTAATTTTTTCGACATAAAAAGTATACTTATATGATATATACGTATATGATATAAAAGCTTGTCGCGAGATTTACCTGTGTATATAAACAAGTAAATTAAATAACTTGATCTGACTGATTTTAATTTTTAAAATTTTTAAACTAAGTACCTACAAATAGGTAAATACGAATACCTACTTAAATCTCGCGACAAGTTTTTATATAATATAAATTGTGTAATGACGTTACAAGTTTTAAAAAAAGTTTATTTTATGCTTTTTAGTGCATTAAATAAAAGCTTGTTTTTAAAAAGTTTTTTACTTTTAATTTATTTAGCAGTATATTGCACTTATTGAATAGAATACAAAAATTTGTATTCAAATAAACTTTTACAAATTGGTTTTGAATAGTCAAATGAAATCTACCTCTGCATTGGTTCAGATTGATGTTGCATCTGTAATGCAGGTATGAAGACTTTTGATTTTTGGCGTCGACTCTGTCGATCGGGGTGAAGTCGATACCATCACGGATGCTATCGATCGTGCGACGGCCGCCGCTGCAGAATATAAAGGTTCGTTGAATCCTAAACTGAAACTCGATTTCAATTTCAAAGTAAAGAGTTGCGAGTCTCTTATTATTCTGGTCAACTCGCGCTTCGCTCGAGTCTCGAGCGACTTATTTGGACTAACTTATATATTCTGATTTGAAATTTAGACATTCCACTTTGAACCGGTTTTAATGAAGAGCATTGAAGCCGTAATGCGCTCGCGATCAGGGTAAAATATGCAATTGCAGGATTGCGCGAGTACTCTCGCAGTACTCTCGCAGTACTCTCGCAGTACTCTCGCAGTACTCTAGTAGGTATTAAACAAAGTCGTAATAATTGTTACTTTTACAGCTTCCAAACTTATTAGTGAATTTACGATTATTGCAATCTTTCTAGGAAGTAAATGTAATATGTATGTGTGCCTGTGATCCCCGTTTCCCACAAACAAAACAAGTCCAACCGGTGTTCCGCAGCGGTGTTCCGTCGCTGCGTGATTTGAGAACAAAGCAACAAACGAAAAATCAAACGCTTTTCACAAACAATAATTTTAAGAATGCCAGTGCTCTATACGAACATGCTCTTCATTCTGAATGACGATGAATATATTTGTTGTTCTATTCTATGTATGCTCGATGCGAGGTGCGGCGTGCACACGCTCAGCCCACACGCAGTAATGACCAACGATATCAGAGAGGATAAATGGTGCAGAGCGCAGGCGCAGATGCACTTCGCCATTGTACCGCAATTTCGCAATCGCAATTCACAATCGCAAATAATAATGTTTTTCTGTCAAAAATTCTCAATTCTAGGCCAGAGTTAAGATGGCGGTGCGCCACCTCCGTGCCTCGGAGAGCACGTAAAGCCGTCGGTCCTGCGCCTGATCCCTCTCCGTTCGTGTCTGATATCCGTCCCATCGAACTATGCGTGCGAGGGAATAGAGAGTGCACCCGCGTTTGCACACTTGTGCACTATACATATTAATGTCAGTCTCTGAGGAGGTCGACCGCAGCGCCGCGCCGTGGCCGGATTCGGTCGAGAAGACATTATTATATTTCATGGCGAGAAATATAGAACACAATATTGTGTCGCTCCCATGTTAAACCATTCCCTCTTCACCTTTTCTTTTCTACCTTTCTCTGCTTTAAACTGTATACAGTATAATTCTCATTAATATACGATTAGTATACGTAGAAGATATTCGAGTACTAAAGTAGACATTGCGGGAATTAGACGTTATGAAACAAAATCGAGTACACTACACTACACAAGATAGAGAAATTAGAACTAAAATTCAACCAGTAGGTATTTAAAGTTTATTCAGACAGAATTGTTGTGAGAATTTTCCAAACAGAGATAAAATGTATGTGGTTGGCACTGTGAGTCGGCCTGTAGTCGATTAATTCGCGCTGTCTGTTGCTGCATTGGTTTCCCTAGGTTGTACTTGAGGTGTAGTGCTGTAACGCTGAACTATATTCGAACGCACTTTGTAAAAGTTTATTTGAATAAAAAAAATTTCTATTCTATTCTGTTTGCATTAATTCCTTTTTGCTACTAAATTAATTTTTTACAATACATTGCTTGAAAAAATTTGATTTATTCCTAACTAAACAAATAGAAGCTTAGCAGTTTATCCCGAAAAAAGAGACATTTCCTTTTTTCTCAAAAAGGTTAATTTGAGGAGAATGTTTATTTCCAACAGAAACAAAAATTTCAAACAACAAAGGTAGCGTGGTTTAGCCCACAAATATATAAATAACCATAACAACAAATATATAAATAAAAATAACAACAATATTTGTAATTTAACTTGATGCTCACGACCTTCAACCTTTTTCGGAATCTAAATAAATCTGTTGATTAGAATGCCGAGTACAATTAGATCCAAATGTCACGCGAACGAAGTCGAGGCTAATGTACCTAGAGAGAAGAGACTATACAAGCCGTAGCCTTGCCTCTACGCCTCTACGTCGCGTAGAGAGCGACACCCCCGTAGCTCACAGGTTGGAGCTAACGGCTACACTGGCTACGTGAGCGCTACGCGGAGATAATGAACGGTGTGCCGAGAACTTTGAGCATAATATAATAAAAAATTTAAAAATATTTATTATGATTTAAATTTTACTACTACGAAAGCTACGAAAATAAATAAAATCAAAAACGAAAATTACACATTACAAGTATTAATTATTTATTCCAATTTATATTAAAATAATCACGAGTTAGGGGGAGATTTAGGAAAGCTTTGTATAGAAAATAAATCCCAATAAAAATTCCCGAAAAGCTTTATATGAAAGTCAATCTAAATATATAAAAGGCAAAGGTGACTGACTGACTGACTGACTGACTGACTGATCTATCAACGCACAGCTCTAACCACTGGACCGATCGAGCTGAAATTTGGTATACAGGTAGCTGTTAGGACGTAGACATCCGCTAAGAAAAGATTTTGGAAAATTTCAACCCCAAGAGGATTAAATAGGGGGTTAAAAAATCGAACCTAACGTGAGCGAAGCCGCAGGTTAAAGCTAGTACCTTATAATTGCCAACTTATAGGAAATAAAAATTCTCATTCAATGCATGTCTTTCGTTAACAATCTGACTATGTCTGTGACTTGGTGCACGCCGGAGCACACACTACACGATGTGCACGCCGGAGCACACACTACACGATGTGCACGCCGGAGCACACACTACACGATGCACATAATACTATATTAAAAGTTTCGGTTCAGTGGGTATAAAGTTGTGGACTTGATAAATTGTAAATCGATTGATAAATACAAATGTGGAAAAATAATGATATTGCGAAATTGTCAGTAGAGTGGCCAAAGTTAGTGAAAGAGGTCATCAAAATCGGGCTCAAATATTTAACTAGTGGTTCGCCCCGAACTGAGACCTCGCGATATCCCATAATTCCCAAAAGTTTTAATTATATATTGTAATAATTAACTTTTAACATTAGACGCAATAAAAAAAATAATAGTTGACATAAAACTGTTTTACTGACACAGCGCCATCTATTAGCATTATAGTGAAGCTATTAGCTTCACAATAATGCTAATAGATGGCGCATTAAAATTAAATAATTTCGTTTCTTTATAACATTTATCTAATTTTAGTATTTGTTGTTCAATTACAGGATATAACTGAATTTTCAACCAAGTTTCACGTTCTAATATTCAGTAATTCAGAAGTTATAGGGCTCTGACAGACATTTAGACGGACACACTTCTCTGTCTAGCGCCCTAGTTGACTCAGAGAACTCGCTTCGCTCGTTCAAATATTAATTATACTTAGTTTTGAACAGCAGACAATTAGAACATTATCGACGAGAGTAGACGGAGTCCGGCGCTAGTTCCGTTCCGATAGCGATCAATCCATCATCCGCAAGTTCGGTGGATTCCAAACATTACAGTTTGCTAAGTTATTACGGTCACGTGTCGGCGCCTCTCCTTCCCGCAGGAACGCATACTGGGATCCGAACCCCGGATTCCCGAAAGTTGGGCCGAAGTCTTAATCACCCGGTTATTATCGCTGTAGGTACATAAAAACTAAACTCCTCCACTGAACTTCCACGGTATATAAAACGCACTGGGTGGCACGCTGCTGGGCCGCTGCTGGGCCACTGCTGGGCCGCTGCTGGGCCGCTGCTGGGCCGCTGCTGGGCCGCTGCTGGGCCGCTGCTGGGCCGCTCGCGCCGGGAGCGAGTCGCAGAACACGGCGCGAGGTTCACGTTTCATTTTATTTTTGCAATAGTTTCCACTTCCCGGCGCTCTCAAAGTTGTTCCGCTTTAAAAGCCGCCCTCGAGAGTTTTATTTTAACTCGCAGAATAACTGAATGTTAAATAACCGCCAACTAACGAGCGTGAACTCGTGACCCTGTCGCGTGTCTGTGCCGCCTTCTAGTTCGCTTCGAATAAAATTTCGGTCGCTTTGTGTGCTTCAAAAAGGTTTCGGCGAGATATCAAGTTAATTTAGAAGTTTTTGTATTATTCTAAATCTGATTCTGGAATTCAACGAGATTATGGAATAGCTATTTCGGTGTGACACAATACAGTCGATCTGCAAAATTTTCGCCTTAAATGTTTCGTCTAGCAGTTCTGAGAGGAAGAAAAGAAAAGACTCGGAAGTGATTTTACCAAACAAATGAGCGCTGCGTAAAGTAACTTACTTTCTGAAGAAGGGCATAAGCCGCACGGGAGACCTCAATCTCACGGGAAATCAACAATTCTACGCAGACGAAGTTGCGGGCAGAGCTAGTAGTAGTAATATACACGTACCGATATAAGAATTCAAATTCAAAATTTATTTATTTCATGTAGGCTACCTTGTAGCACTTATGACACGTCACAAATCTACCACCGGTTCGGAATGCAGATTCTGCTGAAAAGAACCGGCAAGAAACTCAGCAGTTGCTCTTTTCAAAAAATAAAATAAACTAATTTTACAATAAGTAACAAAACTAAGCTAAGTATTGTGCTTCCACAGTGAAGCTTCAAAAATACAATACATATGTATAGCACATGTCAGCATGGGAAGTCAAAGCAGACCCATTCCCGTTGGCGGCACCCGTTCACGAGCACGACGCATGATCCAGCCATTGCTTCGCTCAATCATATTTGAGGGAACGTAACAACCCGCACCACATGACACCACCACAGAAATGTTTAAGTGACCAACTAGCACAACTTTGTAATACAGATGGTTACTTAATTTTAAGGGCCATATTTTTGAAATGCATTGATGATTTTAGCATCCAATCAATAAGCTATCCATTGACTATCCCAATTATCAATTGATTTTTTTACTCAATTAAACTAATATATTTCGGTAACAAAACAGTTTTTGCTACCCAGAAGAATTTCTTTTACAGATATACTTATATGTTCTACTTTTATGTTGTGTTGCGATTTTCTCTCGGAGGAAAAAAAATTTTGTGTTAGTGAGATTTTCTAGTCAATTAACTTAAAACTATTTCCATTTATTATTTCCCTAAAAAGTCCACCCAGAGAATGACATTCTCTGAGTTCTAATCCATGCAAAAAATTCACGTCGATTCTTAGTTCTGTAGCGATTGAAGGGCAATGCAATAAACAAACACACATTAGAATTAATAATATTAGTGAGGATCGCAATAATCGCTGTCAACGAGACCAGTTAAACAAGTCGTCAGAAGTCGTCGGAGAATGTGATCCCACGAGGCGGCGAGGCGGCGAGGCAGCGAGGCAGCGAGGCGGTGAGGTAGCGAGGCGAGGCGAAGTCGCGCGCCTCTATTAACCTGATCGATCACCTGAACGCTTGTGAGTTACGAGCACCTCTCTCCCCGCCCCCCTCCGCTTCCCCGGGAAGGAGAGGCGCCGACACGTGACCGTAATAACTTAGCAAACTGTAATGTTTGGAATCCACCGAACTTGCGGATGATGGATTGATCGCTATCGGAACGGAACTAGCGCCGGACTCCGTCTACTCTCGTCGATAATGTTCTAATTGTCTGCTGTTCAAAACTAAGTATAATTAATATTTGAACGAGCGAAGCGAGTTCTCTGAGTCAACTAGGGCGCTAGACAGAGAAGTGTGTCCGTCTAAATGTCTGTCAGAGCCCTATAACTTCTGAATTACTGAATATTAGAACGTGAAACTTGGTTGAAAATTCAGTTATATCCTGTAATTGAACAACAAATACTAAAATTAGATAAATGTTATAAAGAAACGAAATTATTTAATTTTAATGCGCCATCTATTAGCATTATAGTGAAGCTATTAGCTTCACAATAATGCTAATAGATGGCGCATTAAAATTAAATAATTTCGTTTCTTTATAACATTTATCTAATTTTAGTATTTGTTGTTCAATTACAGGATATAACTGAATTTTCAACCAAGTTTCACGTTCTAATATTCAGTAATTCAGAAGTTATAGGGCTCTGACAGACATTTAGACGGACACACTTCTCTGTCTAGCGCCCTAGTTGACTCAGAGAACTCGCTTCGCTCGTTCAAATATTAATTATACTTAGTTTTGAACAGCAGACAATTAGAACATTATCGACGAGAGTAGACGGAGTCCGGCGCTAGTTCCGTTCCGATAGCGATCAATCCATCATCCGCAAGTTCGGTGGATTCCAAACATTACAGTTTGCTAAGTTATTACGGTCACGTGTCGGCGCCTCTCCTTCCCGCAGGAACGCATACTGGGATCCGAACCCCGGATTCCCGAAAGTTGGGCCGAAGTCTTAATCACCCGGTTATTATCGCTGTAGGTACATAAAAACTAAACTCCTCCACTGAACTTCCACGGTATATAAAACGCACTGGGTGGCACGCTGCTGGGCCGCTGCTGGGCCACTGCTGGGCCGCTGCTGGGCCGCTGCTGGGCCGCTGCTGGGCCGCTGCTGGGCCGCTGCTGGGCCGCTCGCGCCGGGAGCGAGTCGCAGAACACGGCGCGAGGTTCACGTTTCATTTTATTTTTGCAATAGTTTCCACTTCCCGGCGCTCTCAAAGTTGTTCCGCTTTAAAAGCCGCCCTCGAGAGTTTTATTTTAACTCGCAGAATAACTGAATGTTAAATAACCGCCAACTAACGAGCGTGAACTCGTGACCCTGTCGCGTGTCTGTGCCGCCTTCTAGTTCGCTTCGAATAAAATTTCGGTCGCTTTGTGTGCTTCAAAAAGGTTTCGGCGAGATATCAAGTTAATTTAGAAGTTTTTGTATTATTCTAAATCTGATTCTGGAATTCAACGAGATTATGGAATAGCTATTTCGGTGTGACACAATACAGTCGATCTGCAAAATTTTCGCCTTAAATGTTTCGTCTAGCAGTTCTGAGAGGAAGAAAAGAAAAGACTCGGAAGTGATTTTACCAAACAAATGAGCGCTGCGTAAAGTAACTTACTTTCTGAAGAAGGGCATAAGCCGCACGGGAGACCTCAATCTCACGGGAAATCAACAATTCTACGCAGACGAAGTTGCGGGCAGAGCTAGTAGTAGTAATATACACGTACCGATATAAGAATTCAAATTCAAAATTTATTTATTTCATGTAGGCTACCTTGTAGCACTTATGACACGTCACAAATCTACCACCGGTTCGGAATGCAGATTCTGCTGAAAAGAACCGGCAAGAAACTCAGCAGTTGCTCTTTTCAAAAAATAAAATAAACTAATTTTACAATAAGTAACAAAACTAAGCTAAGTATTGTGCTTCCACAGTGAAGCTTCAAAAATACAATACATATGTATAGCACATGTCAGCATGGGAAGTCAAAGCAGACCCATTCCCGTTGGCGGCACCCGTTCACGAGCACGACGCATGATCCAGCCATTGCTTCGCTCAATCATATTTGAGGGAACGTAACAACCCGCACCACATGACACCACCACAGAAATGTTTAAGTGACCAACTAGCACAACTTTGTAATACAGATGGTTACTTAATTTTAAGGGCCATATTTTTGAAATGCATTGATGATTTTAGCATCCAATCAATAAGCTATCCATTGACTATCCCAATTATCAATTGATTTTTTTACTCAATTAAACTAATATATTTCGGTAACAAAACAGTTTTTGCTACCCAGAAGAATTTCTTTTACAGATATACTTATATGTTCTACTTTTATGTTGTGTTGCGATTTTCTCTCGGAGGAAAAAAAATTTTGTGTTAGTGAGATTTTCTAGTCAATTAACTTAAAACTATTTCCATTTATTATTTCCCTAAAAAGTCCACCCAGAGAATGACATTCTCTGAGTTCTAATCCATGCAAAAAATTCACGTCGATTCTTAGTTCTGTAGCGATTGAAGGGCAATGCAATAAACAAACACACATTAGAATTAATAATATTAGTGAGGATCGCAATAATCGCTGTCAACGAGACCAGTTAAACAAGTCGTCAGAAGTCGTCGGAGAATGTGATCCCACGAGGCGGCGAGGCGGCGAGGCAGCGAGGCAGCGAGGCGGTGAGGTAGCGAGGCGAGGCGAAGTCGCGCGCCTCTATTAACCTGATCGATCACCTGAACGCTTGTGAGTTACGAGCACCTCTCTCCCCGCCCCCCTCCGCTTCCCCGGGAAGGAGAGGCGCCGACACGTGACCGTAATAACTTAGCAAACTGTAATGTTTGGAATCCACCGAACTTGCGGATGATGGATTGATCGCTATCGGAACGGAACTAGCGCCGGACTCCGTCTACTCTCGTCGATAATGTTCTAATTGTCTGCTGTTCAAAACTAAGTATAATTAATATTTGAACGAGCGAAGCGAGTTCTCTGAGTCAACTAGGGCGCTAGACAGAGAAGTGTGTCCGTCTAAATGTCTGTCAGAGCCCTATAACTTCTGAATTACTGAATATTAGAACGTGAAACTTGGTTGAAAATTCAGTTATATCCTGTAATTGAACAACAAATACTAAAATTAGATAAATGTTATAAAGAAACGAAATTATTTAATTTTAATGCGCCATCTATTAGCATTATAGTGAAGCTATTAGCTTCACAATAATGCTAATAGATGGCGCATTAAAATTAAATAATTTCGTTTCTTTATAACATTTATCTAATTTTAGTATTTGTTGTTCAATTACAGGATATAACTGAATTTTCAACCAAGTTTCACGTTCTAATATTCAGTAATTCAGAAGTTATAGGGCTCTGACAGACATTTAGACGGACACACTTCTCTGTCTAGCGCCCTAGTTGACTCAGAGAACTCGCTTCGCTCGTTCAAATATTAATTATACTTAGTTTTGAACAGCAGACAATTAGAACATTATCGACGAGAGTAGACGGAGTCCGGCGCTAGTTCCGTTCCGATAGCGATCAATCCATCATCCGCAAGTTCGGTGGATTCCAAACATTACAGTTTGCTAAGTTATTACGGTCACGTGTCGGCGCCTCTCCTTCCCGGGGAAGCGGAGGGGGGCGGGGAGAGAGGTGCTCGTAACTCACAAGCGTTCAGGTGATCGATCAGGTTAATAGAGGCGCGCGACTTCGCCTCGCCTCGCTACCTCACCGCCTCGCTGCCTCGCTGCCTCGCCGCCTCGCCGCCTCGTGGGATCACATTCTCCGACGACTTCTGACGACTTGTTTAACTGGTCTCGTTGACAGCGATTATTGCGATCCTCACTAATATTATTAATTCTAATGTGTGTTTGTTTATTGCATTGCCCTTCAATCGCTACAGAACTAAGAATCGACGTGAATTTTTTGCATGGATTAGAACTCAGAGAATGTCATTCTCTGGGTGGACTTTTTAGGGAAATAATAAATGGAAATAGTTTTAAGTTAATTGACTAGAAAATCTCACTAACACAAAATTTTTTTTCCTCCGAGAGAAAATCGCAACACAACATAAAAGTAGAACATATAAGTATATCTGTAAAAGAAATTCTTCTGGGTAGCAAAAACTGTTTTGTTACCGAAATATATTAGTTTAATTGAGTAAAAAAATCAATTGATAATTGGGATAGTCAATGGATAGCTTATTGATTGGATGCTAAAATCATCAATGCATTTCAAAAATATGGCCCTTAAAATTAAGTAACCATCTGTATTACAAAGTTGTGCTAGTTGGTCACTTAAACATTTCTGTGGTGGTGTCATGTGGTGCGGGTTGTTACGTTCCCTCAAATATGATTGAGCGAAGCAATGGCTGGATCATGCGTCGTGCTCGTGAACGGGTGCCGCCAACGGGAATGGGTCTGCTTTGACTTCCCATGCTGACATGTGCTATACATATGTATTGTATTTTTGAAGCTTCACTGTGGAAGCACAATACTTAGCTTAGTTTTGTTACTTATTGTAAAATTAGTTTATTTTATTTTTTGAAAAGAGCAACTGCTGAGTTTCTTGCCGGTTCTTTTCAGCAGAATCTGCATTCCGAACCGGTGGTAGATTTGTGACGTGTCATAAGTGCTACAAGGTAGCCTACATGAAATAAATAAATTTTGAATTTGAATTCTTATATCGGTACGTGTATATTACTACTACTAGCTCTGCCCGCAACTTCGTCTGCGTAGAATTGTTGATTTCCCGTGAGATTGAGGTCTCCCGTGCGGCTTATGCCCTTCTTCAGAAAGTAAGTTACTTTACGCAGCGCTCATTTGTTTGGTAAAATCACTTCCGAGTCTTTTCTTTTCTTCCTCTCAGAACTGCTAGACGAAACATTTAAGGCGAAAATTTTGCAGATCGACTGTATTGTGTCACACCGAAATAGCTATTCCATAATCTCGTTGAATTCCAGAATCAGATTTAGAATAATACAAAAACTTCTAAATTAACTTGATATCTCGCCGAAACCTTTTTGAAGCACACAAAGCGACCGAAATTTTATTCGAAGCGAACTAGAAGGCGGCACAGACACGCGACAGGGTCACGAGTTCACGCTCGTTAGTTGGCGGTTATTTAACATTCAGTTATTCTGCGAGTTAAAATAAAACTCTCGAGGGCGGCTTTTAAAGCGGAACAACTTTGAGAGCGCCGGGAAGTGGAAACTATTGCAAAAATAAAATGAAACGTGAACCTCGCGCCGTGTTCTGCGACTCGCTCCCGGCGCGAGCGGCCCAGCAGCGGCCCAGCAGCGGCCCAGCAGCGGCCCAGCAGCGGCCCAGCAGCGGCCCAGCAGTGGCCCAGCAGCGGCCCAGCAGCGTGCCACCCAGTGCGTTTTATATACCGTGGAAGTTCAGTGGAGGAGTTTAGTTTTTATGTACCTACAGCGATAATAACCGGGTGATTAAGACTTCGGCCCAACTTTCGGGAATCCGGGGTTCGGATCCCAGTATGCGTTCCCAATTTCAGTAATTAAATATCACTCGCTTTCTCGGTGAAGGAAATCACTGTGAAGAAATTTGCATGAGAGTTCTCCATTATGTTCGCGCGCACATCGTGGTGCGCTGCGACTGCGCTTGTATTGTGCGACGATGCGCGGCGAGCGCACCACAGTCGCACCAATGCCGCGCTTCATTACGCCTCTAATTTAAAGGCGCCCTTATTTTACTTTGAAATCAGGACGTGATTTTTATTGATTATATTCTTCTTTTAAATCTTCGTTATCGCTTACGTCGCTTTCACTTCGACCGATGCGATAATGTAGCTATTGCAATATTTTTGCATTTTATTTGTGACTGGAATAGTTTCAGATTGTGACACACGGACGGACCGGTTGCGACTATAAGGGCATTTGTTTTCCTGCGGAACCCAAAAAAGGTAAATTATTGTCGTATTTCGTAATCGGTTGTAACGAAGGCTCGGATGGCGCAAATCCTGACAGTACTCGTAGACTCCGTTTATTTATAGCTCAGTACAAATAATAACAGTACATTGTGTTCGAGCATAACATAAAATTTCACGATCACACGGAAATGAAAGCGGTTTCATTTGGAAATAAAAACAGTTTGATGTGGAAATAAAATAAAATTTCTCCGCGCGGGGTCGCCGCCGCGCGCCGCGCCCGGTCGCCGCAACGCGCCGCGCCCGGTCGCCGCAACGCGCCGCGCCCGGTCGCCGCAACGCGCCGCGCCCGGTCGCCGCAACGCGCCGCGCCCGCTCGCCGCCGCGCGCCGCGCCCGGGACATGATTTCGATTTAGATGTACTCTCGTACCTGGCGCGAAACGACAAGTTTTAATTTGCATTCAACATAGTGACACGCCCAACTAAAATAAACACACTTTCAGAATATTTATAATTTATGCATATTAATATTTTATCACAAATATTCTCTAAGTACCACTTTGACTATTTGTTTCCGTAACAAGCTTCCATTTAACTCCGGAGTTAAATTCCAACTACTTAATGGTGATTATGCAACACTTTGTCGATTTGTCGAAAGCCGCAAAATTGAATAAGCACCGATACGGATTGCCGATTCTCTAATGGCTCGTAGTTCCTTGTAATTTTAAGATCATATAAATCTCTGTAATATCGCACAGAAGTGTGAGCTTAGGTATTTAGCGATGGTTTCTATTCTCGACAGTTTTTGTCGGCCGGATTTGTTCGTAAGACGGATGAGCCGCGGCGGGCAGCGCACTGCACCCGGCGTCCCGCAGCATCCCGCAGCATCCCGGTTATAAATGGCGGCGGCTCTCGCGGCGACGGAGATGAATCGCATCGCGCTGCACGGCGCGGCGTGAGATGGAGGGGTGGGGCGGAAAATACTACTTTTTGCTTTAAATATTTAACTGCCGTGCAAAAATGTTCCGGTCTTTGAAATTCATATTATTCTAACTTGCGCCGAGAAAACTAGAAAAAGTCCAAAACCAATGAGGCACGGAGCCCGCCATTCGTATAATATTATGTACCTCCCTACCTGGTTCCGGCTCAATTAAAGATTACCTGAAATAAAATAGCAAGTAGCAAATACTATTATATCAACGTTTAAAATGTCTTTCTAAAGTAACAAGTAAGTCCTATTTATTTTATTTATTATTTTATTTTAAAAGAAAACTTACAGCATATTAGAAAAATTAGTCAATAAATACAGAAGAAGAATTAAAGCTAATTACAAGTTTTCACAGATAGAATTTACATAAAAAGAAAAAATACTCAACTGGGATAAATAAAAATAATAACGAATACAGGGAAAAATTGTAAAGAATACAAAAAATAAATCAATAAAAAGCTGTACAATGAGGGGTAAACAAAGCAAAATTCGAGAAGTGACCAACGAGTTTCTTAACGAGGTTAACAAATTATTTATAGGCGTTAAAGAACTCGTTTGCCAGTGTTTTACGAATGGTGGTGGCAGTGATGCAAAAAAGGTCTAGATTTTTATTATTTTTACAAATTTTATTAAAAGATAGGGCAGTTCTTAATATTTAATATAAAATATGCTTGTATTATAGGATTGTGGCTACGTTCCGCGGGGCGTGTCCTCAGTCTTGCTCTTTTTTTGCTTTGTGTAATAGTGTAGAGTGACGACCGGCTGAAGGCGGTTTATACAGCAACCAAGTTTGCTTTTGGCTCTCACTCGCATGTTAAGCTGAGGTCACGCCTCGCTACTGTAATAATCATTTGAATTTTTGCACATGGCAAACAAGCCCTGATTAATCGGAAGAATACATTATGTACCGGTTTTATTATATCACAGTATATGTATTAAAATAGATATATTGTAAATACCAAAGTATATCAGAAGATAAAATGTACCAGACGATATTTTTATATCATTCTCGTTCTGGCTGGCACGTAACTGTTCTTTCTGAGGCACAAAAAGCAAATACCTGAGGACTCCTCATTTATCTCGGACCGCAAAATGCAATTGTACGAGTACTATTTTGTAGTAGCGAGCCGGTCGCCGCACGTGACCGGCGGGCGGGCGGCGGGCGGGCGGCGGGCGGGCGGCGGGCGGGCGGCGGGCGGGCGGCGGGCGGGCGGCGGGCGGGCGGCGGGCGGGCGGCGGGCGGGCGGCGGGCGGGCGGCGGGCGGGCGGCGGGCGGGCGGCGGGCGGGCGGCGGGCGGGCGGCGGGCGGGCGGCGGGCGGCGGGCGGGCGGCGGGCGGGCGGCGCGCTCTACGCCGATGTTTCCAAGTTATAATATCGGACTGTGTTCTTCACATAATATGTGCGTTCTAGTCACGTAGGTGATGGAATTATACATTTAATAATTTGTCTTAAACCAAAGAAAATCTAGTTTTATAATCTCGATTTAAAATTTTAATTTTTAAGAAAGGATACAAGGCACATAGACATCATAACCGAACTTATAACGTTTAATATTTCTATGTAGAGGGCCCGTGTTCGACTGTCAACAGTGATCTTTCACGGGAAGTATTATGTAGGTATTTATTATACAGTTACCTACGGTCCTCGAGGCGTAACCAGAGAGTTACATTTGTATGAATATCGCTAAAAGTAGTACAAACTCGGTTTGAAAAAACACACAACCACAGACCAGCTTAAAAATGCGCGTCTCAGAGCCGCTTATATATTCACTCTTATAATTTTCATTGGATCACGAGTTGCACAGGCTATAAAAACGCATATTGAGCAATAATAATCCTAATGTTATAAAAGTAAATGAATATTTTATTGGTGCTTAATGCCTCAAGGTGGCGGGGGCTGTAATCACGTTGCTGCGCGAGCGGCGAGGCTGCCCCGGAGACGTCCGCCGGCGCTCGTAAAATATAAATCTGTATTACACCGCGCACTCGTAACTCACTGGAGTAAGCACGCTGACCTCTATGATACTGGGACACAGAACGCCGTTTACATCATATATATGACAAAATTCTTTGTCAAAATGACAGATCCTACAAACTCCAAAGCGCCGCGCCATAAAGGTCTAAGAGCTAAATTGGACATTTCTCAATGCAATCGAATGTTATGAGACTCGAGCAGTTGTGTAATGTCACGACGAAAAAAGTCACGGAATTTTTTAAAGTTCTTTGATACTGCTTCACTCTAATTCAAGACGCGGGTCCAGCTTATGACACAGGTACCCACATTGAGCCCAAAAGAATTATCTTAATCATTTCCGTATTAATCAATAATAAAACACAGCTCGTAACACGATCTGGAAGAGTGAGGTAAGCGGTTGCCAGCGATTGGTCATCGTTCGTTTATCTGAAGAGAGGTTATTCAACGAAGCGTTTCGTATACGAGAAGGTACACTAACTTGACCTGAAATAAACCCTGGCTCATTCGGGAGCAACAGTTTGTCGTCATGGACTCCACCGACAGACGTCCACTGCCGGCCAAGAGAAGATCGTCAAAGAACACGATCTAGTGTCATTCGTGCCTACGTCCACGAGCGAATCGCGAGATTATCTCAGAGCGGGCTTCTATAGCTGCATTTCAAATATCACGTGACTGATGTATTTCAGAGCACATACTATTCACGGAAATAACAATAAAAATAGACTCACACTTTCAACAGAATGGGAAACGGTACGAAAATTCTTAGCTCATCTTAGCGACCCGGCCTTCACCTTCACCCGCATCAATAATGTACCGAGGGCGCTTCGAGCGAGCGCAGCGATACCTTTGTTCCGTTTGACTTACTTTTACGTACGGCCTGAATATTGCATGAAACAGTCTATTAATCCACACTGGACAAAAGTTTTGTCCACGGGAGAGAGTTCAGGAGATGAAGTCTGCTAAACATATTCAACAAACAACACATCAAATATTAATAAAAAATAAAACCACGACGGGACTGCGACTCCTGCTGACCCGCAACCTCGAAACATCTAATCATTATCTAAGAACCTCCTTTGTACTTTAATGATGATAAGATAGTTGCAGAAGCGGGAATTATTGTTCTCCAACTAACCAGGGCTTACAAAAATGTATCTCTCAAAACACGAATTTGACGAACAAAAAAAATCCAGCAAAATAGGCAAAAGATTTTCCGGAAAATTGTCACGTGGTAAAAAATTGAATACTCGCCTACAGGACAGCATCACCTCATGGCATAAGAAATGCAAAAAAGTGGCCAAGTGCGAGTCGGACTCGCCCATGAAGGGTTCCGTAGCAGCAAGTAACATAATATTCTTCTTGAAGTTCGTTGTAACTTTAAATGAAAGGTAAATTGCGGTTTACGGTTTATGACGTATTAAAAAAACTACTTACTAGATCTCGTTCAAACCAATTTTCGGTGGAATTTTGCATAGTCATCATATATTTTTTTAGTTTTATCATTCTCTTATTTTAGAAGTTACAGGAGGGGGGGCACATTTTACCTCTTTGGAAGTGTCTCTCGCGCAAACTATTCAGTTTAGAAAAAAATGATATTACAAACCTCAATATCATTTTTGAAGACCTATCTATAGATACCCCACACGTATGGGTTTGATGAAAAAAAATTTTGAGTTTCAGTACTAAGTATGGGGAACCCCAAAATTTATTGTTTTTTTTTTCTATTTTTGTGTGAAAATCTTAATGCGGTTTACAGAATACAACTACTTATCAAGTTTTAACAGTATAGTCCTTATAGTTTCGGAAAAAATGGCTGTGACATACGGACGGACAGACAGACATGACGAATCTAGAAGGGTTCCGTTTTTTGCCATTTGACTACGGAACCCTAAAAACCGCACCAAAATCATCCAGTACTTTTTTAAGGAAAACCGTTACGTGAATCATTTACCGATTTGGGTCATGATTTCTTACAATTTAAATTTTAATTACACAATCCATTAATATACGATGTCGTATAAGTTCATAACAAGAATTGCCAAGAGTGACCTGTTTTTGTGATGAGCGAATTAATTTATCGAACAAAGTGTGTCTGAAGCCTTAGGAACCCTCCGACTGTCGTTGCGGGGCTGTTTTTCCATTTCCCCCGGGACGACGTGCCATTTCCTTTCTATTGTCAACATTCAGACATTTATTTCGAAACAGGTAGGTACTGTGAATTTTTTTAACACAAATGTATTTAAGCTACTTTCGCACCGCGTCTTCTCCCACCTATCCCATACGAATTGTGCTCGCCTCAGCGCGCCGGCTCGCGACGTGCCGCGACTGACGACGCGCTGCTGTCGCGAGAAATACAATATAAATATTATGTCGAGAGCGGCAGCTCGTTTGTTTGGCGCCGATCAAGTGGGTACACTGCCTGATTGTAGCCGCCGGCGGAAATACGAATATGGAGCTGTTTACTTACATCGAACGAATAGATAAACTACACAGCGTCTAGATAGGTCATCTGGACCGTCGCTGGCACACCGCCGGGCTCGGATCTCCTTACCCAATGAGATGGATTTAGGCCACAGTCTATCCGGCTGGCCAAGTGCCGATTTCCAGACATCGCGCACTTCAAGTTCAGGTTTTATCACGATATTTTCCTTCACCGTTAAAGCGAGTGATAGTTAGCTCCGAAAAATCAGACGCAAGTGCCCGGGACTCGAACCCCAGACTCCCCAATAAGGACGTCAATGTCTCAACTAGCCGCCTGTCGCGGCTCTATATCCGCACTGAACACTATAACACGTATGTTTGACACACACCTCCACTTGCAATAATGTATAGAGGCTGTGGATTCCGCGCTGACATGTACGTGTTGTGTACGCGCCTACTCAGTGTGGAGATCGATATCCCCGGGTTTGTGAGCAGCCGTAGACACAAGCAGCCTGATCCCGAGAACAGTCCCGGGGGAGCACGCGGCGAATCCAACGAATTTTCTCTATCTCTTCGCTTTTACCATATTTTATTGACAACCTTTTCCAGAGCAGGAATTATTTATCCTTTTGTTTGACATTTAAAAAAGCCTCTTGTTACAGTAAAACTTTGTTTGTGTATCAAAAGCATCAAAAAAATTTTTTTAATTATGATTACTATGATAACATAATAATCCGTACATTGAGAATTGATAAGTAACTTGATAACTAATCTTGAAGAAGATCGATAACTAATCTTGTTAATTATTGTCAAATTGAACTTCATTTAATTTATAGCCGAATATAATTTGTCTGGACAATAACTCGTCGACCGGCCGCCGCCCGTCGCCTTCCATTTTTACCTCGTTGGCTCAGTAGCGAATGCCGAGGTCTGATTGGGAGGAGCGGTCGGGTTCGAACACGGCAATTTAGGATTGTATAAAATTTCTGGTTTGTCTCTGTTCTAGGTCCGGTGGGAAACTTTAGCCGTGTCATGTCATCAAAGACGTGACACTATTTAGGGTTTAACTTCGACTACCCCTTCCGAGTTAATTCGTTAATCCAAGCCAGCTAGCCTAGCTAGGTATCTTAGACTGCATCGTTACCTACCATCAGGTGATACCACCGTCAAGGGTTATATTGTCACGATGAATAAAAATAAAATATTTCAGAAACTGCAACCCGACCACGGAAAATTGGATGTAACATCCGTCCTATTGAATTCGTTCGTATAAAATGTATGCCTACGTCACCGCCATCATAGTAACGAATCGATTGATCCAAATCCCCCGTTCATCCAAATCGGCTCAGTAGTGTACGGTGGAACACTTGTAAATAGACACATACATACACACGAGGCACGAGCTGGCTGCAGGCCGGTGGCGGCGGGTGGAGCGGCGAGCGCAGCGCCGCGCGTGTAGTAGTGTCGACGCCAAGTGACGGCTCACAAAGCGTTCACACGGCCGGCCTCACCGGAAAATACATCTTATTAGAAGCACTGAGTATTACTCCTTGTTTTGCGTTCTTCTAACGAGTAGTAAAGCGTTGTTAGAATGAAACTACCTACTTAGAAATTATACTTAATTCTTTTTCTCAATCTCTGCCTTTTTCAGTCCTGCCGGATCCGACAAGGTTCTACTGTTTGGTATAATTGTTAATAAGTTAAATCATCACTATCTGGTCATATTCTTCATATGCTAAGAGTCATGAATTTTTAGATAAGTGGAGAATTTAACAAAGACACTTAATACTTACTAGTATATAAAGCTACTCTTCATTTGAAAATGTTTAGAGTGATTGCGTAAAAAAAAAACTGTTGATTTAAATTATATTAGTAATTAGTATTATAGTAGTATTAAGTATTTATTTATTATTAATAATAATAAATTCACTAGTATATATGTAATATAAAAAGCGATATAAGTTTTATATCGTCAGGAATGGTAATAATCTTGGCTCGACGTCGTACATCGCGCGGAATCGTCGAATATTATCCAATGAAAACATTAAACACAGTAAAAACAATAAACTCTCTCTTGCCGGCGATAAAAGCGGGTTCATTTGAACTTCCGCGCGAGTGGACTCGAGCTGTGAACGGCGACAAGCGGGGACGCCCGTCCTCGCCCGTCCTCGCCCGTCCTCGCCCGTCCTCGCCCGTCCTCGCCCGTCTTCCTGTGAGACTATCGGTACGGTAGTATAGTATAGCTCTATGAATGATACTGCGGGCTGCACTCGCCTACTGTTCGCGGTACATTTTAATGGCCGTGACTTCGTTCGTCATTTAGGTTTATTAAAAAGCTCGGGGGTGCTCTTTGACAAAAAGAAGGAAGTAGAGAGTTCAGGGGAATATAAGTTATGGTTAATATATCAAATATTCTTATAAGACTGCTCGGGGAGCCCTCGCTCTTACCGTGCGTTGAACGCGCTCGGCACCCGCGGCCGCGCACCCAGCGTGCAGCGCTTTACTTTCACGTTCCCGATACGCACCGCTAAAATTCGTTTTTGAACTAACTATAACATGGATACCTTTAGATCAAGAGTGAATAGGCATCTCCTAGGCAAAGGCACTCCATATTAGACTGCATCTTCAGTTACCATCAGATGTGATTGTAGTCCAGTGCTCATTTACATACCTACCTACATATTAAAAAAAAACTTGAGAAACTTCTCCGAATGCCGACCGCCTGGTGCGCCTGCTAACACTGCACTAAGTACACTACACTACGCAGTGATGTACATATGTCCTGCACTCGGCGCGACACAGTCGCAGCTCTTGTCTCCGTCGTCCTCTCAATCCCGCCGCATCCCGCCGCGTCCCTGCGCCGTGTCACCGCGTCCAATTAACATTCCGCACTTGCAAACAATGCCTTGTATTTCTTTGTTCATATTATTTACTTTTTCCAGAGAGTCGCGCCGACCTTCTTGTCCTATTGCGACATTTGAGTGAGGGCGTAGCGCAGTTAACCGTCAAACCGCTCAACATTTCAAAAGACTTTTCGCCTTTTTAAATTGGAGACGATCCTTTTCCAAAAAAAAATTCATTAAGAATAATAATGCCTTTCAGTTGAAATTCTGGGGGCAAACTCGCGAAGATATTTTCTATCGCTTTTTGAAAACAAATATTTTCACTAAAGGCGCGGTCATCTCACCAAACCGGAAGCTAGAAAATTAATTAAAAATCACAAATTTCAATTGCTCTTGCTAGAAATAATGAAAGGTTCGAACCTTAGCAAGTCAGAGGTAAAATGTAAACTTTTAATCACTTCCTCCGAGCCCCGTGCGCCCCGCTGCGCGCCGCGCGCGGCGCCGGGCGCAGAGCGCTGTTCAGAGACAGTTCGCCGCTGCGGAGGCGTAATGCTGATAGCGCTCTACGTCGAGCGCCGCAAACGCTGCGTACTAAGAAATGACGAGTGACGTCATCCGCACGACCCAACGCGCAGCGCGCTTGCATGTAAACGACGAGCACACACGCATGCCTCAGCACGAGCGACCGCACGGGCCGGCAACGCCAGAAAAATTCGAATAACGTCGCAGCTGTAATCATCCCTGGCGACAGACACTGTTCGAAAGTGTTCTTTAGGTATTGGGTGATTTTGAACGAGAAAATGTCCCAAAGCTTTCTTCAAAACTTCAAAAGATTTTATTTTTATATCGCTCGCTGGTTTCTTCGTAAGCTTAATCTTTAGTGTACAATAACAATCTACAAGGCGAGCTTCCATCCCGGCTAATCTTTGTCGATGTGGACAGCGTGAAAGGAAGAGTGCATAGTCGAGAAACCTAGCGGCTCGCGTCTAATGTGCGATCAACTAAGGTGACAAGTCGGCAACTCCGCATCAGTTACCGAACTCGTGCGGCAACTAATGTCATTAAAACTACACGCGGCCCGCGACGCGAGACGGCGAGATGTGTGACGTGACGAATAAATTCAAGTTATTATTACAGAATATTAGCCCTGACTAATATTCCCTCTGCCTTCCTAATAAACGTAAAGCTTGCGTTAGAAGCGGGTGCGACAGTAGTAGATAGACCGGGTAGGGATCGAGCGTTCAGTTTTCAGTCCGCACCTACTTACTGCAGAGAAAATACGAGGAAGTAACAAGAAAAAGAAAATAGCGGAATAACGCTCGTGAAACTATTACATTCCGCATCGGCGGTGGCGCGGGCGGGGGCCGGGGGCGGGGGCCGCGGGCGCCGCTCACGAGGAGCCGCGAGCGATCCCGCGCTGTCTGGTTACCTCGCTGCCCTCGCATGCCGTCACACTCACAAATAAGAGATGGAATTTTCTATTGCACGCGCACTCTAGACGTACCATAAATACCTAAACACTAGCTCTTTGAGTGTTTAACCAACTCTAGGTACGTACCTATAAAAAAAAGGTTTTGGGCTGACTGAGATCCAAAAAATTGTTAAGATTAAATTCAAACATTTGGACTTTTATACGTCGGTGTCAAATGATATTAACCTCTAGTTCTAAGAGTAGGTGACAGGTGTAGTCCGGCTGTTACCAAAACCACACTGTGAGGGCCTCCTGCCAACAGTGAACAGTGTTTTTCAGATGTGAGGCTTTTGCGAGTGGCAGAAATCGAGTCGCTTGTGAGAGTGCCTCGCTAAAGCTGACCTCTACAAGCAAGCGTGGACAGAATTGCTCTGACTGTATCATGCAATACGCATATACACTGCGAATATCCCTTCTCAATTGGTCCATTAATTTTAGTCGAGATAGTCGAAGCGAACAAATAAATCAGAAAAACATTTGCAATTTTATGTAACACCGGATACTTGCCAATGTTTACCTTCTTGGCCGCAATTTTATTTATTTTGTACCACAATAATTAGTTAACCTAAAAAATTAAGCATATAAAGGACGTCGTGCACGAGGACTGCTAATCTCAAAGAAAGAAATTTCAAATAAAATATTGCAAAGGTGGGTGGAGTTTAGTAAATGAAAAGAAACCCTAAATGAGCGACGTATTATTTACTCGATTTCGGAGCTTCTTCGCAAGCAGTGACAGTGAAGCACGCAGCGACGTCGGGCGGGCGGGCTGCTGTGGCGGGCGCGGCGAGTCGCGGGTCAATGATATGATTCGTTCGCGGAAGTGTGTCGCGACCGCGGCCGGCGCGGCATTGTCTCGCGTCGGAGATGTTTTTCAGCGACCTACTTTGCATTTTCTACGCTTTCGGATGCAGGCCTTCACTTCACAAATTTCGTGTATTTCTGACAAAAGATTTCGTTGCACAATCAGACGAGTTGCTGAATCAGAAAATGGGTGATAAGTCGTGATGACGTCGCGGCTAGAGAGCATCGTAAATAAAAGTACCGTGAACTCTCTTGGATAAAATTAGATTTTTGAAAATGAGTGTTGCAGAAGGTCGAGAGGCTTATCTCCGTAATCTAAAAGATTACGGTAAAAGAATAATTAGTTGAAATGGTTGTTTAAACAGTTCGAGTTGGATCAGAGAGATAGAAAGAAAACTCCGCGTAATTAATCGCCGATCGGTCGCTCCGGGCTCCACTCGATAGTAAATGTGAAAAGTTGGTAATGAATTGGCCCAACGAGACGAGTGACGAGGGGCGAGGGCCGGAGGGGGCGCGGGGGGGGGCGCGCGGGGACGACCTTCGGTTGATTTAGTTGAGAGCGAGCGGCGCAATTAATTAAGAATTCAAAGCAAAGGCACCGCGCTAGGGTTCGATGCATTTTTTGCGGATCGAACGAAGTTTCCACTTTGAATGGACTCGGAATGGGATCATTGCTTCACTGATCATTTATATTATACAACCTTTTGAGTTTTTAATTTTAGATGAGAGGATATCATTTGTTTGTCTCACCGTACATGGAACGTACACAGACAAATATTTTTTCAACACACTTGCTCATAAAATGGCTCCCGGTTCACCGCAATTAGACACACAATGACACCTTTAACTCAAACTGTGACTTTTTATTACCATTATTCACAATGTGAGTTATAGAATTATTTTTTTTAATTTTATTGGTTGAGTTGCTTTGTTCTTAAAAAAGTTTTTATTACAAAAAAAATCCTACCTATTGCCAAGATAGGGTGACCAACCCAATTGCTAGCACTGCACCAATTTATTCGCACTTTGGCAAAAAAGATTAAAATATAAGTTTCTGATTGTAGTTTTTAAATTTTCAGATTAAAAAATATTTAGGGGAATTCATATTTTTCACAATCGAAACCTTTCTAATCTGGAAAGTTTTAAAATGACGTCAGTATTGTAGTTGAAAGATATTGTTCTGGAGTTCCTGAAGTTTTCGGCCATTTTGACTGATCGACTTACCCGTCAGTACTAACCAGTAGTTAATCCCGTATGTGCTAATAATTGGAGACTGGGTCATTTTTCAATTTTATTTCAAATTCTTGTTGATTTAAGAAAAAAATCCTTAAAAAGTTCTTTAATTATATAAATTATTAAACAAGTAACCTTATGAACACAATTATTTAAAGAATTTGGTTAGATTTTAATTTAAAAAACATATTTGAAATTGGATAAACTCTTAAAGTGCTAATAATTGGGTCGGTCACCCTACCTATTGCTTGCTCATTTCATACAACTTCGTATTTAAATAGATAATTTCAACTTGTACGTGTTTAATAAATAAAACTGTCACTCAAATATAACTTTTGTTTTTTCTGTAATAAAGAAAACTGGAAATTCCCCATTTTGTACGTGGCTATAAGAGAAAAGCCAAAAAAAAAGAAACCTCATTATTTTAGTCTATGGCTATTAAAGGTGCGCGCGCATTCCGGAAAACTGATTAAATCAAATAAACACCTGAATAGTCTATATAATAGGCTGTATGGTTGTCGATCTTTGCCTGCCCTCAAGAGCATCAAGAGGGCGAACAAAAGAATAACATTAATTTTTCCCGCTATTGTGAAAAAATTTTCACAACTCGTTTTCACTGTTTTGTACCATAATGTACTATTTTAGTATTATTTTCTTCACAAGTGTGTTGAAAAACGTCGTATGATACACGTGTATATTGATGATTACCGTCCTTGGCTACCTTAAGACCCTCACCTAACGGCTCGGGTCTCAATAGCGCCTCAGCGGTAATCACCAACTTTTACACTTGTACCATAATGTACTATACTCTTAAGTACCTCCCTAATACGAAGGCATTATCTAAACAGACCCGTGTAGACAGTTATTCAGCTCTATTGACTGTTGACGCAGCGCCGCTCTACAACGACCCGGGAACAACAAACGCCTCCTAGTCGTGCAGTAGTTACGGCCGAACGCTGCAGTCGATGAGTTTTCACATTTCCCTCACGAGTTGGCACACGCACGCTGGACGCGCGCCAACACCCTGCTCCCCCTCACCCCGGTCCTCCCTCGGCCTTCGTGACCCCCCTCCCGCCACTTTGTCCCTCGTATCCTATATCCTCGCGCTATCGCGTTACGCACATCCTCGCGGCGACGTGTCGCCGAGGGCCTCGTGCGGACCCTTCAACAACAACCATGAATCTTTATCCTTGTGAAAACTTTTATACGCACATTTCTGGTCAATCGAAGACAATATAACTGTTGTTTGTTGGTCAGAAATGATGGTTATTTTGACCATCACAGTCAAGTCATTCTGTACGGAGCTCGTAATGATTTCCTGCTATCATTACCATACCAACATTATACATACTAAAATGTTTGTCGGTTTGGCGTAGGTACAATCCGCGGCAACGAAATAGTGGATCGACGTGATCGTTTGCATGGCAATATTGGAAGACTTGGAAAATGAGCTTTTATAAATATGCTGTAAGTGAGATTTCTTAAAACGAAATCAAAAGTTGTGAACTGGTTGTATCGTTGTAAACAAATTATTGTAATTTTGATATAGTCTTTACCAATGGATAGCCTGATTCTGCGAGATTTAGCAACGTTAGTAAATAAAGACTTCAAAGTTTCCTTAGAAACATAATTTTAACTAAAGGTAGATAACCAAGTGGGTACCGAGGGGTAAGTACAATAATAAAAATCAACGGCTCGATCAACGGGCCTATTTACACAGAAAGCGATTCACATTCCGCGCCCAACGCTGCGGTATCTTCAGATTGTGTGTTTGCGGTAAAAAGCCGAGATGAAAGCTAACAATGGCCCTCATCAACGCACCGCGGCATTGTTACGTCGCTCGTCATCCATAATTCATAGGACCCTCCGCGCCGGGAGGGGCTGATGAGCTCTTGAGCGCGAATTCGACAATCCGCGCCGGGGGCGGGGGGGCAGGGACGCCGTCACCTAAATGTTATATTTGATACACACCATTTCCTTCATCGTCATGTTTTATTAATGTTCAGAAAGAATCCAGAGAAGTTTGTCACCGTAGGATACGCGTAAATCTCTTTTGAGATGATGTGCCAGCGACGCGCTCGCGGTCGACGGCCGCCCGGCGGCAGATCTTCCACACCGCGTTTACATTTAAGAGGAAATGCGGGTGGTCTTTTCTCCATACAAACGCTCGTGTCTGTTTTTTCTGGTTTTTGACCTTAGAGCAATGATTTTTTACAGTTAAATAAATATCAACGTCTTCAATGTCCCTGTTGTTTTCCTTTTTGATGATAAATCATCCCTATAAGCACTAGAACACTTACAAAATTGACTATTTAGACCGCTATCAAGTCAATAGAGGCCTAATGTACAAATTTGACAACTAAAAATGAACCAACCACCCATTGTACATGTTTTCGGGCAAAGAAAAACATAGGGACACAGTATAATATCTTCCTTATTCAGTTTATGAAATATTTTTTAAATTGGTCCAGAGTCAAACCTCGAATCATGACTTTTTACTTAGGCTATTCAGCCGGATCTGCAGTCGTTCTTATCGCACGAATATGCTTTATGAACAACTGCAGAGCGACAACGATAGTTTTTTCAAATACATACCTACCTAATTTTCAAGCCTCTGCGACCACATTTCCTCTTAAAATATCATTGATTTAAGTATATTTCCATGTTGGGTCGTCATTCGAACAACGCTTCGGTTAAACGTCGTAGAAAATAACTAACGATGTGAGACTGGCTTAATATTGCAGTAAAATAAAGATATTTTTTTATTAGCTTCCATTTAAAGTAACATTATTCTGAAAGTTTAAAAATCACTTCTCTCAATTAGGAAACAATTTAGCACGTTTTAAGTCGTTCGGATTCAGTACGGAGCTAGTGTAGGCGCTAGGGCGGCGTAGGGCGGCGTAGGGCGGCTGCAGTCGCTGCGACCGCGCTGCGGTGAGCTCGGGCGGAGCGCTCGTGAATCCGCACGTGAGCTGTGCTCGCAGGGTGACAGGGCACTCTACATTATGAGCGGAGGCTCTTTCTGTAAATGCTTAATTCACGGTTACAGAGGCGTGCTGCCTTTTGAATAAGTTCTGAGGAAGCTCGCATCCGAATTTCTAAAACGGTGCTTTTACAAATTCATGGCGGTCCCACACAACTGTCGCACGGCAATAGTTCATACGAGTTGCAGTTTTCCACCGAGAATTACGTCCATTTACTCGTACTTGAATCGCAAACCAAAAACGAGGGTTATTAATATACACTTAAAAGTTTAGTGCCATGTTAAGACAATAAATCAAACTACATAGATAGAAAAATAGAAAATTCTTTATTACTACACACAAGAAATGATGTTTAAAATTGAATTATAATATACTTAATGTATATATTATGATCTCCTCCAGACAACTTTCAAAACAATCTTACTGAGGGATGGGAAAGTGCAACAATTTTATATAAATTACATATTCCTAACTATTACTAATTTATAAAATGCATACTACCGACCCATACCTAAAGTCCGTGTAGAATATAATAGAATAGAATAGAAATATTTTTTATTCAAATAAACTTTTACAAGCACGTGAATTTAGGTTATTAAAAACCTCGTGGGAACTCTTCGATTAAACTCCAGGACAAAATTTCCTTTTATTCTGGGTCCAAATAGTTAATTAGCTGGTCGAGCCATTTTTAAGTCACGTACTCGGTGATCTTGCGCCTTATTATTTCCGTTCCGTATGTTGAATTGCCGTCCCATTGGAGTATGAGAGTGAGGGAATAGGGTGCACTCGTGTATTGTAATATCTCCTGTCTAGTAGCTAGTCTAGTAGTAGTTAAAATTCGTTCGGGATGGCATCGTTTTAGCTACGCATACAATAAACCTTAATGCCTGTAACATTTTAACCCGTACGTTGTATGCGAACCCCCGTCCCCCGCGGGAGCCGGCTGGGCACACTCATTGGGCCTCAGCACAGGCTCGCATCTCGGTTGTCACCTGAAGGCCGAAGGCACGTCGGAGGCTGTGGAGGAGGTGCACGCGGGACGGATGAAGCCCCTCGCTGACCCTTTTCGCGACCCTCGCACAGTCACTCGTGATTGTTTTATGAATTTTAAAGTTGTCAGAATAAACTAGTGGGTAGCGTGACCTGGATTCGACAATATTACAAACAATCTATACCTGCGACTTTCTCGTCATCTACCCGTTAGTAATCCGAACTGGTGATTCCGATATAAAATCACCATTTTTTTTATTTTTATTTTTCAGCTGTAGCTTTTTATTTTCCCTAGTTTTTAAAACCACCCCTGCAAACTAAACAAAAAAACTAATCCATCAAGCCATTTTAGGATCCCTTGAAGCTATGGAGCATCAATAGAAAATAAGCAACACCGTGTACCTACGCACTACACAGCATAAAGATGCAGGAAAATATCGTGATGGAACACATAGGAAAATGGCCGTTAAATCACTCAGTCGGTCATGCCTGTTTATTCGGTAAGTACAGAATAAATAAACGTGCAAATTCAAAAGAGTGAATATAGATTGTACTGAGTAAGCTATCTCTGCCTGAAAGAGTGATTCGTGTGTAGCCGTTTAGGATAACAAAAATCTTCTTGAAATGTTATGTTACACGTTACCATTATTTCGCGATAGAAGGAGTTCAATAACGTAGTTTCCACCGAGTAAGCGTATGAAGTTAAGTCTCCGCCGAACCACTTCATGGTCTATCAATAAGTGCCCCTGTATCCTGAGAGGGTGCAGCGGGTGGCGAGGGGGTGGCGTGGGGGCGGCGAGGGGGCGGCGAGGGGGTGGTATGAAGGTAAAAGAAGCGCTTGGGTTAGTCCGGGTCAGCTGCTGTAATGTGCTCGTTAATTAGTGCGGATCACTGAAGCCGCTCTGACGTACCGGAACGACTATTTTATACGACACTATTCTATTATGCACCCCTAACTGCCGCACTTTATATTGAATAATGCAGCAGTAACGTTATATTACCTTTCAGTAGATAAACATGTCGCCGATTTAAGCTAAGAACTTTAAAGTAAGTAGGTAGGATGAGTACGTGGAAATAAAACGGGCAAGTGAAATAGAATAAACTTTAAGACGGAAGAACTATGGACGCTCAGATAAGTGTACTAAGGTAGCAGGTCGCTGGACACGGGCACGAGACCGAGACACGTGGAACTCCACACGAGAGATATAGAAGAAGAAAAAGAAACTACAAAATGGTATGCTATTTTGTAAGCTGTAATGGGTAGCGAAGAAGATAAGCGAAAACATAACAGTATTAACCCCCAGGTGACTATCGAGAGAGTGAGCTGCGAGCTAAGAAGTAATAGTATTAGTGAGGAGTTGGTCTTCTGAACTAATCCCCAGCTCATTAACTGCATGCGTCGACCGGAGCGCGTGCATTCGACCGAGCGAAGCGAGCTGAGAAGTCCACTGGTGCAAATTCACCAGTGAATTCATATAATTATTGAGGAACTTAAAACTAAATAAACGAAGGATCCAAACGCGCCCTGCTCTGAGAAGAGCTCACATAACTCTAGCGAGACTATTGAGGGTTTTTTAGTTTTAGATTTTCGCAAATTGGATTCTGCCCGTCCATCCGTGCGTAACAGCTAGGTGCTATGTTTAAGAAGAGAAGTCGCTTCGTCGAGATGGCCGCTTGGCTTCAAGCTACGAGGGTACCCAACTGGCTAATTACGCACGTCACTCGCAGCGGGTCTGCCGGTCAACAAACGGCATTGAAAGCAAATGCCAACAGCGGGCAGCGGCCGCTGAATTATTCACTTCCCGGCGTTGCGCGTTATGTCGCTCGGTTAGTGGGTCAAACACTTGCACCCGATGCACCTAATGAGAAGTGACCGCGGGCAAGTCCCTCGCGAAACTAAACTAGTTGCCAGCTTCAAACTGGAATAAAGGATAGCATTACTGTTCGTTATATTTAGATTTCACCCAGTTAAATAACCTTCGCGGAAACCATTGTAATTTATGCTGAAGTAAAAATTAACAAACGAGAACGAGCGACGGCCGCGGTCGGCCTTCAGCCGGCGCCCGGCAGCCCCTGGCCGCGGCTCGAATGAACTCACCGGAGCCGCTGAATTCACAGACTCACGGAAATGTGAAATACGAAAAATAAAAATATATTATTCATTGGAATTTGTAAAGTTTTAAAAGCTCTATTCATATCGGAACGAGTAGTTCTTTGCAGAGATTCGAGATTATTCCGAGGTACCTATAGGTACCTGTGAAGTAATTTAACAAATTGGTAATTGTTCACCGTCTCTTGTAGACCCTCGTTTGTGCCAACTTACTGCAGGTCCACTGCTGCTAGAACGACAGAACGATGGGGCTCCTGTAAGCATGAAAGATGAAGGGTTTAGGCCTCAGGCCACAGTCCTGCACGCTGGCCGAGGATGGATTGGCAGAACTCATACACCTTTGAATACATTAATTTGGACTCTCCGGCGTGTATGTGTCCTCGCGATGTTTTCTCTTACCGTTAAAGAAAGTGATATTTGATTGTTTAAAACACAATAAAAAATAGATACAATAGGTAGGTACCAAATATATTATGTATTCTATGTGGAATATTAATGACATTTTTGTTTAACGATGACGAATATGTAACTGACCATTTTTATATTGACGTTTATTGCCACTGGCAATTTTTATTTATTTTAGTTGAAAAACTAAACCGTGAAAAACTCTTACTATATTATAAATGCGAAAGTGTGTTTGTTTATTGGTTTTTTCCTCAATCACGCAGCAAAGGAGCAACGAATCAACGACTTGCTTGCAAGGGTTCCGGCGGGATTCTTAAGAATTTAATTCGACGCGGATAAAGTCGCGGGCAAAGGCAAGTAGGTAATTTATTCAATTCTTCCTCCTCCCGACGATCATAATGAGTGGTTTATGCGAGGAACGAGCTAGAGTACACAGGTAGGTATTGGGTGAGAACTCAGCTGTCGTCGCAGCCTCCCTGCGCCGCGCTGCGAAATGAATGCACGGTTACGCGGCAGGCAGGCAGGCAAGCAGGCAGGCAGGCGGGCAGGCAGGCAGGCAGGCAGACAGGCAGGCAGGCGGGCAGGCAGGCAGGCAGGCAGGCAGGCAGGCGGGCAGGCAGGCAGATATCTACGCGGTGCGGTGACGGGAAACCGGGCCACGCCGCAATTCACCGGGACGCGGACGTGGGAACGAAACTAGAACACCTTAGACACACTCTCAACATAATGACATTGGACATACATTATTTTATAAAGCTGCATCCGCACGCTTGGCAAACCTCGGCAAACCTTCACAAACGCAAACGTGCGGATAGAGCGTTTGCCATGGTTTGCCTAGGCTTGCAAGCGTTTGTGGCCGATCCATCGAGTGTCGGTCTTTTGATCGCAAACCAAAGGGAATTTGCCGCAAGCGCTTACGTCTCCGTCCACACGTTTGCGCGCACTCAGTCTCGTTTGTGCACTGGCGGCGATTAGACGTGTTATTGTCTTACGATTTACGTATCGCACCTTTAGAAATCTTCATTTTGTGAGTGGGTAAAAACGTAAAATGAATGACTGGTCGACTGAAGACTTTTGAAGACGATTTGTTTATATAATTTAATTAATTAATTAGTTTTATATATTAATAATAATAAGTGGCGACTCCGCACCGGAAAATGGTATATAATGGTATGGTAATAGGTGGACCGACACCATCAGGCGACCCTCAGGGAGCCACTGGGTACAGGTGGCGCAAGACCGAAGCCTGAGGAAGTCCATGCAATAATCAGTCCAGCAGTGGACGTCTATCGGTTGATAAAGAAAAAAACAAAATATCTATTGAGTAGGTACATACTAGAATAGAGTAGAATATTTTTTTATTCAAATAAATAAACTAGGTAGGTACCAAGTGTTTTCGAACATACTACTAGCTACTACTACTAATCTATAATATTATACTAAAACTGTAACTGGACAAATTGTGCACATGAAATATGTTTTGAAAATTTTAATTAGAGGACGCTTTACTATCAACTAGATGACGTCCGCGACTTCGTCCTCGCGGATTAAGGTTTTTTAATTCCCGCGGAAAGTCCTTAATTTTCCGGGCTAAAATGTAGGTATGAGCTATCGCTATTCCACATTTCATTCAAATCGGTTCATTAGTTGTGGCTGAAAGAGTAACAAACATCCATCCATCCATCCATATTCCATTTTAGTAGGATTATTGATCGATACCGAGCTTAAAACATTTAAGCCAAATAATAAAGCCGACACAAGTTCGACGTCCGTCATGCTTGCCTGTTCAGTGTGCCTAGTTTAAGATTTTTTACTACAATTTCGAGCTCCGTAAAGTTTCCTCACAAACTACTCACTGCGTGAATAGTTTATGTCACTTTGGTACCACGAGTCTGTCAAATAGCATACATGAGGAAACTATTACGACTATACCAAGGTCAAAATCCTGACATTTGTTGTCTCTCTTACACATTTGCAAAAAAAGCGAGACAGGTATACGCTGCCATCTTATCCAATTTGACATTTTTTGCATCGTTTTGTGACGTCATTGACGGCATCACAGTGGCAGCGTAGACTATATATGTGCTGGGAAGTGTCAGTACATCATACAATCTATGGTATGGTTGTCTATGGTAATTTGACATAAGACCTAAGAGTTGATGTAAATGTTGTACACGAAAGAGATGCAGTATAGAAAAGTCAAACAAGATAGAATGAGACACAGTCACAATTTATTGTCTCTCACTGCGTGCCCATTGCAGATTCTATTTCTAAAGGATAGGTACTTTTTCTATGACCTAAGTCATTAAAAACCACAAACAGATTTAAGTGTCTGTGGCTCCCTAAATATCAACAAAAACAAGATAACGGAACGGAATACAAAACCGAAAAATGTTATATATATTTAGTGGTAATTTGTAATCAAGGAACATAATACTCTGACGAGTTTGTAATAGTTTTGTAACTGGTGTTTGTAAACAGTTTGTGTTTGAATTCAAAATTCGCCACCAATTATTTTCGCACTAATCCAGTATCTACTGTCCAGCCACCAAGTTAATAACTTCATAACCTTAGCTGGTTTGAAACTGTCCGGGCTTACGCAAACTGACCAACTGAATTGGAATTGAAAAATTAAAATCAAGCATCATCTTGTAAACTAATAGGTATGTAATTGTACTATTTTATGACCTAATCCTCTCATTTCGAGAGGAGACCCTAAACTTCGTTTGATTCTGTGACTCTGACGTACGGCTGTCCAGTTGTGTAGCTCAACACATCCTGTGTTGAGAAATGACTGGTTTCAGAATGTGTGGTAAAGAAAATAAACTATTGTATTTGTTGAAGTAAGCATACTTAATTTTATTATTAGACCTATAAAATGTTAAGATTTCCTACACTAAGGAACAATGTTATGTTGTTTTGATATATTGTGATGTCATTCTCCGTACCAATCCTACAAATTTTTTTATAATTGTGAAAGTGTTATTGTTTGTTGATTTGTCCTTCAATTACGCTGCAAAAGAGCTACGGATTGATGTAATTTTTGCATGTGTACAGTTGAGGAGCTGGAGAGTGACAAAGGCTAAACTTTTTATCCTGGAAAATCATAGTTCTGTGGGATTTGAAAAACTAAATCCTCACGGATGAAGTTGCTGGCATCGGCTAGTTACTAATGATTAAATAGCTTATGGGATAATTTTTTTTTCTTTTTTTCCAGTATAACCTACGCAACTAGTGCCTACTTACACTATTATACCAGAAGAATGGGTATACATTTGCATCTCTCTATTCAGCTCTTAGGCTGGAATAGCCCTTAGGCCCTTAGGCTGGAAAAAGCAGCGCAGTCACCAGGTCTTCTGCATTTTCACCGCTTGTTATACCACTCAGGGGTACAGCACATTCCTACCTATACCTACTTTATAATCATTTTAGTGCAAGTATCCAGAGTTATAATGGGATGGAATGTAATTTTTACTTTGAGAATTCATGTCAGAGAATCTAATGTAATTTGTTATGGTTGCTTAATAAATAAAATAAATTGTTTATATTCTGTAATTGACCCATTCTTGTTATATATTTATACTAATTACTACATGAATAAATAAATAAATTTATTTACAAACCATTTATATTCATTTATATGTACATTCAAGTTATTTTTATCTATACCTACATACAAAGTCTACTTAATTATATTATACAGGTAAATTGATGCTGAACAAAGGCATTTATTTTGAAATGGCAGTCTATCTATAATAAATAAACTGTCTTAAACGTTTAAGTTTAAATTTTTGTGTCTGTTGGTCATGGTTAAAAAAGGTCAAAAGGCTGAACCGACTTTGATAATGCTGTTTTGACAGATGCACTGCAAGTAAAGTATGGATGCTATACAGTTTAATTGCTAATGCAGACCATCTGACCAGACTATCTATAAGTTTTATATGAAAGTTTCTACTAGGCTACTTTTCATACAAGAAAGGTTCCTAAAAACAATATATAAATCCACATTAATGAAGTCAAGACCCTATATCTACTTAGTGAATAGAACATATGATTTAATTATATTTATTATCATTGACATTAGTCAATCATGTTAGTATATTAGTACTAACATATTTATTACAGAGAATCCTGCTAATAATGTAAATGCGAAATTATGGATGGATGTTTGTTACTCAATCACGCCGCAACGGCTGAACCGATTTGGCTGAAATTTAGCACAGAAATAGATTAGTCTGGATAACACATAGGCTACTTTTTATCCCGGAAAATAAGAGTTCCCGGCGGGATTAAAAATGCGAACGAAGTCGCGGGCTCCAGCTAGTGTTTCAAATATATTATTTCTTTTTAATAGATAAATAAGCTAAGTAGGTATGCTATAAATTATACATTTTAGGACAGAATTGGGCAGTTAAAAGGAAAATTGAAATAATAAAGATTATATTTATTTTTACATTTGGTTTGGTAATTATTGTCTTATACATATATAACCTACCTATCTTTTTATGAAAATCTTGATAATATTTAAGTATGATTCGAGCTCCACCTAGCACCTGCATACTTGGTATTAGTTGACAGCTTATATTGGTCTATAGTGATCCTGTAATAAGTAACATGGTGCAACCTGCATTTTTCTTCTTTATCATCCGACAGACGTCCACAGCTGGACAAAGGTCTCTTGCATGGACTTCCACGGGTTTTGGTCTTGCGCCACCTGAATCCAGCGGCTCCCTGCGACTCGATTGATATCGTCGGTTCACCTAGTGGGGGGTCCGCCAACACTGCGCTCCCCGGTGCGGGGTTGCCACTCCAGCTCCTAGGGACCCCATCGACCATCAGCTCTTCGAACTATGTGCTCCGCCCATTTCCACTTTAGATTCGTTTCGCTGAGCTATGTCGGCGACTTTGGCTCTTTTACGGATCTCCTCATTTTTGATTCGATCTCCCAGGGATACTCCGAGCATAGCTCTCTCCATCGCCCGCTGAATAACCCTGAGGCTTCTTGTGAGGCCCATAGTTAGGGACCATGTATCTTCAGGCACTGAGGAATTATTAATTATATTATTGCAACCTGTAATAACCCAACTAACAAAATGGTCATAAGATTTTAAGCTTTTATGATTATTTCGTCACATAGGTGTCGTATATTAGCAACTTTTAAAATGTGACGTTGTACAGGCATCATGTATATTGCATTTAAGTTTCAATGCAATTTGGTAATAAAAGTCGTTGTACAAACGTTTGTATGAAATAGCTATAAAGCAATTTAATCGTAGAAAATACACAGTCATACAAAAGTTTTAGGCGGGACATTTTGGCTGGTATTACAACCTTAATAACGCTGCTATAAGACTATGCATGTGAACATGACATTTTAAATATATTCGCAGTAATGTAAACCAGCCAAGCCCAATAAACGCGACAGAGAGTGATGGTTCCGTACCTATTTTTTAACCGACTTCCAAAAAGGAGGAGGTTATCAATTCGGCCGGTATCTTTTTTTTCTGTTGAAAATCGATGTCGACACGAATGAACCGATTTGGCTGAAATTTGGAATGGAGATAGCTCATACCCAGGATTAGCACATAGGCTACATTTTATCCCTGATAATTAAAGAAACCTTAATCATGTCAATCAAGTCATTATGGCCATACCTCCCATGGTTAACGACACAACACAACGGCCCCTAGTCCCCGGATAAAGTTGGGAACCGACAATTATGTCATTTTTCGACGTTGACAAAATATGTTTTTTGCCGCATTCCCAAAAAACTTATGGTCTCTAAAATGTTCTGTTAATGTAAAAAACTATTTTTTGGAATGACAAATAACGGTTTACTAAAATGTTTTAGGGAACTCTGATAGGTTCGTAATGAAAGAACGCCATGTTCTTTAAGAATTTATAACTCTTAACACAGCAGTATTCATCGTATACAAGTATTTTGTAACTTATAATGGCACGATGAAGGGAGTTTTAACTCTTAACACAGCAGTATTCATGGTATATAAGTATTTCGTAAGTCATAATGGCATTATGACATATGATAATTTATTTTTTATTTAAAAAATAATAATTAAATACACAATAAATGAAGGGGGCATTTAAAATTTATTAATAAACCTAAAAAGTTGGTCCCTAAAGTAATATTCGCATTAAGTTTTCCAAACTTAAACATAAACACATCCCATTTCAGACTTGTAAATAATTTGATTACACTTATAGTATAAAAGTATAAAAATATAGTCTGCACACATGCAGAATTTATTAATAGTTAAATTCTATTACTTATAATTGAAAGCGCTTCAATACTGCATCAAATAGATTCATTGGTCCGATAAACGTCTGCGCTATGAATGCTATGGTAACTATACGACTAAATACTCATACCAATGATAATATTACAACACTACTACGTTCTCGCTTATGACTTTTCAATGACAGCTATACGATTTTATAGAAATAGTAACTGCGCCAAAATCGCGTTATATAAGCGTTTGTAAGACTTATTTTCATGCCATTCAGTTTTTCGAAAACGTTTACACAATTCTTATATGACTTATATTAAGACCATTTTGTTACTTACTTAAGTAAGTAACAATTTATTAATCTGTGGAACTATCCTGACAATCCTGAATGAACTGGCTGAGCGATTTATATAGTTACTCAACGGAACTGGCTACGGCTTAGGTACTTATCTTCGTCACCACTCACCAGTGATACTTTTTGTGAACTTTATTAGGTTGTGAGAGTTAGAGATAGTGCTAGATTCTCTTGACGATTCTAAATCACTTTGTAAAGTTTATTTAAATAAAAAACTATGTTATTCCATTGAATAAGCACTTTTCGGGATCCGTTGGGAGTTTTTGCACAAAATGCTTCATCTGAGATTCTTTTCGTCTTCGTGACACTCTGGCCAGAGAGGTGGTGGTCATCAACGAAGTGACGTCTTTAGCGGCAGATGTGAATCGCCTCACGAGCTTTCGCCACTTCTCCCTGCTGGCCGACAGCCTCGTACACTTGTGCAATTGACCGCCCATCGTAGACTTTATTTGATGGGTCCATCGCATAGGTGATTTTCTTCGTCTTCTGATGCCCTACACTTTGTCCGAGAAGCACAACACCAACACTATTAACGCCTCTAAACTTTTCTCCTCCTCTTCCCGGCGGTTAGCTTTCACAGCCTCTGTGATCATTATTCACGTATTCGTGGGTCCTAGAACTCTTCAAATTAATTATTTTTCAACATTTCGTTCGTATATCACCAAGCTCTCACGGAATATTTTCGGTGAATTGCAATTCGAGTATCGTCTCGTGTCACAACTCGAAAATGACGTCATTTTCGGGTTGTGAGATGTCAAACATGTAACTCATACTGCCAAATAGCAATACTTTCCGTATCTTTGTTCGAAGACGTGTTTAATTCTCGATGGTGACGTCACACGTCTGTAACGTGTAAGCTCATACTCGGAAATACTCGATCACTTTTAGGTCCGCCGCTCGCCGCTTGGGGCGCTGGCTGTAGATGTATGAAGAAGCTCGATGTCGAAGATTCGATGAAGTATACTATCAAAACTTAAACTAACCACACAGAACATACAAACGCCCTCGCAAGCGTGCGGATGACTCCCAAATTCAAGGCAAACGTTTGTAGAGGTTTGGCGTTTGCCGTTTGCCACAAGCATGCGGACGCGGTATAATATAATACTCTTGTGCGCACATTTGACCACACACCTACATATAGATAACTAGAAGTGTTTGTCTGTGATTTCCAAATTAAGCTATGATTATTTAAACGATACACACATTTTTAATTTTTTTCCTGTCTATCTGTTTGTCCAATCAAAACTTATTTTATTGAACTTATTTTGACCAAGCTGTCACAGACAGGCAAAGGTCGAAGGATTACTTAAAAAGTAATGTAGGCTACATATTTTCATCCCGGAAATATAAAGAAGTTTTTCGTAAAAAAATAAAAACTTTAGTTTTGAGGGATAATTTTAATTTTTCCTTAACCTATCTCGACGGAAGGTTCCACCACAGCTCAAACGGAGACGTAAGAAAAACTTTAAGTGAGGTTGCATTTTCATCCTCAAGCCTAGAAAAATATTTCATCCTTGAGTTAAGATAAATACAAGATAAGCCGTTCTACTTTTAGTCAATCGAGAGAGAAACACGTTACGTGAAAGTTGATGGAAAGTAAACAACCCGAGGGTGGCGATATTTAATATTCACGGTGTTTTCGCCATTAAACGGGCGTATTCATACAAGCACTGTGTAGCATGTGTGTGTACAGGAAAACGTTTTGTAAGATGATTTTATTAGATTTGAACATCTAATTACGCATATTAGAAGTATGAGTATATTATGACAAAAACTTCGAATCTGGCTGACATTCTTTTAATAAAATGTTTGGGAGTTACATACGTAGGTACTTAAATGAAATAAAAGTTTATAAAATCTTTTATTACTTCTCGTGAACCGACGGGTAATCCTTCTAATTGCATCTATACTACGCGAAATAAAATGAAGTTTTACTGACCATGACCACAACAACACAAAAAGTTCACAAGTCTCGCATCGAGCCAAAATACGTGTTGCGGAGCTGGCGGTGTTGCAGCAACAGCTCCACTCGGAAGTCAAGTGTTTGCGCACTTTTTGATTTTGTAATATCTCCTGCGTAGAGAATAGGTACAATATCTCCGTCGAAATAGGCCACCGTGACCGAAATTTGTCATTTATTTCTATTTTAATTTGAAAAATTTTCTGTATAGCGATCGCTGCAGTGCTCCAATTAATAGATTCATTTTTTCTATCCAGTCATATCTAAAAATATATCTAACTTTTTTGTTGAGAGTAAATAAAAAATGTTTCCTCGCCCCGGAACACGACATGAGTTATGACGTCAGAGCGCATTCAGTCCGACGAAACACAAGCAGCGTGGAAGAGGAGAAATATTGACACATAAAAAATGTTTGCGAGCCATCCGGCAGGGCCGCCGCACGCGCTGCACACATTAACTATGGCTTTTAGCATATCACTTGATAGGTATTGTGTTTTGTAATGAAGACGATCCGAAATATCAATCCGATTAAAGTTCATCGCACATAATATGTAGGTCATCCAAACAACAAATGAAGTCAGCTGTGGGCGTCCTGTTGCACGGTGTAGTTACCCGGCTGTCGGCCAGCAGGCAGCCGTTGCGAATGAGCCTCGAGGAGAATCACATCTTCCGCTAGAGACGCCACTTCGGCGATGACCACGGAGATACAAAATGTGGGTTTGACAGGTCTAGGTAGCAACTGAGCGATAGCCACTGAGGTAGAGGACTAGGCGTAGTAGTCCGGAGGGGTCAGAGCAACAAACAACGACACGAAGGGCTGTGGCATGGCAGCCCTGTGAGCGCCGCCCGCGTCGTACATCACCCGCAGATAACGCTCAGCAATACTTTTTATCGACACATAAAGTCCGGCCTCCTCCGAGACGCGGACGTTTCCTCCTCCTGGCGTCCTGCGTCATGACATGTAAACACTTCCTCGTACAAACTGTACTTCATGTATTGTGTGTGTGTCTCATCGGAATAATATGAGACACATACATTTGAAGCGTCAGATAATTCTAATTAATTAATGAAACTGTTTTGGTTTGCCTTTAATCACAAATCGACGGAGCGGCCATTTGTTTTTTGTGTCACGGATATAACGAAAGACTTAGAGAGTAACGTAGATTTCCTTCCGGGAAAACTGCAATGTGCAGCCAGCACTGCAGGCAGCCCGCACACCTGTTCACCTGCACGCCTGCACACCTGCACGGTGCCTGCATGCATGTGAAGCGGGCTCGTCTAGATTTGTATTTGTATTTTATTTTGTGAAAATTTCCGAGCGCTCCAAGTACTGCTTTAAAAGCCTCGACGGGTTTAATTCAGCTCTCCGAGAATAACTGCATTTTTAATAACTCTCGGCTAACGAGCTTAAGCTCTTGACCCTGCACCACTGCACCCCTGCACCCGTGCCCTCGTACACCCCTGCATCCGTGCCCTCGTGCACCCCTACACGGTACACCCGTGCTCTCGTGTACCTCTGATCAGATTATGATTGAGCTTTTCAAACATTTATTTCCGAGGAACTGGGCCTAATGATCTTATTTTTCCGAATTGTGTGCGATGTGGCCATAAGCGATGATTTGGCCACTTATAGGTAGGTACATTATGCTAAATATTCGGGTCGTCGCCCTTTTAGCCGGTCCATCGGAAAGGTTTCTGCTTCACTAAATATGAACGCAAAAACGAAACACATCTGAAACATTCTATTTAATAATTTATTAACTTGTCGTCATTTTAACGGTACAAATAAAATTGACGATTAAAATCAGGCACCTAGCTTTTATGAGTTCAGTGTGCGACTGAAGTTCTCAACTATCGGTAACTCGTCTACTGAAAAATTCTATAAAAAAATCTTGCGTTCACAGCTAATACTTGAAAAGATAAAATAATCATCTCCTTAGGATGGGATGCACTGTGGATGATGGGATGTAAATGATTATTTTTATTTACATAAAACCAAAAAAAATACTAAACCCTATTTAAGTATTTACGCATTTTTTTTGCCAGGAAAGGAACAAACCGTAGAGAAACTACAAAGACGTCGTTTTTAATAAAGGAACAATAGATAGAGTCAATACAATAGTAGATTACGGTTTTTATAAAATGCTTTGATTTTGTCCCCCAGTGGATCCTCTAGCCCCTCCGCTCGACTTCAGGAAAAGCTGTCTTCGTGGCTTTTGCGTAAATCGGTTCATCGGTAGATCCGTGAAAAGTCACGAGTAACTAACATACAGACACACTTTCGCATTTATAAACAATATTAATATCGAGTAACGTGAAGAATGGTACCTGACAGCGCTGTAAATAAAATTTGAGATGTAAAAGCCTTTTCTGTGATCGAAGTAAAAGCCATCTTTACAAATTACAAGGGATACAAAAAGAATTTGATATACATTTCTAAGTGACTACAGAAAGTTTCAACGAAATGTTGTTATTCTATCAGCAATGTATATCGAAAAAGACAAGATTACGATTAAAGTGTATGTTAGGTTGCCGACAGTCATGATTGATGAGCGAGTGAGGCGGGCCGCGCGACGCGATGGCTCTATCGCCAGTGGCGAATCATTTTATTGCCTTATATCTTGTAATCCGCCCGTCACGATAAAAATATTTAATTTATAAAAATGAAGGTCTGCGGCTGGGAAAAAATAATGTTCTTCGTCAACCGATATACGTCCATCGCTGACATAGGTCTGCCGGGGGGGTTGTCTAACACTGACTGATGTGTCAGTCACAGGGACGATAGTAATCATGACTGAATTTATGGCGTTTTTACTGCGTCAGTGGTTTTAACCACAAGCGAGAGAGAACCGGCCAATCAGAAGTGACTGTGATCGTCACACGTCGTTGCTGCACCGCAGCAAATAACTTGAGACTATTCCACAGCTATTTTTGGATCATGCATACGTCTCGGTCTTGACGCGAGAACTCTCAGGCATGCCCTTATATTAAATGCAATTTCCCTTATATTAATATACAAACGTAAAAATAGGTATATCCCTGATGTCCTGCACAAAATAAGAACCTTCCAATGCACAAAAACCTTTTAGTTTTACAAATTGTCTGTGCTAGCCAGCTTTTCCACCAGATTTAAAATCGAAATCAGCGTAAATTTCAGAAGAAATGAGAAAAGTAGACGCAGAATAGGAATAATCGCGACGTGATCGCATAAATCGCGCGACGTGCGACGCGACTGACGCGCCTGACAGCTGCCTCGCAGCCCGCCTCCCGACTGCCATCACGAACGAGCGAATACCAACCGCAACTTGGCCACATAGAATTACTTTTCATTTGGCTATTATTTTTAGAACATTGCGATTGATTTTCGACTGTATAGCGATGTCGCAAAGGTAATTTTTTATTTGGCCTTTGGCAAAAGCAACCGCTAAAATCCCGCATTACGCCGGAGCGCCGAATTTCGATAGCGATCTGCGTAAAATTGTAGTTTGTATGACGTGACGTTATACATTGCTGGGTTAAACGAGAAAATATTAAAATCTTGCTCCGAATACTTAGCATTTTAATGGCGCTGCGTGTCAAATATAAGATACAAGTCTGTTCATAATTATAGATATTACACTTTTCTGGGATTGGGCCCTGTACCTACCTAAATATTTAGACATGATTTCACAATACAATTAGTCCTTACCGCGAACCAAAATGATTTTTCCGGCTTTAACTTTTCAAAAATCCAAAAGCAAAAATCTTTTAAAAGAAATCTAACGATCTCATAATACCAGATAACGATTATCTGAGATATATCTGATAGCATAGTCGCTATGTCAAGCTTAACTATGTATTAATAGGTATATATATTTTTTTTATTATTAATAGTGTAAAGAATATAAATTTTTTAAAGATTGTAATCACGAATTCGTACATGTAGGTATTTTGCTTTAACGGGATAAAAGTAATAGTCACTCTCCAGCTCCTTAAAACTTTACCCAGACAAGAAATTACATCGATGCGTAGCTCTATTGCGGCGTGATTAAAAGACAAACACCTTTCGCATCTATATAAATTGAAATTAATTGCCGCACATATGAAAAATTATCCCTTGAGAACGGCTAGATCAGGGCTCCACCGATTTGGCAGATTTTTTGTAGTATTCGTAGTTTTCAAGACAGGGTTTCCAAGAAAGAGTATGGAAAATCCACCGGAAAATTTCGTGGATGGTATTTTTGTAAATTTCAATTTCTTCAATAGTAAATTGCACCGTTGAGAAGGCGACTAGTTTATAACGTGTATCAATAAGGATCGCCGAGGGACCTGTAACCGTAAAACACATTACATATAACAACATAAAATATTGTCATGTAAAATAAAATTTGTCGTACAAGTGAGCGACAAATTTTCGTTACATAAAATATCCAAGTCAAACAAAACTTCGAAGGCGTGACGCAATTTAGTAAACGAGGTAAGCGCCGTCAACCGCGTCGCGTGATGTATGTCGCTGTACGCCGGGTTATACAGTTTACACGAGTTCCGCTGCTGCCTGCCGGTGAGTTCACTGTGTTTGTGCGCTGCGTGCGGAGCAGTAGACGCTTACCGACATCGATATAGCAGACATATGCGGAGCGTGTGCGGAGCAATGCAATGGGAACATATCGCGGCGAATACATCGATCACTTATAAGTTTCATCGTAGATTAGCAATCGCTTCGTACTGATTTGATGTTCGGCATGTTTTCTAGTTTCTACACGCAGAAACTAGAACGTTTCACGAAGGTATATTTACCGCGTGGATCGACGGTGACGCGAAGGCGGTTTCAAACTAGCTAGCTTGTAGAATCTAGTGGTGAAATGATGCAAACCAGAAAGCGTCTGAAAGCATCAAATTGAAAAGTGACGTTGAAGTGTATTTCACGGTACATTAGACGACGTTCGAAGGACCAAAAAGGCAGGTAGATAAATTCTGCCCGTTCTTGCAGCTGGATCAAAATATCGACACTCACAAACACACACATTATCACTACACTCTTAAGTCTTATGCAAGGATCCCAATGCTACAGCCGCATGACAAATTGCCCAACTGCACGATTGTCAAACTACATTTTATTTGAAAACTCCACTTTTCCGCCTCGACTATTTATCAAACTCAAACGCCCGCGTTTCCGTTTTTATCATTTTTCTCGTTGGCGGCGCGGAAGGGATGCGACTTCAAATTGGATTACGCCGACGCGGCGCGGACGCGGCGCCGACGCGGCGCGGACGCAGTAAACGTTGGTTTATGCTCCTTTTAGTTCGAGCGCGTTACGCGGCTGGTGGAGGGAAACCTGTTTGTGACGGCTCCCCTCCTCTCCGAGAGGGACGTCATCCCCGTGATGTTCGTCAAACAGTAAACAAGATCTGGTTTTGATTCTCGCCTTGGCTTTGGTTGTATTTTGACTCTCGATTGTGAAAAGAATTTAGAAGATTCCTCCTAGTGTGCCAGGCTCGTACTATAGTAATAAATTAACATAATTGTGCTGTAATTTCTAATTCTACATAGTATATGTACCTCTCTAAACTTAACTAAATTGGCAGCTCTAAATCTAGTTTTCCGCGCAGCATCCCCTTAATTAAGGGGATCGCACGATGTTCAAGCCTGTAAAACTTTAGTTTAGAAATTGCGTAAGTTACGCACTATACAGAATTAGCCATATCATTTGTCAGATTTCAATAAGAAATATGCACAGTTTCAAAGTAGGCTCAAAAATGATTGAGCTCGCGTAAACATACACGCGAGTATCGTATTGTTTTTGCTTATCGTTGCAGGTTTGTTGGGAACGAGACATGAAATATAAATGCATTCCCCGCGCACGGCGCCGCCGCCGCGCGACCGCAGCGCGACCGCCGCGTCAGCGCCGCGCGAGGCATCGGTTACAGTTTTAATTGCTGCGACGGGGTAATTCGTTTAACTTATTTTGCTGTTTTTAGTTGTAAACTTAATTTGTATGTGTGTATATTGAATATAAACTCGTGCGGTCTATTTACCTAAGTATATATTGCCCGCGGATCGTTAATCTATCTCCGATCGCGACAACTTGTCGTTAAATAGGGTACAGTTGCGAGGGAATGGATACTACCTGAGATTAAAGTTATTGAAATCTTAATACCTGTCGACAAAACGACGTAAGACAGCGTCGAATATTTCCGCCAGATTTCGTCCTTAAAAATTAAAAGTCAATGAAGTGTCGAGTAGAATAATTTATGCGATAATTTATTTTGTAGACAAAAGGGGAAGGGAACGCGTACAGCCGACCGCTCGTGCGCTTGACGCGTCAGAGCCGACGACGTGCGCTGCGCGGCGCCTTTGTGAGTGTGGTGAGCCGCACCAACAAAGCCTTCACGCCGCGCCGCCCTCCGCGCCCGACGCCCGCCGACACTGCAGACTGCAGCCCTGACACCGGCACTGTTCTTTCTTAGGCCTTTTTTGCCTTCTCTATGGGGAATGCTAGAGTACAGGCTTTGATAAAACAAAAAGGAAGTACCTAATTAGTAACTACTTTGGAAACGTCAGGTGTGGACTGAATTCAAAAAAAAAAAATTCAAAATTTATTTATTTCATGTAGGCTACCTTGTAGCACTTATGACATGTCACAAATCTACCACCGGTTCGGAATGAAAATTGAAAAGTCGACGGTTCGATTCCCGCCCATTGCACTATTGTCGTACCCACTCCTAACACAAGCTTTTCGTTTAATTGAGCAAAGGGGAGGTATTAGTCATGTTCAGCTTGGCTAATATAATTTTTAAAAACTATGATATAGTATAAAAAAAAATTGTAACTTCATCACCATCATCAAAACCTAGTCCATTGAATTTGGTGACTGTCAGTCAACGGCAAGGTACTATGCAGTGACTGGACTGTACTTACTGCGTTCAAAAATTCGCTAGGGGATTCAAATTCAAATCTTTTATTTACCAGATTGAGTAGGTAACAAGATCTTAGCCACTGCCATAGAGTCGCATGAAAAACAGCGGTAGGTACATACATTACAATAATCACTCGTCTTTTTTTCAGTTTATTAATATCAAGCAAGATAAGTATAAAAAATAAGACACGGTCTTCCACCGCACCCGATGAGACCGGCACAGACAAACGAGACATAAAATAAGAATATTTTTTATATTCAAAAGCAATCTTTATATGCAAAAGTAGATAATATTTTCAGAACCTTTCTTTCGCATTCAAATCAATAGCAGTTCCAGTTTCCGTCGGCTATAAAACGGTTATTCCGATTTGCAAATCAACTTAACTCTTCGATCTCTACGGACCCCCACCCCAAATTTCAAAGATATGTCCTTATTCCTTTGTACTCTATCCATTGCGTTGTCACTACAATGAAAGTATTACAGGTGAGGAACAAAAAAGGCAGTGTAACTATGATAAAATGTATATTTCTGTTTAGAAAGTGTCTAGGTACAGGAGAAGTAGACGGCGTTTGTTTTATGTTCTTGGACGGGCGTAGCTCGTCGCGAAGGCTTTGCGGGATAAAGGCGGTGCACACTACACACTACACAGTAAACACAGAGCAGTTAATCTTGCTCTGAGAATACACAGCGGGTCAGGATGTTTTGTAGATGAAACCCGATATTTTTACCCTTATGTGGAATGTTTTAAGTTTCAATCTTTTTAGGTACCTACTAATATTAAACTTTGATGTAATGAAGACTGATGTACTAATTCTTACGTGAGGTTTCCTAGCCAAGGTTCAGGAGTAGGATGGAGCTACGTAACCGCTAGAGTTTTTCGTCGTACTTTTTTATTAATTCGTGAATATAACTAACTTATGTATCAATTCTTATTAAAAAAATAGAAGGAGGAAATCCAGACTGAGTCAATCGTTTAATTGAAACAACAATCTCTACTAAAATGCTACTAAACATATTATACAGTAGGTATACACAACACACGTATGCACGCACGCACGCAAAATCTTATCAACAAAAAACGGATGGAATTATTATACCTCTGCTGTTGAGAAATTGTTCATTTGATTTTTACCTATGTTATTTAGAGCTACAATTTTCATACACAAGTAAGTGCTAGTGATCCCCCCCCCCCAATCCGCGCAACCCCCTCGCCCCTGGCCCACTGACCCGGCGGTCAAGCCTTGGAAAACATTCACTCAATTCCAACAGCATTCTATATGAGCAAACCAGATCGAGATGCGAGCGTGTTGCCCCGGCAGACCTACCTGTGATGTATGATTTAGACGCTGTTCACACGCGGCCGGCACTGGCGACTGGCGGCAGTGTCGGGACAGCGCGGTGACAGTCTGCTTCAGTTTACTTTGAGCGGCCATATCGCCCTAAGCTCCCATCGCGATTGCATTGTGGTTTAATAAATCTCTTATCTGTATTAAAATCAGAATTAGCTGTTGAAATCGGAGTCGCAGGGAGCCGCTGGATTCACACAGGCAGCGCGCGGCGTAAGACTGAGGCGCGTGGAAGATCATACAACAGACGAGAACAGAATGTTCACTGTGGGCATCTGTCGGTCGGTGAAGAATAAGAGCTATAAAAAACCTTATAAGCTGTGAATGATCAATTGTCGGTTGATGTTGGTGGCCACGGTTCCTATTGAGCGCCTGTGCGCATCTGGAGAACTGCTCTTTGAGGCTTATGCTGAAAACTATAGACCGCACTCGTACTCTCAGCTCAGACTCAAGACAGAGTTAAAACGAGAGAGATTTACGTCAGAGCATATTATTTTGTGTCTCGTTTTAACCTCTACATTGAGTCTGAGCTGAGTCAGAGTACACTCTATAGATCTCAGCGTTAGATCTATAGTGGCTCAGGCTTAAAACAGAGAAAGGAGAGACAAACATGTTCGAACATAAATGTCTCGTTTTAACTCTGTCTACACTATGTCCAGTCTGGACAGAGTTAGGATTATACAACATACTGGATTATACCGGTCAGTCGGTCACTCTAAAAGTAAAATGTGACAGACAGTATTTTTGTCAAATCACGCTCTACGACGGTCGCTGCACGGTACAGTTTAGTGTACAAAGAGCTTTACGAGCGTGTGTACCGCTCCGAGTGGCTTTCAGTGCGCCTTCAAAAGAGGCTTTTGTACCGCATAATACATTCACTCGGAATTTAATACGGAAACGTAAAGTTCACATAGTTCGCCGGATTAGCGCGACTTCGTGAAGTGGTCGGCTGTATGAGCACTTGTTGACGCAAAACTTAATCAACTTTGTCTCTTTCCGCGTAGGTAATTAAATGGAAGCTTACAAAATATCGTGCGCCCCAAAAATTAGCAAAATTACGAAATAACAAAGGGTGAAATGTTGCTTGTTGAGTATTCTAATGAGGGTATTATTGACGCGTAGGGAATTAAATTTTACGTTTGAATATGACATTATCTAAAATTTGACAAATTTTGAGTTACAACAGTCTTGTATTATTAGTGCGATGTGTTCTTATTAGTAGAATCTGCCTTACGAGCCTGCGATACAGCCCCTAGTCCACTACAAACCATTTATGAATTAACTTTACACGTTTCACCAGTTTCAATAAAAAAATCGATGCATTGCATTTATTGCCTAGGTAAATAATGGATACACCAATAGATTGAGGAATCTATTGGTGTAAACAAAACAATGATTTGAATAAGTCTTCTAATGTTATAATTATGGAAGTTAAAGACATTGCCTGGGATTTGAACCCTAGACTCCTCGACTAGAAGGCTGCAGTGAAACTTCAGGTTTTAAGTACAATTGGCGAGCTTATTGCTCAGAAGCGTCTCTACCCGGCGACTACGGCATCTGGCAACCCGAGTTCCCACAACCCTGCAGCGGTAGGGAGTTAGGTGCCCTCACTACACATCTGTAAAAACATAAAGTTCCACTCGAATCGATACAACAACAATCGAGCGCAGACATTACGCTAAATGATACAGCAGCAGCCATCAGCCCGGCTTAACAATTCACGATTACCGGTCGGGGTGGGCCTTATTGCCGGTGCGATAGAGTTCACATTGCCCGCCGTAAAGCGAGTAAAGTAGAGCAGAGAGGGTGGTGAATTAAATATTATGATTGTTTATGTGAACGAGCTCGTGTGCGGAGCGCGAGAGAGGGTATCGTGCGCTTTGATCGTAGGTAATTGCTCCGGCGGCGGCGGCGTTGCGGCCGTCATCGCTATTAGACAGTTGCTTACTTATTATCGTTACTTGTGTGGAAACCCGCGGGCTCACACGCGAGAGCATTTAATTAACGTCTCTGGAAATACTCGCGTGTGAACACGGGGCTGTGGATCCCGACAGAGACCTTAATTACACAGGGAATATTTCAAATTAATGCAAAATAAACACTCAATTGAGATCACTTGACATTTTCAAGTTGGTTACTTCATTAGTTTGTAATACTGTACGGATAACGGATCACTTTCAATATTATTCGATAGTCTCGATTTTTCATAAAAACCACAGTTTGAGCTGCACGAAATAAAATAATAATTTTGAATTGGAATTGATTTCTTAATTTAACTTTAAAAGCATCCATGATAAAGTAGATGTTTAATAATATGGGATACATAGGCAATAATACTATTCCATTAATCACACGAACCGTGACTTTTATTTTAGAACACGCCTAGCAACAAGGTTCCGCCACAATAATTAATTCATTCAAGAAATATTCATTTCCGAATCGGTCCGTCGAAAGAACACTCCTAAGTATTCAGAAATCGTAAGAAATTATGATAATTATTATTATCGTTAAAAGTTAACAAATTGAAGAACATCTTGAGGATGAGGATAAAATCGAGCACCCGCAGGGAAACAAAACGCGTAATGAGCCGAGCGGAATTAAGGACTCTCGATAACAAGCGACGTGAGGGAACGCGAACATGCACCTACATACTTACTGGGTACTCAGGTACATCCTCTACCTACGCACAGGTCAGCTTACAAACTTACTTGTATCCATTTACCTTTCTGCTTATCAGTATACTAATAATGATAATTACTAGCTTTTGTTTTACGGCTTAAAAGTAGTCTATGTCACTCTCCAGGTCATCGACTACACCCCAAACATCACGTCAGTGCACCGTCGCTGCACAACTGTGCAATTGAAGGGTAAACCAATGCGCCAACAAAATTTTGTATTTGTAAACGTTATTCGGTTATGGCGGAATAGTTCCTTAGTTAGCAGCCTAAACCTTGCCTAAACCTGATAGAAAATATATACCTACTGTAAAATTAACGAATATTGATATTAATTTATTATTGTTTGATCTGCGAGCAGTACATGTGCTGTATTGGCATTCTCCACGCGACGGCAGTTATCAAGTTTATCGCATTATGCACGAGTGTTAGCTGAGCGGATTATCAGGTCAAAAATCCTAAATCCGAGACAAGACCTATATTATACAACTATAGATTAAAATTTGATCTCAAACTTAAGTGTTCTAGATAAAACTCTATATCGATTTATCGATTTAGATATAAGAAAATAGATAAATACAAATATGTATAGCCAAAATTTCTTTATATCATAAACCAATCAATCAATATCAATACTCATCAATCATGACTCCTGAATTGTCAAATCAGATGACGTTTTCCAATAACTTTGTACCCGGAATTGACAGATAAGCATTCTAGTTAACGTTAATGTAAAAAGTTACACTTACGGCCGAATTTCAAAATAATTGGAATTTGAGATCAATGGAGAAGTTCGTGTCAAACTTTTTTGTATCCCTGCTGCCCCTAATTTATATTATAAATGCAGAAGTACGATGATGATGTGTGTGAAGTTGAAAATGAGTAATGACGCGACTAGCGTACCACAGGCCGGCACTGAAGCGCTTCATAACACCTCTAATTTGAAGGCGGCCTTAGACACATTTTTTAATAATCTCGGAATTTTTGAGATCTTTTCACCTACATGAGTAACCGTCGCGCGGCAGTTGTCACCGGAGAGGCGGCTTGGGATACTTTCCTCACCCTCATGTTTTATGTAATAAGCAGTTGACCCCAGAATACATAAGTAACGCTTCGGGGCCAATATTCCGCAATGAGCGTCACCCGCAACGCGTTCACGGCGGCCGTAACTCACGGCGAGTAGCGCGTATTACACCCGTTACACCCGACCAGCGATGTAGTTATTGTTGTTTTTGCCAAAACGACCTTACCGGAGGGCTGATAGACTTTATTTACCAAAATAAAAATAAAGAAGTTAGTAATTAAATTCCTACTAATATTAGGTATAAATGCGAAACTGTATTTGTTTGTTGATTTATCCTTCAATCACGCAGCAACGACGAAACATCATGATGCTTTTGAAATGGGTACCTATATCTTTTACTTTTCTAACGTTTAAGATTTTATCAATTCATCTAAGAATAATTTATTTTAAAAACAAACACCAAATCAAACAATAAAAGTTCAGGGAAAAGAATAATAATAAACTATGCGAAAATTCCTTCAAGTATTTAGATTTTAGACTGATAATAAATTCAAAAGTGCTCGACGAGTCGACGGTGACGGACCCTTTGCATAATTGATTTTGACGAAATTGTTTTTCAAAGCTCTGAAGTCCAAACAAATTAAATCGGATCTCTCATCTCACCGATTGTAGATAGAGTCGGGTATTTCATATTATACAAAAAAACAACAGCTTTTTCTACTAAAAATATAACGCGAACACAAAGCCTAATCGCATATTCAGTAAACCCCAGTGTTATTCAAATTAGCCTTTTGTTGAGTTTGAACCGGAATCGAACGTGCAGTTAGCGGACCGGGATCGGAAATAGATTCAATTACAATCCAAAACAAATTACGGCGACGAGCAAATGAGAACAAATCAATATTTTCAACGGATCCGTCTCTCATAATTAACCAAACGCTAATTGACCAAAGCACAATGGTTGCGCGTTAGCCCGCAGATTCGCTCGAACGGAATTCGAAGTTCGTTTATCTCGTCCCGACGGAATTTCGAAAAATCCTGAAAATTGAAATTATTATTAAATCATACGGGCCATCATCATCCTATAACTAGTCAAGACTTAAACTACCGGTTCGGATTGTGCTGACAAAAGCTGGCAAGAAACTCAGCAGCTGTTGTCCTTTTCAAAACAAGAGAATGTTGTCGTTCCACATATAGGTAAACCGAATAGAACCGCGCGGACAAAGTCAGGAGTGACCGCTGTATGGCTGTTAATCAAAGCCAATTCCGATTTTGGATTAAACATTAATAGCAATAACAATAATGAGCGTTGTAATGTAATCACAAAATAGGCAGTTTCAATAGCTGCGCGCTAATTAAAATGTTGCGCAGTTATAAGTTGATGATCGCAATTTGTGCACCGGCGTGTAATCACTGCGCTGCGATGACACCGCCGGCGTGTGTTCGTGATTCATTACCCCCGACTTGCCCCGACTTGCCCCGACTCGCCCCCGGCCTACCCCCGACCTGCCCCGGCGGATATGGGGGATGCTACTAGTTTGACCGCATTATCTATCTGTCTGTGTGTGCTGGAACGGTTTGACTTCGATTTCTTTTGACGGACAATCTCCAACGAAGCCTCTGGATACAAGTAACGCAAGATCGTGTTCTCTGGCGGTCCTTGCAAGAGCCCTTTGTGGATCAGTGTATCAGTTGAAATGATGACCACTACTATGAATAAGCTAAAGGAGAAGAGTCGAAATCAGTATCTCAGATACTCAGTGATACCTATAATTATTTTTATATCGGTTCATTATCATGTTATCCACTTTTAACATTGGCACTGTGTATAAAATAAATATTAGTTATTTATTTATCATAAGATAAGATTATCTGCGTCCACCGCTGGTCATCGGCCTACCACGCCGTCATACTACCAGCTCTGGCGGCCTCGAGGTCGTCCCACGCTGCGTTTCTGCCACACCGAACTAGATGGCGCCGCTGGCGACCGACATCGCGCTATGGCTCCCCTCGGCGCGCAGTGTAAGTTTTCGCGGAAGGGTGGTAGCTGCGACGAAGTCACGGGTTACGCATAAGATTATGCTATACAAATAAATAAATGCGAAAGTGTATTTGAGAATTTTTGTAGTGGGTGCGAAATACCCACAAATATGAAAATATGAAAATGAAAAATATTTATTTAACAAAAATTACATATATCCGCATAATATTATCTGTGGATCCCACACTAGGAGGCCTGTATCGTGGGGTCCAAAAGTTTTACAGGTAGATTAGCACGAAATAATACCAAACAATTATTTATATATTCGATAAATATAAATATAAAATATTAAGGCCAAGTTGATAACATAACTTCGTATATTGATATTAAATTAATGATTATGTTTATAATAAGAATCAACGTTAAACTACCTAAACTTAATTAATGATTTCAGAATTCAGAATTTCATACATAAAATAATTTTGTTGGGTTTGTTTGTTATGAGTGTCGGCTAAGAAGATCTTGACAAAATATGCCTGGAGATAGGGTTGCCAGGTCTTTAAATCGAAAAGTCGGACAGGCCAGCCAGTTTAGCCGGACATTTGGGTACAAAGGCCGGACACCTTTATTTTTTAGACCTAGCACCAAATGGCAAATTTTTTAAAAGCTCGTTTGCGCAAGTGTAGCGATACAAGATGAGGTGAGCGGAACGGAAACCAACACATGACAAATATGTAAAAAAAATGGTTAAACTTAAAAAGCTTAGCAAAAGTCGAATAGGCCGGACACCGTTTAATTTGGCCGGACACTCAACCAAAAAGCCTGACTGTGTCCGGCTTTATCCGGACGCCTGGCAACGCTACCTGGAGATAGAACTGGGTCACTAGAAGACCGTCTGTGTTCCATCCAAAGCGACATGAGATAGGTACATTATTTGAACCCGCATTTTTTACTTTTGGTTACACAAGAATATAGTTGGATGTCTTGAAAATTCTATGTATTGTTGAAATTAAGTAAAAATATTTTTATTTAGTCAATTCTAACATTAACTTGACAGGCCATTCATTCAATTCACAAACATTAACACGCTGTCGGGTTTATGAATAACTCATGGAATAGCGAAGTGAAGTTAGTTTAGTTTAGAATGAACAATGTTTGCACTGAGTAGACGCTCAGCTTGTTAGTACACCCCCCCCCCCCCCCACTGTGCAGACTATATTCATAGAGTTAGTATTAGAAGTTGTTCGGAGTCGAGGTGTTAGTAACATTAGCTAACATGCTTCTGATATAGTTATTGAGCTAATAACTCAACAGAAACAAAGTTTCACCCGAGCGTGCCGTCAGGGGATCCTATCCCGTGATAGGATAGCTGCGTGATAGGATAGCTGCGTGATAGGATAGCTGCGTGATAGGATAGCTGTGAGTGTCCACTCCACACTGACGTCACTTTCGCGCTGGACGAGCTCAGGGTCAGTGTGACGCATCAGCACCAGCTACTCTCATAAATAGAGACCGGATTATATGCAACATAAAAAGCTTGTTATATGCATGCAAATATGCATGAAAAATGCTTGAAATATGCACGAAAACTGGCAGAATATGCGAAATTAAATGATAAATTTTAGGAATCCCTAAAAAAATAGAACAGTAAGTATTCATTTTTTTTATTTCAAAATCAGCATACAATTAGTAAATTATTTTTTGATAGCCGATAATAGGTACAGTAAGTAACATTATATGATATTAAAATTATTTAGAATTTGTGTAAACGTAAGCAATCAAATATTTTTCTAAATTTTCAGTGGTAAGATTGTGTCTACGATCATTTAGAATATTTTTGTAAGTAGAAAAGGTTCGCTCCATATCCATTGAGGAAACTGGGCAGAATTTGAACTTGGGTGCTATGGCACTTATAGTTTCCGGCAAAATTTCTGCTGTCCCATCAATGAAACTATCAGTTTGACACAAGCTTTGAAAACCTGGGTTATTGCTCAATATGTTTTCAAACTTTTCTTTAAGTTTATGGGGCAACGCGGCGGCGGCGGAACGCAGAGTGAGTGAAAAATATTGTAAATGTACCGATAATATGCATCATAACTAGATCTTAGGTAAAATATGCTATTACCGCTGAGAATGGCTAAAATATGCAAATGCATATGCGAATATGCAAATGCATATAATCCGGTCTCTACTCATAAATAAACTTCTGACGACCTCCCTGTCGCAGTGGTGAGCGCTGTGGTCTTACAACTGGGAGGTCTCGACTTCGATTCCCGGCGGCAATTCGGGAATTTATAATTTCTGAATAGTCTCCGGTCTGGTCTGGTGGGAGGCTTTGGCCGTGGCTAGTTACCAGCCTACCGTCAAAGATGTGTCGCTAAGCGATTAAGCGTTCCGGCACAATGGCGTGTAGAAACGGATGGGTACACTGCCATACCCCTTCCGAGTTAGCGCTACCATTTTAGACTACATCGGCCCTTGCCATCAGGTGAGATCGCAGTCAAGGAATGTCTGGTCATCTAATAAAAGAAAACCCCTTGTACCTACTCGTAAAGTGAAACTGCGGTAGTCTAGAAAATATAATCAGATTAGAGGCGACACGTACAAGATGTAGAGAACAGAAGCTCTCTTAATTCAGTCGCGAGCCGCAGCCGTGAGCCGCCTAATGAGGTAATCGATGCGTCCAGCTAACGCCAGCTAAGTGAATTAAATACACCGAGGCCCGAGCCGAGCCGCCCGACCGCCGCCCGACCGCCGCCCGACCGCCGCCCGACCGCCGCCCGACACACGCGCCAGCAAGTCAGCTGCCGACACGCCGCAGCCAGCTGAACGCCACTGATTGGCTGAATGTATGGCGTTCTTGCTGCGTCAATAAAATAGCGAGAGAGTGGGTACGCCAATCAGAGGTGTAGTAATTATCATTTTTAGACAAATCCCACAGCTTTATATCAAGAAACTTGTCTAAAATGGTGGCTTGTTGGTTCTTATTGTTAGGGCCACTATTATATTGTGTAGTAAATCTTATTTAGTAGGTACGCTTTTATTACATAAAAGGGTACTGATGGTACTAAATTACATCAGGTGAAATCGCAAGTAGCGATCTATTAAGACATGATTTTATTTTTTATTTTTGACCAGATATACCTCGACTGCCGTGCCGATAGTAAATGTACCAAAGCATTTATCGCAATAAGTATTATGATTTTATCGATCGATAATAACACACTTTCCGGAAGTATTTCAGTCACTACCAGTCCCTGCTACTTAAGGATTTATTTCAAAGTGCAAAATTCAAAAAGATTTTTTATGTATCTACCTAAGGACAAAATGAAAAAAGAAATCAATATAAACTTAGTGTTGTTACTGTAACTTAGTGTGTTCTAGGATAAAACGTTTCACTAAACATTTCATAATAATGAATTTTATTAATATAACTTGTTCCAATTAATGGAAGCTTTTGCTTTTGCAAACGTTGAAAATTTTCTCATTAATTATTGCTGGTAATTATGTTTCAAACTGAAACACTAAATAATTTCTACTCCAGTTTAAATGTATAATTCCGAATTGAACATAAATTAATCTGTATAAATAACTAAATGTTTGAAGAAGTGTTTGTCTTTCATTTAGAAAATTCATGCTAGTAGTGCTATACTAACATACACATGCTATTACCTCAATATGGTTATCTAAGCATATCAAAACCCAGACACATTTTCAGTTATCTTTAAAACACATGAAAAAGAAATTCTCAATTGGACTGCATTTTTGTGTGTATGCGGAATATTAGTTAATAGGTAACAATACTAGGTTTGTATGCATACAGTTTTATTCCAGACTATAATCTATCTCTGTGCCTTTCAGCCAAATCGGTTCAGTGGTTGCAGCGTGATCGAGTAACAAACATCCATCCATCCATCCATACATCCAAACTCTCGCATTTACTCGATCCTTCCTTACTGCCGTGAGGGATTAATAATAATTAACAATGATGTTCTGTCTGTCAAGGCAACTTTCCCATCGCATATTAATTAAAACTTTGAACGGAAATTCCCGCGACGTACATTGTACGTACATAATATTTTACTGAAACTTATTCTGTGAAAATTTCCGCGTTTCGCCATATTTAAAATTTACAACTTTCACAACTAGTTAGCCCCACCTTACTTCTCTGAATAGAGATGTTTCATTTGTTTTTTTATTTCATTAAAAATGCAACGTGATGCCTACGTCTACATTAGAGGCGGTGTACTTAGGTTCAAGAATGATTCTTTGTATAAACTTTATCAACCCTTCACCTTTTTTGGAATAGAATTTTGTAAAATATATAATTTTTTTTAATATTAGGCTTTAGACAGCCGATCACGATGTTGTTGTATATTTTCTTTTAGTTAGTTACCAACGAGAAAAGAATCAAAAAATCCCGCCCAAAAATATTACTTGTACCTAAAATGTTGATTTAAGCTGAACAAAAACATCATTTCCGCGCAGTCCGCCCGCTGTCTGTGTGTACACACTCTGCACTTGTCTATACACGACGTGTACACGCTGTGTACACACTGTGTACTCGAGGCGTGTGTACACGGGCCGCTCGGAGGCGAACCAGACAATTAACTGGGCAAACATGACCTCTCCCTCCCAGGCTGCCGGATTACCTCAATTTATAATTCATCCCCCCCCCTCACCCCGCCTCCCCCTCCGCCTCCCTGCAGCCTCCCCGCCTCCCCCTCGTGGCCGTGACGACTGACGCTCGCTGACGATGATTTGCGAGGAATCGCTCGTCTGCATGGGATTAAACCCGACTAAGCGTTATACTCAACGAGCCTAGAATAACCAGCGACAAGTTAGTGCCGCAATAGTCCAGCAGTTAAAGGTGCGGGATTACCGCCAGTTACACTGCTGCCATACCCGCTCTTAAAGCGAGCTTTCCAACTCAGCTTGGCTAAATCGACACCTGCGGGGAAAAACATCGTCACTTTTTAGCGATTTTGAAGCACAATTATAACGTTCAAGATTATTTTTGTAATTCAAAATCGCTAAAAAGTGAGTTACGAAGTTTTTCCTTACAGGTGTCGAATCGAAATATTCTTTTGAAAAATTACTTTAACTACCGCGTCGTCGCTGCGTCGCGGTGCTTCTGCCGCTCCGGCCGGGGCCCCGCGACACCTCGTGGAAAAACTCTAGATTTAGAGGCTACATATTGATACGCAAATTAAATTAGTCCTGCGAAGGTCCGACGGAAAAACAGAGCGGTATGTACTCGTAAAAAGTACATATAGAGACATGACCGATAACTACGCTGCCCTGTTTCATTGGTTTGTATGCAAAGCTGGTCGCGTCGGTGTGTCGCGTGTCGCGCGTGTCGCGTGTCGGGGGACAGGGGTGCACCGACACCGCTCCGCCGACCAAATCTAAATTGAAATCGGATCTCGGCTCACAGGCCACGCGCGCCCGCCGCGGCCGCAGCGCGCCCGACACGCCGCGACCGCCTCGCTCGACACCGAGGGTAGTTGCTAGCTTATTTATTTACCGATTTCGACCACGTGGATTTAGTTTTTAGAAATCCCGTGGAAACTTTTTAATTTTCCGGGATAAAAGTAGCCCATGTCACTCGCCAGGTAGGTCAAGTATACCCATACAAAAAATCACTTCGATCGGTTGCTCCGTTGCTGCGTGGTTGAAGGACAAACTAACACACTTTCGCATTATTATTAGTAAGGAGTGAGGATAAGCAATGATAATGCTATTGACCGTTTTCAATTTCTTAGAAACAATGATCCAAGCGATCCAAACTTTGATTATCTAAGGATCCAAACATTGATGTCGATGTATCGCCGGGCGCGGGTTTCCGCCCGACGCCCGTACAACAGTGGGCTCGGACAGTGGTCCGACGCGCATGGCTGGCCGAGGGCGGAGGCAATCTTCCACACCTTTGACAACATTATTAAGAACTTCCAAGTCAATATGCAGATTTCTTCGCGATTTTTCCCGGTAATAAGAAGGCACACAACTCCGAAAGCTGAGATGGCAAGCCCGGGCGCGAACTCCGGAGCCTGTCCGATTCACTGAGCTATCAGCGCTCAACATACATCACTCCATACATCCAATATTAAATTATAGTTGATTTAAGAGTGAGATTATCCATCGGTCGGTCACCTTGTCTCAACCACTGAACCGATCTTGACGAAGTTAAGCCGAGACATTATCCTGACTTAATTTCCTACCACATTAATAAAGTAGATTAATCCAAAACTGAACAATCTATTCCAAAGATAGTTTAGTAATATTGAACTAATAATATAAATTGATTCTAATCAGTCTCAAGATCTCAAGTGAAGCCTGAAAGGAGAGATGATAGTAATTATTTTTCAGCTGCATTTTCTTTTGTCTCTTATTTCGACTAGGTATCGCCTATTAATTTTCACGGAACATTCCATTGTTGACTGTTTTCCATCTGTTTTGAATAAAAGAAACAAAACGAAATACGTAAAATATAATACGAGAATGAAAAAACATGTGAACACTGGAAAGAAAAACATTGTAAGTATCTACCTAGTAGGTACAAAAGAAAACGGAGGTGCCGTTTAAAAACATCAAAACACTCAGAAATGTGAAATACATTTATTTTAGTTCCCGTTCATAATACCAGCATGTTTCTGAGATATAATAATTTGATACAGAATTTTCAAAAACATAATTAATAGGTATTATGTTTTTGCTAAAAAATGTTTCTTCGAATAAAAGCGAAATAAATAAAAAACACATAAAATGCATGAGCTATAAGAAGGTAAACATTGCATGATATAATTAATTGTTAGGTGGTACCAATCTATTATGAAATTTTAGATAGGTACTAATTTGTTTAGTTCTTAACAACTATGATGTATAGGTATGGGTAGAGTTGACATGCCACGTGCATAAAATCAAAAAAATTGAAAAAAAAAAAAAACTGGCTTCCAATCAATAATTAGAACTTGACTTTGGGTAGCAAAAATACACAGAGCAAAATCGTAGTTTCCAACAAGAAACTAGGATTTTTGCCTCTATCGCAGCTTGTACTTGTACATATCATTTGGGCACAGTCGTCGAATGGAAGAAATACCGATCCTTTCGCGTGCACAGTTGCTCCAGACTCATTTATCTCCACACAAAAGGAGGCGAATGCCGCAGCGCTGCGCTGCAGTCTCTGAACACCGTATCGTCATTGTAATAAGGCACATTATGCTGTGCTACAGCTGTACATTTAATGATGTATTTGAGAAATAACAGCATCATCCAATACAATACTGCAGTAACTACAGATCTCCCGAAGATAAGACATCGTAAATAAAACATCACTGAGCTTAATTTATTAAAGGCTATATATTATGTATTGAGCCATTTTATTAGATACTAGAAGCCCGCGCCGACTTCGTCCGGGTTGAATATTAAATATTTGTTCTTGTGAACTTCTTATAGGAGACGATTGTCAATAAGATCATTACAGGAACCACACGAATATCCCGCACCGATACCCGCTACCGTGCCCCGCCGCGCCAGCCGGCACCATTTTATTAATAACTCCTAAGATATTTATTTAAATTGTACAGTGTAAAGGGCAAATATGTTCTAAATGAAATACTTACGATAATAAACATATTTATTTAGATATAGATTGACATCACATCGGTTAAAGAAGCTTCGAAAATAATTCATTATTTTTAATCAAAATTTGAAAGATAGAAATGGTTACTGTAAGTTATCCTTAGAATATAGACATATGCTATCGCGGACTTTTTTTAGAACTCTTTAAGAGCAACAATTCACCCATACATCATTTTCATCCAATAACAGTATATGACCCAGCGCACGCCTTGAAAACGTTTAAGAGTCAAAAAAATTTCCGACTTTCTTTAACAAATTTGCACATAATGTCTAGCCATAATACATTTATTAACATAATTATAACCTATAACCATCTGGAATAATGTACCTTTGAAATGGTAAAAGAATTATTGTAATAGGTGTGGTGGTTCCAAAGTTTGCTCCGGACATACATACAAACTCACAAAATTCGCGCTCTCTCTTTATTATAATAGTATAGAGTCTATACTAGTCTATACTATAGACTAACGGGCTAAAATAGTCAAGAATAGCTAGTACCTATATTTTATCGACTTGATAGATTTTTTTGTTTCATTTGTTTTCCCTTAACTTTTTCAGCTTCCGCCCGATACTTCTTCCACTTCTTCTCCATACATAGACCAGATTCCTAGAGGAGAATGACATCATTCTCTAGGACGATACATCATTCTCCAGGACGATACATCATTCTCCAGGTCTTTAACTGTACCCAAGAAAAAAATCACGTGATCCGTTGCTCGTTGCTTCGTGATTCAAGGACAAACCAACAAACGAAAACGCTTTCGCATTCACAATATTATAGCAAGCATTCTATAAATAATAATAATAGTTCTACAAATAAACTTCAGTTCGCTTGTGAGAGTAGTTAGGCATAAAACGTATTAAATATTTCACTGGAACGCTTCAAGCCGTGCTTTGACGAGAAGCGGCTCGAGAACCGCCGCGGCTCTACTTAAATATGTTTTTATGTGAAATGCACTATAATTATTTACTAATGGCCGCCGGGAATTCTGGAGCGCGCATTCGGTAACCTAAATATTTGTGAGCTGTGTTTAATGATTGTCATCGGTATTAATTTGTTCAACAAACGGAAAATATTTTAAGCTATTCGGTACTATTAGGTATTCTGTGGCTATTCCCGGTTTTATAAATACACTATTGTTTAAAAAAAGAACTCCAAATTCAGTTTTTTGTATCACCTTTAACCGGTGAGAGGATTATTAGCCCGCTTAGCTTACGAGGGCTAAGCTTCGCGGTGAGAAGTGCTGTGTGAAGAGATACGGAAGCAACGTGAGCTAAGCTAAGCTGCTGTGCTCCCGCTTGCAGTGCGATAGCGCTGTAGTCTGTACACAGGTCACAGGCTACGTCGCAAAAGGCTGTTGACTCGACTGTTGTGTTTGCCGCCAGTCGCCGCACGGCGCCGCGCGCCGCCGCCCGGGGAGAGCCGAGGGAAATTGCTCGCCATAAAAACACTGAAAGTCGTATTTTCCCTCAAATGAAAAAACAACATATAAATTTATCGTACGCATGTTGTTATTGTGGTGTACTCGGAAAAGTCCTACATGTATAATTGTATTTATGTTTGTCGCTGTCCATGATTAACTATTAGTAACGTTTCATATAACGTAGGATATGCAACCAAAAAAGTCACTACTCAGCGCAGATTTCCTCTCAGAGAAGGGTTACTTATAAGCCACAGTAACATTAAAGTTTACCTCATCGAGAATACAGGACTTCTGTCGGCTGTTATATAAGCGTCTAATATATATTTTTTTTAAATGTGACTGTTTTCAAAATGATTGCTAGGTACAACTTCTGAACAATATACTTAAACTTAAGCTTTCTTTCTTAACGTTGTAAAAGGAATAAAACAACTTGTCCTATATTATCCAGATACTCGAGCGCAGTCTCAACATTTTCTCTAACTATTACTCTTCTCCAAAGAAGCTAACATATTCAAGTAAGCACAAAACTCAAGCCATTGTAGTTAGTAGGTTGTGACCAAATTGCGAGCCCACTGCGGACCGACGGCCGCTCGCGAGCGCACTTTATTGCCCGCCCTCGCCGCCCGCCCTGATGTCCGCCTAAATGCCCACAATAGCCTGCGCGTTACAATAGTACCCCCAAAATACAACATAAGGGGTTCTCAAACTTTTTCGGGAGAGCAACAAAGATGACTAATTACAATAGCTAGGTTATCGTTATTGTAACTCAATATACGAAATGCAAATGAAAATAAATTACAGTAGATGGTCGATTTTTTTATGTGTAAGTACACCGACTGCTTTACGTGCTCTCTGAGACACGGTATAAACATCGCAGGCTTCGAAGCTCCAGAAGCACACTGATGAAGTTAGTCGCGGGTTGAAAACCGAAAGGTCATCAGTTTTATTGTGATCATTCCTTTTTTTATTTGCTTACATTTACTTCAACTTAGCGTAAAGGTTTCATCAAAACCGATTCAGGTAAACTAGGCAAATTGAAAAAGAAAAGATCCCATTACTTGAAAACTATTACACTTTTCCCTTTTCAGTTATTTTTCGTTTCGGTATATTAAAGTCGGTTTAATTTTCTTAAAATTATATAGCTTGTTTATGTGGCATTGAGTATTTGGGAAGCGCTGCGCGCTGCTCCCCACAATAAAGCATGCACTACTTTTATGCTAAGTGGATGCTCTATTTACACGAAAGCCTCCGCATCCCCCCCCCCCCCGGCGCCCCCTCCCCCGCGCGGGCAACTGGGTTGCGTTCCGAATTCACTTCCGCTTCCGCATCTCACAGAGCCTGCCGTCAAATGTTATTGCTTCTTAAATCCAGCTTTACACTCGACCAACCTTTCACTCATATCATGAGACAACTTATACGAAATGAAAGCCTAAAGTCACCATTTTTTTTTTTTTAAATAATATGAGCCAAGCTGAACTTGACTTATATTCACCTCTCCCTTCCAAATAAACGAAAAGTTTGTGTTACAAGAGGGTACAACAAATAGTACAACGAGTTGAAACTTGAACCTGCGTCCTTTCAGTAGTTGGTTGACTTCTGATAACGTTATAAAGTATAATTTCAATATTCAATACAAATAACAAATTTGTATTAAATATTGAAATTATACTTTATAACTTACCTACCAGCCGAAGCTGCGACTGAGTCCGCGTCGAGTTAGAGTCTCTTTTATCCCGTGGGTATGTTTTCTTACTCCGGGATAAAAATAGCCGTAACTATGCCCATGCAAAAAAAGTTACTCCGTAGCTGCGTGATTGAACGACAAACAAACACGCATTTAAAACATTAGTAAGGATATTTACAAGATTAAGTAAATGATGAAAGATATAGGATTCCGTAGTTGCCCGATGGACATAAAAGTATTTTTTCAAAAAAAGTTATAAAGATTTAAGATAAGACGCCTACATTTAAATTAACGGCAAAAACGTCATTTCAAATTTTATGGGAAAAATACGCTTTGTAGAGCTGTAACTTTTCATTAAGTTAAACTAGAAATTTGAAATTTTCACAGCATTAAAAGATCGCTGACTTTCGTATCCAGCATCTACTAGAACCTACCCAACCGTTTCTGAGAAAAATGGCCTTGACACACAGACAGACGGACACGATGCAACAAAGTGAGCATGTAAGGCAGATTTTTTTCGGCATCCTTATAAGGAAATAAATCCTTCCTTCGTTCATTCGGCTCGTTTCCGTAGGTACGCTGATGTAGTTTAGTTACTTTAGTTCATACTCATGTGTTCACTTTAGTGTTGTGATGAGCTTCGTGTTCCGACAGCGGTTCGCGGCTGTTGTAAGCAACACTCCCGCGGCGCGCGAGGACTTTATTTGGTTCCGCAGAGTTAATGAGAGTCAAGTAATAAGTTGCTTGTCAAAACTTTATTCTGAATTGTAATAGATGTTTCCCGTGTTTTCGCCCACATTGTTGAATAATATAAATGTAAACTTTTCGTGGAACCTTTGTATTAAAATAGCCTTCTGCTCAGCCTGCCGGTGAGAAGGCTATTTTTAGCAGACTGTTAAACACATTACGCTCCTTTGCGTCGTGAAGTCGGGTAAAAAGCTGAATTCGTGATGTAGATAATACTCGGAGGTACACCCCGCCCGGCGGCGGCGCGGCGGCCGTGTTTCAGTCGGCTCACTGAAATATTCAGCCGCAGGCGCGCGGGCCCGCTGTACACGAACGTACTGCGTACACACTGTACCGCACTGTACCGCGCTGTACTCTGTAAGTGTGTACAGTGCGAGTCTGCGAGCGCTGTTCGCTGTTCGCTGTTCGCTGTAGGTATAACACAGTTTATTCCGCACTGAACACTTTATCGCCGACGCGATCTTTAATACGCAACTTTTACTGCATTTTATTTATATTCCTTACGTTGATATAAAACCCCGAAGATGTCCCTGGTTCAACTTCGAAGTTATTTGCCCGCCCACTAAAAATTGATTCGAATACTTTATTGTAAAAAACTAAATGAATAAGGGGATTATTTCTTTTATCATTCATTAAAATTTATGATTTTTAATAAACTAATAATAACTTGTTTGTTGTGTGATGTAAGTACATCATCATCATAATTATTGTCCGTGTCGGACGAAAGTCCCCTAAAATTTAAGATATTAAAAAAAAAAAATCATAATTATTGAAAATTCCATTGCGGTACAATAGAAAACAATTTTCTAAATAAAAATTACATTTTTAATTTTGAAGCTGTCCTTACTAATGTATTAGTATAAATTTTTCAATCGCGGAGCAACGAATTGACTTAATTTTTATTATGAAGTCATGAATATAGATGTGGACCCGGCGAGTGATTGTAAATGAGGAGCTGATGGCGACGTGGACGGGATTAATAGTAGCCTGTCAAGTTTTTATCCTAGTTAAAAAAGGTTCACACGGAATTTTTAAAAACCTTCCTTCACACGGATGAACTCACGAGAAAAAGCTTAAAAGTGTGACAGTCTTGAGTATTGTAAACGTTGTCACAAGTGCTATTTTAGACAAATCAATTTAGTTTAGCTAAAAAATTAATTGTATACATTTCTAGCCCCTAAGGCACCACCAATGTGTTGCCGGCTTTTTTGGAATTTGTTAATCCGCTCCTTGAAGTTGGCTTGAAGAAGCTCCACAGTTTCAAAGTATTTTTCAAAGTGTGCAGTTTGGCAGTATGTATGTATATCAATGGTTAGTAGCAATGAAAATATGTACTCTGCCGGTGCCGCTCCGTGTCGCTCGGTGCAGTCGCCATGAACATGTTTACAGTCCTTTTAGTTTTTCCTCTCATTTGCGCGCCTTGCTCCTGCGTCCTCATAGACGGTGAAATGTCTTTTGACGTGCAAATAATTAAGGATAATCATGACAGAAGACACATGTTCACTAAAACAGGACAAGAAAAAAGGAAGAAAGAAGAAAAAGATAGGCACACTGGGCGAAAACGAAAACTGTTCAAAGGAATCTATGAAAATGAAACAGATCAGCAGACGTCGTCAAAAAAAGAAATAAAACAAGATGATAAGCGGAGAGAACAGGAAGGAAGACATGACCTTGTTACGGGAAAGTTAATAGAGAAAAAAAGACATACTGTAGATGAAAATAAAGTAAACGGAAAGAGACCAGTACGAATATATCAAGCGGAGTCAGCAAAGAAAATGATGACAAAAGCCGTGCACTTGGAGTGTGTGTATCAGTATCCAGAGAGGGAGCAGCTGGACGCTCTGCTCAGCGACATGATGAACCAGCTCACCAGGGTACCTGCCTAATTTATAAAATTAAATGATGGATTATACGAGTACGTATCGCGATTAATGTTTTAATATTTCAATTCGGTTGCATGAAACGTTACGGTACTCGTATAATCCAACATTATTATGTCGTTAAACCACGATATAAGTTAAAAATCTTTACCTATAAAAACTTCCACTGCTGAAAACGCATCTCTTATAGAGACTTCCAGATCCGATGTCGTCGGTCGATCCTACCGCCTACGCCTTTAGTGCATTTCAGCACGACAACGTGTATCGGTTCTTCGCACTATGTGTCCCACTCGATGCCACTTTATTGTCGCAGCCCAGTGAACTTTGTCGGACTCTAAGTTTTCTACGGATGACCTCATTTCTGTCCACATTTGATCACGAACATCCTCCTCTGACCCTGAACTTACTTCTGTGTGGAACGCCCTTACAGCTTTCTATTTCCTGCCACATTCTAATACTCGCTAGTAGTTCCAAGGTTAGAGTAAGTTCGCATATTCTAGGCGAGGCATAGCATTCTATCGGGCATAGAGATTTTTAATTTTTATTCTCTCTTTCAGATGATCGTCAGCGCACACGAGTACAGCGAAAGCGATGTGGCCAACGCGACCAATATGGGCGATATGGGCAACGTAGAAAATACGAGCGATGTGGGCAACGTGGGCAATAAAAGCGATGTGGCCAACGCGACCAATATGGGCGATATGGGCAACGTAGAAAATACGAGCGATGTGGGCAACGTGGGCAATAAAAGCGATGTGGGCAACGTGGGCAATAAGAGTACCGTGGGCAACATGAGCAATATAACCGATGTGGACCACTCGGATGATATTATAACCGATGTGGACGATGTGGAGGCTGGGGGCGACGCCAGGCGGACCGAGAAACGCTTCCGCGTCGTGAGCGACCGCAGCCCTGCCGTCTTCGAGAGCGTATTTAAGCAGCTCACGCTCCAATACCAGTACGTTTTGTTGCAGTTAAAGATGACATTAACTGTCGACATGGGTTCAGGGTTCGCCACGAACTAGAAGAGTTCGCTAGTCGCTACCTGTGAGACTGTATACATTGTCGGGATAGTTTCCATCCTTACTATCCTTACTAATATTGTAAATGCGAAAGTGTGTTTGCTTGGTCGTTTGTCTTTTAATCACGTTTGAATAGATTGACGTGAATTTTTGCATGGTATAATTGAGGACCTGGAGATTGACATAGGCTACTTGTTTTCGCAGAAAATCAAAGTATTCCCGCGGGATTTTTGAAAACCAATTACTTTTGATGCTTTTAATAACTTTAATTTTAATTTTTTTATTTTTCCAGACAATTCTACAACACAACACTCCAAAACATCAACAGATCGACGGATCCGTGCGAACATCAGCCGGAAATAAAGAGGATATGGCAGGAGCTCCTCACCCAGGCGCAAGACGTGCTGCGCCGCTCGACGCTGTCTGCCCTCGAGCAGCTGTTCCCGCGGAGCAGAGCCAGTGGCTCCGGCCACGAGCAGCTGAGGACGCTGCTGGCGGAGCAGCTGGCGCGGACCCGCCCCGAGCTGCTGCAGGCGCTGTGTGAAGGCTTTCAGCTGTGCTATAATGACTTGCTTTGATACCAGGCGTACTATACTAACATTGTCAATAGGAAATTGCGTTTATATGTTGGTTTGTTTTTCGATCACGCACGAACGGAAAGGTGAATCAACGTGATTTTTTGCATGAGTATAGTTGAGGACCTAGAAAGTGACATGCAGCAGCTTCCACGGTATTTTTAAAAACTAAATCCATGCGGACAAGATGCGGGTATCCGCTAGTAAGAAATAAAGTAGACAATGAGGTAGGTGTAAGCTTTTATCTTAAACAGAGATTTCTTCCGGCAAGTTTTTGGTTTTATTCGATCACGCGGAAGAACACGCGATCACTGGAGTGGTGATCTCGCACCGAAAAACTGTTGAGTCGTTAGATTTCGTCTAAGGAGTCATTGGATACAAGCGGTGTAAGATGAATTCGTGTGGAAAATAAGCATCAATTCGTTAGCGATGACGACTATAATATTATGAGTATTGACAGTATTGATAAAAGCCTCGAACATAAACCGGTGGTCTGACCGGTGGTCGCCTAATGGCATTGCTCTAAGTTTAGTGCCTAACTAATATATATTATAGTAGAAGTTTCCTGACTCGCACGCTGGTTTTATACGTAAAGTTGTCACCTCGCAGCGATTTACGCCTCTACGGCGGCCGCCGCGGCGGTAACTTGGCTGCTCGCAGACGTGATTTTAGAGCAGGAGCAACTTTAAGTGAGGTATAAATGCTCCAACTTAGGCACACCGCCGCGTTACCTCCACCGTTACAAAGGGATCGCACATTAGAGCGATGCCGCTAGTGTGAGCCAACAACGAACGCACTGTCGCTGCTGTGCTGCGGTGCAACTTATGGCTATAATATATCGCAGATTTTTGTTATCTAAAACTCCACGCAACGCCTTTCGTGCCGAACGAAATACACTTTTCAGCATTGAGTAAGACGGTTTTCTACATTTCTTACAACTGTGTATCTGAACCTAACTTACAACCTAAGCCTTGACTCCAACCAAGTGGCGTTATAGAATTCAAGCCGCTGATGTCAGCGCAAGTATGCCACCGCCCGCGCTGATGGTAAAATCCGATGGTGGATGGTGATGGATGGAAAATTCAAAATTCAAAAATTATTTATCATGTAGGCCAACCTGTGGCTCTTATGACACGTCAAGACTTTACCACGGGTTTGGAATATTGTTCGCGCAAAACGCTGCGCTATCAATTCTTGAGCAGTCCTTTACGGCGAGCGCGTGTGAAGAATACAGCGCGCGTGGACTGCTCACATCATCAGTATGTTTGTTTGTACACAACAATACATAGTATGCAATTCGCCCAAGAGTGCGGAGGTTACTTAATGTGTAATGCAGGATGTTTAATGAAAGCTAGAACTTTCTTATTATACCAGCTAACCGGACGAAGTTAAGATATTTGAAAATGAACAAAAAATTGATATCGGCTAGCGAATTTTTGTTCGTCGTATTTAATGTGCGCTCGCTCTTTCTCGACTCGTCTAACTTAGCTACCAAAAGTTATCTCTTCCTAGTGTGCTGTGTTGAAAAGTGGAGGATGCTTCATCTCGCTCGAGTCGAGAGTGGATTTAAATCCGAGCGCGAGTTGATCGCGTCACGTCGCGACTCGGGTGAAACTTATTTATTATATTTTAAACACTGAAGTTTCAGCATTAAAGCGCTTCTAAACGTTTCAAGCTTTCGACTTTGGAACATTTAGGACTAGGTAGGAAAGGAACTGAACGAGTGATGCCGGCGCTACACGCTCGCCGCGCCACGACCGGTGAGCAGTAGGGAGCTCCCACACGAGCGTGTGCACGGAATCAGATTTAGAATTAGAAATCGAAAACCGTGAACGTCCAGATAATACCTATTATGCATGCAGTTCGGTATTACTCACACAGATTCTTGAGATTGTCATTAACATTTCATCATTTAAAATCTCAATAAAATGAGATCAAAATCAATATAATTACCTCCAAAATAAACATTGAGAGACCCCACAGATACTCCTATCATTAATGACGAAGCAGTCAATCAAAGAAGCGGGCACCTCAGGAAAATGGCAGTTACACCGCAGAGTACCTAATATACCTAATTATACTAAACCCTTTTCGATTCCCGCGCGTCGCTCCGTACATCCAGTTACGATTGTGTAAGAAAATACAACTGACTTCCAAAAATATGTTTTACGCTGTCAGAATACGATTTTCTTACACAATTTCATAGCAAGGGTAATTTGATTTAACCCGCTTGTAACCTCCAGCTTAAGAAGTCCCTTTATACGCAGGACCACAGTGCGCCGGAAGTCGAGAATTGATCCAATTTGTATTTAATGTACCCCATATTTTCGTTAGGTTACTTCTAAACGCATAAAAAGGTGCGACGTTCATGATTTTCTCTTCCGTGTTTAAATGTGAAAAGCTAGTAGGTATCATAAAATTGCATAGAATCTACTATAGCCCAGGTTTTTTAAACTTTAAAAACTAAAAATTCCGATATTTCTCGTATTGCAACGATTCGTCACCTGCGCAGTAGATAACATCGTACATACGCAGAATAAATATCGCAAAATCGCCAAAATCCACAACCCGCGGGCAATATTTGTCTATTTGTCGCCGCTCGTCCCGCTGCGCCGGGCCGCGTCGCCGCGGGCTCCACTTTTACGCTTAGGCGCTCTATTCATTTATTTTCAGACCTCAATTCTCTAAATTCTATCTTTCACTATCCACATATTTATTCTGAAACTATACATCAACTCACGGACCTGCCCTCGAAATGAAAAGGGAGGCGATAGTCCGCCACGCGGCCGGCTGCGAATCGGCGGACTTGACATATCTTTGAGAACATTATGGAGAACTCACAGATTTCCTCGCGAGGAATTTCCTTCACTGCTAAGATTTAAAGAGACTCGAGTGATAGTCGGAAAATCGGAAGTTGGAAGAGCATTCCAAATTTTTATGGTGCTTATAAGCATGTTAGGTCGCCCCGTGGAGCCGCTCGTCCCGCTCGCTGGCTGAAGAGTCCCTTAATGTTTAGTGGCCTCTTTATGGCGCTGAATGGGTTACAACTGCAGCGGCTCGCGAGAAGTAGGTTTACGGCGGGTTTATGCGCTCTGCGAGCGAGTCTAACCCACTTCAGACGGATCTTTGGCTACGGCTTTAAGTGTACATAATAAATAAAACAATGTTCAATATTATTTTCAAATACAAACGTCGTAAAGTTTCAATATTTCAACAAGTTACGTCGGTGTCATTGACCTAACTTTAAGGGGCATTAGGCCCGTTTTCACCAATGTTCCCTTTCGCGCACTACAAAATTTATGTCAGGTAACCCTTACTGACAATTTGAGTTTTATTTGGGGACTACCTGTGTTAATACATACGTTACTTAAGAGAGACTTTTTAGCGGATGATTTACGAAGACGGGGATATAAGTTTTGAGTAGAGAAAGTTTCTAGCGCTACGATTTCTGACAGTAATCATAATGCAGTAAGATGAAAATCGCAGCTTTAGTTTTGAGTTTTAATAAATACACTAGATGATGCCCGCGACTTCGTCCGCGTGAATTTAGTTTTTAAAATCCCACGGGAACTCTTTGATTTTCCGGGATAAAAAGTAGCCTATGTTTTAATCCAAGGTATAATCTATCTCCATTTTAAATTTCAGCCAAATCGGTCCAGTAGTTTTTGCGTGAAAGAGTAACAAACATACACACACACACACACACATACAAACTTTCGGCTTTATAATATTAGTGTGAAGTGTGATGATGTGATAATTATCTGAAATCTACTTCACAGTGATTGTAGACCTTAGAGAAGTTTCTATGAAGGAACACTTACCCTAACCTAAGCCGAGGGTATCAAAAACTGTTCCGAGTGTAATTCATATTTAACAATAGTTCACGTTGAGGCGGAGTGGCTTTCCATTGTTCGAGTAACTAAACATGATATGATTAGTGTAAGTATGAGCGGCCAAATGACGCGAACACGAAATTTGGGCCCATTGTGAGTTGACAATGGGCCGCTCCGGACCCGCTAATGGCTGCCTACACTCTACGCGAGATGAGCGCCGCTTGGCTGCCATACAGTTCCTATGAATGATACGAACAATTGGATTAAAAAATCAAAATTATTTATTTCATCTCAGCCGACCTGTGCGGCCGTCCTAAAGCTGTGTGAATATTTTACAGTTCCAATCTGCCGTCGTGAAGCTAAAATTTCGTTAACCAAAACGCGGGAATCCAAAAAATGGGCACCTATAAAGAAATGACGCCTTTTGTCAACTAATAAACGACGTTGTTCATATTACTATACCAAAAATTACAGCAGTAAGGAGAATACCGATTAGATGGATCGATAGAGATTTTTTTTAACTCGGCAAATCAATATGTCACAATATATTATTTGGATTCACATGCTATCTATGTTATTTATTGTGTCTTGTGCGTATGTGTATGTGTTGTTGTTGTGGACTCTATCTGTTAATCTGACGTTTTGTTTAGTGATTGACAAAAAGCAGTAAATATAATTGTTATTTTATTTTCAGTTTATAGTTATTTACGGAGCTAATTAGGAGTGAATTGCCCAGCTCGCTTATAATTGACACAGTCATGTGTAAATAACCGAACAGATGCAAAATAAGACTTAAATGTTCCAAAAACATGCAAATACAAATTCAAATTTAAAATTCATTTATTTCATGTAGGCTACCTTGTAGCACTTATGACACGTCATAAATCTACCACCGGTTCGGAATGCAGATTCTGCTGAGAAGAACCGGCAAGAAACTCAGCAGTTGCTCTTTTCAAAAAATAAAATAAACTAATTTTACAATAAGTAACAAAACTAAGCTAAGTATACAGTGCTTCCACAGTGAAGCTTCAAAAATACAATACATATAATCTAACACATGTCAACATGGGTAGTCAAAGCAGACCCATTCCCGTTGGTGGCACCCGTTCAAACGTGCAACCCGTGCAAAAACGTATACCTATTAGGTTTTTTCTGTTCGTGCGGTTAGTGTCATAGGTATCTTTCATTTTAGGTACTGAGGTCAGAATCCATTTGATCATGTGGTCTTGTGCAGTAGCGAGGTGCGCCCCCGACTGAACTGTACAGTAGCTGTGCTGCGACTCCCGGCGCCTCGTGGCATCGCCGGCCGCACTGTACACAATACCTCACTTAGCACTACTTCTGAAAATTAACCATTAAAAGAGGACTCTCAAATTACCGACGCATTATGACGTGTATTTAAGTAGCTATTGTATAAACTCAAAGTGACTCTCTCTCTCTGAATCGTATTCCTCATTGCTGAAGGTCGTGACCCCTTTCCATTATTCAAATTATAAATAATGTAACGAATGTTCTATGCTAATGATAGGAGTTCTCTCGGGATAATTCTGCGGTGGCCTGGGTTCCCAGATCCTTCCGTTCCGAATCGAACGAGATTTCGATATTAGGTTTAATGGTTATTATCAGGTATGTTTTAGTGATATTAACCGGGCGACGGCTTAACACGCGCTCTCCAATGCACGGGGGGAGGGGGGGAAGGCCTTTGTAAACCCAACTTCGGGGTATAATTTTTGGGGACAGTGGGACACATAAGCTCATAAGCGGAAATGTCCCGCTCAAAATTTAACGTATGGTAAGACAGTGGTAAGTGGTAACGTTAGGCATGACGCGTAGAGCTGGAGCGTGATAGTAGTCTGTGTACCGTGATGTAGCGTGATAGTAATGCATTAAATGGGTACCTCGAAAACATGTGATCCAAATGATATTTCATAAATTTCGACATAAATTGCACCTTTTGTACAAATCTCATGTACCTACTTACAGTTAAATACATAGGTCACTAAAATTTTTATTAGGTTAAAAATACAATACAGTTACAATGATGGGATGTTCTACAAGAACCTATAAAAAAATCCAAGAAAGGGTAAATACACATACGAGTAACTCGATTTCGATCAAAATGTCGCTCGGATCACTTTCGCACCATGGTATCCAAATAATGATTTTACAAAAAAAGCGTTGTATTCATATAACAGAACATTTAATGGTAGGCTTGTGAGTGGCTTTTACTGGCCAAACTTATACGATCCACTCACTCCACCCTCCGCGTGATAACATTAGCTCGACTGTAGGTAGCGGAGTGGAGCGGAGTGGTGTGAAGCGAGCAAACAAAGCACACGACGTCGACGCAGGCCAATCACACGAGCAAACAACGCGGAGCGGGGACTCGCAATCAGTCCCTCGCACCTGCCCCGGCCGTCAACACCCACGAATACGACGACAGTCCTCCGCCAACTTGCAGGCAAACTCAACTCGTTCCATATTCAATGTGTACTTTGATTCTTTGGATCATAAATGTTCATTCTTTCATCCAACACATCGCCAACCCCTTAGGTTCCGTGGGCTCAGATCTACTCTCAGTGAGAGTGTAACCCGTAATCCATCACGCTGGCGCGCCGGAATTCGAACCTCGGACTACCCGTTAAAAAAGCCGGAGTCGTAACCATCAGACTATCAGGCCTTTGTCTACTTCTTCTAATATATGTTGTCTTGTAATTCCTTATATGTACATATAAAATAAAAATAAATAAAATGTCACTGCTTATAAAGCATGTTCACTGTGGTCGGATAACATTGCCCTAATTAGTGTAATTAGATGAAAGCTGCCAAAGTACCAAAAGAAGAAGTGCCAATGTACCCACGCTACCCGCAACGAAAGAGCAGCTTCTGTTGTACAATCGGCCACAATGGCGGGGAGCAATTAGTGCAAGGAATATTAAAAACGTCTTCACCGCCACTTGACAGCTGACCCGCCGCCGCACACAGGCATAGCTCCCGCACACAGGCATAGCTCCCGCAACTACATCTACACTAAGACACAATGAAATTACACCCAAGTTAAAGGCCTGGACATTTGATTCTGCCAGCGACGCAACATGAAATACAAGGCTTCAGAATGAAATACAATATTTTTATTCAAATAAACTTACAAATTGCTTGTAAATCGATACCGATATATATCGCACCACCGCACCATACCGATTCAGAACGCCGTTGCTACTGAGAAGACTTTCCCGGTGAGACGTTCATCCGATGTCACGACAGCGTGACAGGGCGACGGTTGCGGTGGTTGCGACAGCGCAGCTCCATCGCCGCCGCGATCCCAGCGAGTCTCTTGGGATGACTTTTTCCAAATTCTTCAATAACGTCGACAGATTGTTAGCTACCAAATATCTCTCAGTGAAAATACATGTCAGCCAACCGTTCAACCTGTAAGGCTAAAGCTCAACTCATTAAATTCTTATCAAATCTTACGTGTGATTGATTGAAATCTAATTGATTGTGTTACAATTATCGTAAGTAATCAATTGTTATCAAAAATCTAAATTAAATTCAAAGTTATTTCATGTAGGTCACCTTGGGACTCCTATAACAAGTTAAAACTTTACCACCGGTTTGGAGAACAATTTCTGCTGAGAAAACAAAAGTGTCACGACATGCAGGTCATCAATGTAAAGGTTGCTTCTATGATATACCTTACTAATATTATAAATGCCAATGTGTATTTGTCTTTCAGTCATGCAGCAACGGAACAAGGAATTTATGTAATTTTTTACATGGGCATATGAGCATAGGCACAGACATACTGATTACAATAGCATTTATCCCGGAAAACATACTGTTCTCGCGGGCTCTTAAAAATCTATCACTACATGAACAAAATTGCGGGCAAAAATTAGTAAATTATAATTACACTATGTTGAAAGTTCTCATTGTATTTTCAGCGTTACATTTTCAACTGCTAAGAGCACCGCTGGACACGCGCCGCGTCGTGTTTGTCCAGGCCCGCTCCATTCAACAACCACTCGTGTAATTTAATTAGTATCTTAAATTAATTGTAACCTTCGGACGCGGCTTGTGAAGTTCTAAATTGACTTGTTTTTCTAACATTTTCGTGCTATGAATTGGCACACTTCCAAAATTTCACCCCGAAAGTTTTTCGAACTTATTTTTTATTCATAGGGGTGTCTCACGTCGGTTTTGTTTTCGAGAACCGAAAATAATTCACATATTTCCTGTCGTGTTCTCGTGTTCCTGCTAGTTGCTGCGCTACAGGAAAAATTACATAATCTAGTGGTTCTGCCAACTAAGACCTCGCGTTCTATATAATATGTTTGTAAATAAGTAGAATAAAATGAAATAAAATAAATTCTTTATTGCGCACCATACAAAAAAATAACAAATAATAATTAGGTACTTAAACAAACTGAGTTCAATAGGCAGCTTACTCGCTCAGAAGATGAGAATAGATAGATCTTTTCGAACAAGCAACGGTAAAAAAATAAACTAAATACCTATATGAGATATTGTTGATATGTAAGTATATCTTATCCAATGCCAAATCCAACGTTTCCAACAAAAACAATAAAATTCTGGTTAAGAAATTGCAAGTAAAAAGTTTTAATAGTTAATTTTACTCCCAATACATACCTACTTTATTGATTTTAGTATTTGCTGTTCGACCATAATACCGCGTCCGCATGCTTGTGGCAAACGGCAAACGCCAAACCTCTACAAACGTTTGCCTTGAATTTGGGAATCATCCGCACGCTTGCGAGGGCGTTTGTATGTTCTGAACAGGCAAGCATGACGGACGTCCAACTTGTGTCGGCTTTATTATTTGGCTTAAGTTATTTTTACAAATGTTTTAAGCTCAGTATCGATCAATAATCCTACTAAAATGGAATATGGATGGATGGATGGATAGATGGATGGATGTTTGTTACTCTTTCAGCCACAACTAATGAACCGATTTGAATGAAATGTGGAATAGCGATAGCTCATACCTACATTTTAGCCCGGAAAATTAAGGACTTTCCGCGGGAATTAAAAAACCTTAATCCGCGAGGACGAAGTCGCGGACGTCATCTAGTTGATAGTAAAGCGTCCTCTAATTAAAATTTTCAAAACATATTTCATGTGCACAATTTGTCCAGTTACAGTTTTAGTATAATATTATAGATTAATAGTAGTAGCTAGTAGTATGTTCGAAAACACTTGGTACCTACCTAGTTTATTTATTTGAATAAAAAAATATTCTACTCTATTCTAGTATGTACCTACTCAATAGATATTTTGTTTTTTTTCTTTATCAACCGATAGACATCCACTGCTGGACTGTTTATTGCATGGACTTCCTCAGGCTTCGGTCTTGCGCCACCTGTACCCAGTGGCTCCCTGAGGGTGGCCTGATGGTGCCGGTCCACCTATTACCATACCATTATATACCATTTTCCGGTGCGGAGTCGCCACTTATTATTATTAATATATAAAACTAATTAATTAATTAAATTATATAAACAAATCGTCTTCAAAAGTCTTCAGTCGACCAGTCATTCATTTTACGTTTTTACCCACTCACAAAATGAAGATTTCTAAAGGTGCGATACGTAAATCGTAATACAATGACACGTCTAATCGCCGCCAGTGCACAAACGAGACTGAGTGCGCGCAAACGTGTGGACGGAGACGCAAGCGCTTGTGGCAAATTCCCTTTGGTTTGCGATCAAAAGACCGACACTCGATGGATCGGCCACAAACGCTCGCAAGCGTAGGCAAACCATGGCAAACGCTCTATCCGCACGTTTGCGTTTGTGAAGGTTTGCCGAGGTTTGCCAAGCGTGCGGATGCAGCTTAAGATATGACTGAAACTTTACATTACGTATTAAGTTTAATTTTAGTTGGAGTCGACAAAGTACAACGCCTATATAGGTACCTTACTGTAGGAGTCTCGTAGGAATGTACTCACATTAATTCTCCCGGGGTTTTCACGTGACGCGCACAAACAAAACACAAACTATTACAATATTATAATAGTTCGTAGAGAAGATAATAGACAATCTGCTGGCTGCAGTGCTGAGTGAGCTGAGTGAGTGAACGAGTGAGTGAACGAGTGAGTGAACTCATTCAGCAAATGCACCGCGCGCGTTCTTTCAGGTTAACTGAAGAGGACAAAAGCGCTATTGTGTGCTTGTCTGTATAACCAGCGGAATGTTTTGTCTAACAATGTTTATACTTGTATTGAATTTACGTTCAGGGAAATGCTGCTTGACGACTATTTCGTTTGAGAATAATAAGTATCATAAATTATAATGGAACATATCAAAATGTAGGTAGAAATGTTCACCAAACAATCACATGTCATGCCGATTTTGACTTATGGGTCAAACATAGCCACTATAGATAGGCCTTACAAAAAGGCTTATTCACCAGAGGATGGAGAGAGCTAGGCTTAGAGTAAAGGAGATCCGTTGGAGAACCAGAGTTGTAGGCAGAACATAATACACGATGGTCGAAAAACTCCAAATTGCTGGAATCAAAATAACAGCAAGCGACATTAACGTCTACAAATAATGATCAAAATATGAAGTGGCCGAGAAAATATAGCACGTAAGTGCTATGATTGCTAAAAGCATACATTATACTGAGTTTCCGAGCGGCGGCCATTTCAAATATAATGCATTTTTTTCAAAAACATTACAATCTTTCCACAGCTTCAAGTGTAAAACTTTTAAATTCTTATTTCAGAAAATACAGCGAGTGTAAATATAATGTTTTTAGTAATTGTGCCTGATTGAACAGCTCACACCGTCGGCCGATTTTTTAATTTTTAAAAATCTCTCTTTGATTTTTTGGTATAAAATAATAATGTAACATTTTATAATGAAATGAAATAAAATGAGTTTATTTGCCAAAAATAGTAGGTACTTTCATTGATGGATGGGTAGAGCAGGGTAGTCTCACATTTTGCAATTTCAACATAGAGTACAAAATTGCAGTTAAGTTTACTGTGCTGCTGTTACTTTATAAATCACAAATGAAGTCGATGCTCGAAATCCTTTGAGTATATAACCAACTCGAAATCTCATAATTAATTACAATAAAAAAATCATAAATCAAGAATAATTGATATTTAATTGGAAATAAGGAGGTAAGTATGTCAAATCTCACAATTATTATTTAAAAAATCTTTAACATTATACAAACACTGGTCACTTATAGACTCAAATACTATAGTCTTTGTTGTCAGATATTAAATAGCTTGATAACCATACAATAAGAACTGCGGGAGCATATCGCTAATCTTCGCCGTGGTACCTCTAATTTAAGAGCTTGCTTAAGAATATATCGAAATATTTAAAATAGTAAGATTTTGAGCACCTAATTAACCATCATAGCAGACTTTCACATTGTCGAATACATTTTTTAAATAAATCTAAGTATTTGTCACCTACGAGTCAGTGAAAATTCGTCAAAATTGGATCAGCTGCTATGAAGATTAGTCCGGTCAAAAATTAGAGAGAAAAGACAAAATTCTAAAATCAAAATGTGTTTTGATTGTTCCATATCATATCAGGATTCAAGGGTGGTTGCGAGGGAGCAATGAGAGTCAATGCTGGCCCAAAGCATTAATATACGCACACGACCACGCTGCTATACTTAATTTATTCATTTTGATGAAAAAATGGATACTGGCGAGTATTACGTAGGTATATAACGACAGAAATATTACAATAACTGTGAGGTAAATATCTGGGCAAGTGCTCGGCAGAATACTTCATTTAATATTTTCTTGTAGAAACCTCGCGAGATCTGGTACTAGACAATCCAGCTGAGATATCAAATAAGCAGATCTTTGTGTTTTCTCCTCATCCTTACATTACAAAAACATGGGTTATTTCTGAATGCATCTTAGATATGCATGCAATCCGAGCTGCAGCGTCCTAATACTGCAGCAATATGCTGAAGCAGTAGCCTTTTCAGCTTGAACACAGTTCTTTCTCTTTTGTAATATAAATTATCGTATATTTAGTAGCTAGGTCTTTATTTTGTCACTAGTTTTTCGTGTTGAGCTGAATCTTATACTATCCGATTAATATTACAAATGTGAAAGTTTGTATGTTTGTTACTCAATCACATTGCAACGACTGAACCGATTTGGCTGAAATTTGGCAAAGAGATAGATTATAGTCTGGAATAGAACATAGGCTACTTTTTTGGCCCGGGAAATAGGAGAGTTCCCGCTGGAATAAAAAACCTTAATCCACGCGAACGAAGTCACGGGTATCATCTAGTTATTCATAACTTATGCGTCAAATGAGCCCACAGGTCGCACGTTTAAAGTTCCAAACAGTTATCCGTAATATCTGATTCAAAACTTTGGAGAGATGAGTCAAGACGCCATTATCCGCAGGGCCCGGGCGTGGCGCGGAGCGCGTCGCGCGAACACGTACTTGGCAGCAGAATATATTGACATAGTTCACAAATTGCGACAACTTGCCACGTAGCGCGTCGCGCCTTCGACTTAACTAAGTGTGTAATACAAATTCTGTAAACAACTACGTTCACCACAATGGGATAGCTTATGTCTGCCACCGAATCGTGGCGAGGCAATGAGAGTAATTGTTACTGTCATACTACATCAGACACCTACTTCTACAGTCTCACATTACAATAAAACAAGAGCCGACGAAAATGTGTTTATTGGTTTGTTCTTCAATCAACAGATCGAATTGATTTTTTGTATGGGTACGGAAAAACAAAGCGTTCCTGTGGGATTTTTAAAAACCTAACTCCACGTGGACGAAGCCACGGGCAGAAGTTAGTAGAATTATAAAAGTGGAGCTGTATAGCAGTAGTCGCATACAATTGAATGTTTTCAATACACCTGCGCCGTGCGCCGTGCGGGCGCGTGGCGCCGGGGTCGCGTCTCGTCAGCGCCGTGAAATTGCTTGCCAACTTTTAATGACATCTCACTCGCAGACGCGAACAATCGTCACCGAACCCCCTCTACCCCCTCTCTACCCCTCGTCGTACCCCTCTTGCCCCCTTAAGCCGGGTGTACTCCCTACTGCAAGCATGACCAGCCTGCTCTTATTTTCTGTAGAGCAAGGCGCAAAATGCACAACTTTATAGTTAGCGCATAAAACAGACGAGTGACGTATGCAAGCTTATCTTTCTCTTTCCGTGCTGTTTCCTATTCCATCCATCGCACTCTGGTTGCAGATTTCTCTGGTCCCTAGAACCTTCGCTTATGACCGATTACTTACTTTGACTCTTTAGTCTGAAAATTTTTGTCATTTCAGTGTTCATCGTCAAGCTCGCGGTGAGGTGTGAAGCCACCTGAAGCGTGCCCCCCCCTCTCCCCACCCCGCGCAGCGCCAATCAACGCTCATGAGCACGACCGGATCAACTTTAATTGGAAAATAATGGAAACTGAATGAACAACTTGTATTAATCTCAATTTCAAAATGGCAGACGGATTTGTGCGATATCACTCAAATTACAGTTTAAATATTGATTAGTTCTGAGGAACACTCGGTCGGCGCGGTGCACAGTGAATCGCCTAGAACAAGCTAGGTGGACAAAAACATTTTTTTGTGCATTCTAATTTTTATAGCTAAGAACTATGATATTTTGTTGTAAAACTGTATAAATTATCAATAATTAATTATTTAAAGCCTTCAGGGATTTTTTTAAATAAAAAGTCAAATTGGAAATAAAAAATATGTATATATAAATGAAAAAAATATGTTAAAATCAGTAATATCGTTACAAAAGTTCAAGAAGAAAATACAAGACAACATAAAATACCAGTTAAAAAAACTTAAACCTAATTTATATTAAACAAAACTTAAATATAATGTCAACAACTTAAAAAGAATATCAATTCTATAATAATTAATAACTATGTTAATATTAATAAATACTTTACTTAAATAACCCTCACCAGAAGACTCATCACTTGACGATCAGACGAATCACAAATACAGCAGGTAATACCTGGCCAGGTAACCATTTTAATCTGTTACCTGGTGTATTGGTATTGAAGGAGGGACAATCAAATTCAGGAGTTCTACCGGTAATTGCTCAGTCTTCTTTCTCGGCAATTCTCTGAGTAAGTTTATTGCAGGATCGAACGTTATCAAGAGCATATTCAACAAGTCTGTATTCGTAGAAATACCTACGTGACTGTTTTCTAGCGTGGTGCTCACGAAATCTACGGCAGTCTTTGTTTCGAGCCTCTTGAGACTCTTCCGAGAACTGCTCAATTGGAACTATGGAAGTTTTGATAATCTCTGTACTATGTACAAGGATTCTGTGTACAGTAACAGGCAAGCATAATATCAGCGTGCGTTTCAGTCACAGAAATGTCTTCCTCAGAAGGATAGCATGATTTTTTAGACTTACGGACACTATGAAAAGATGCAAAAACTTGATGTCCCGCCTTCAATGACCACTTTCGTGTCTGTTTATAGGAGTGACTGGTGCACTTAGCAACTACATAATAAGCTAATGCCAAGGCATTAGCCTATTATGATTAGTGACAAGTCACTAGATAGTATATAGATAGTAGCCTACCAATACAAACATCAGCACCAGGCTTAATTTTTTCCAAAGATTCAGAACTTCTTATTAAAAAAGCAATGTTTCTGTGACTCGACAAACGATGTGCAACTTCTGCAGCTGTGGTTAAATCACTAGCACTGCACGATTACACTAAATCGTCAACCCTGCGTTTTTTTGTTTTGAAGGATGAGTCTTCGAAATTTTTTTAAGGTCACCCTTGAGGGTTATTTCTTTTTGATGATGAGGAAGAACAAGGCTGATGTATGCAAACTTTAAACTTTATGTATGCCCCCTCGCATCAGCTTTTATTTTTGAGAAAAAAACGATCCACTACCATTTTTGATGAAGTCCACTTTTCAGCTAATTTTGCTGAAATACTTGCTATTTGTAACTGAATACTCTTCTGTGAGTCAAGAGTCATATTAGCAATAGAAAATTTTTGCGTAATAAAACTCATTAGACAAGCATTTGGCATGTTTTCGCCACTCTTCGAAAAATTTCATTTTCGAAACAGAATGCACGTGTTCTGTAAAAAATTAATTAAAAGGAAATGGATTCGTTGTAGTAATCAAATATTTGTTATATTAAAGTTAAGAGTAATAGCTATATAATATAAAAAAAGTAGACTGGATATCTCTGGATAAAAAAAGTTACATTCCTTGAAAGTAAAGATATTTGAAAAAAGTCGTCATTTTTTGGACTGTATGTTCAAAAGTTCTTAGACCACACATTATCTATTATTACCATCTATTTGAAGTAAAATAAGAAAATACCCTCTAAAGTAAAATACATCACAGTAAATACTTGTAATATTGAGCACAAATTTTTTATGGGTTGTCGAAAGCAGTGCACAATTGCAACTAAATTGTTTACGTAAATATAATTACCTTATCACCTGACTTTAACTCCATATAACTCATCGTTATGGAATGTGTGCTTTAATTCTTACCTGGATTAGTGGTCCCTGGGTTGTCATTAGTGATATGTAACCATCAATTAACTCATTCTTTGAGTTGAGTTTTGTCCACCTAGCTTGTTCTAGGCGATTCACTGTGCGGTGGCGAGCAATTTCGGAATACTAAACTGCACATGGTTAAAAATCCGTTTCACGATACTGCTGGCTGTTCACGGGACTACTGTGGTAAAACTGAAAGCAAAACTTGTTGCCTGAAGGAGAGGGTTTCAAAGACCGGCTCCACATCAGCGGGCAAAGCGGAATTGCGGGCCGGGCTGCGGCAGCGTGCAGGCTTCGCTGCTCGCGTAGGCCTACCACGCTGTCCGCGGACGCGGCGCGGGGGGACGGGGGGGGGGGGGGGGGGTAACGGATCACAGCTCAAAGGCTTTAAATGAAAATCTGTACTCGCGGAAAACGTTGCCGGAGTATAAGAGGAATTAGTGATTTTTATTAGCTTTTTCATATGTTGTGTTTCGTTAACATTGGTAGCAGATTTTTCAACTGAGTACCTACTACGTCCAAGTTTTTGATCGTCGTTCCACTGCGGGGGACGGGTTTGTTCTCAGGATGAGAACATTATGGAGAACTCTCAGGTATGCAGGTTTCTCCATAATGTTTTCGGTCATCGTTAATACGAGTTCTATTTAATTGCTTAAGTTGAAGTCGAGTGCGTGGGATTCGACCCCCAGACCTCGCTAAAAGATGGCCTTAGTTTTAACCACTGGACTATCAGAACTGTTAGTTTCATTTCAGATAAATCTGAAAAATTAGAAATACTAAAAAGTTATATCTATTTTTCCTAAAATTTGCATAGCATCGTGTATAATCCTATTTATTATTTGCATGTAGCGTGACAGACATCGCCGAGATGTAAATTTATGTGAACAGCTTCCGTTCATATGCAAAGTCTCAAATAATTATAATATCTCGGCCGGGCGTACCTAAAGGATATTACCATAATAACATCGCAGCATTATTTCTGATCGAGGCCGAAAACACAAATAAAGGGTATTTCAAACATCGCAAACAGTAATTATTTGAAAATTGAAATTGAGGTTTCGTAACGGGCATCGATAACCCTTTGAGGAATTGGTTAAATTGGAAATTATTTTGGCGTCAATATCACGTCCTATTTGGGCAAAGGCCTTCTCTCTAATTGAAGTGAGGAATATAATATTTCAAACGTGTTTAGAATACATCATTTTCAATATAGATTATAATTTATCATTATGGAATGACGGATGTGATTCTCTTTTCTATAACCCCTGAAAGATAATATTTTTACCCGACCTCACATAATATGACCTTAGAGCAGTTAGTTATTAATGAATGAAGCATGACACATCAATAGATTTTATCCTTCCATTACCAATACTATAATTAATGTGAAAGTGTGTTTACTTGTTGGTTGGTTCTTCAATCACGCCGCTAAAGAGCTGCAGATAGACATGATTTTATGCATACGTTTATTTGAGGTCCTGGATAGTGACATGGTCCTGTTCGTCCCAGAAAAAAAAAGTTTCTGCGGGATTTTAAAGAACCTATGTCTACGCGAAGTCGCAGGCACAAGCTATTTGATAATTGAAGGGAAACAAAGAAACATGGTAAACATAATTATATGGAAATGATGTTGCTTAGTATAAGGTAAACAAGAACGGGAACGAGATTGATGTGTTCACAAGCAAGCGACGGCGGCCGACCACAGCGAGGAAGCGCGGATGTCACGACCCACTTCGGTATGCATGCTGCGTAGCACTCGTAGAGCTGTCGTAGAGCGATATTTGCTACGCGGTTGTTCCGTCGCTTTCAGCGAGATCCGTAGATCCGTGGTTTCAGGGGTTTTCCCACGTCGCGTCGCCTTGACTGGGACGGAAATTCTGAAAATTATTTCATAGAGGGAGTTCTACGGCACAAAGAGCATGCAAAATCTCAAGTTATACCCACAGCTTCAAGCAATTTACTGGGAAGTTGTCAATTATATTTTTATCATAAGCAAACCGGCCAAGTACAAGTTGTAGTACCATTCGTGCAAAACGCCGAAAACATCAAGTTTCTTGTATTTCAGTTCATGAAATACAGCCTGCTGACAGACACACAGCCGGACGGACGGACGTACGGACAGCGAAGGCTTAATAATAATAGGCTTCCGTTGGCACCTTTTGGGAACGAAACCCTAAAAAAGATTAAAAAATGCTCATATTTATTATATCAAAATTATTGACACGGTTTAAAGTGGACTGAAATGTCCAAGGTTTCACGTCGCACGATTGCTCCTAACACCGACAGTCAACACTCAACACCCACTCAAAATACAAGGTTTACCCCTGGTTAGAGGGGAAAATAGAATTCAGTCATGCTTTTAAATAGGAAACAATATTTTTTCTTTTTATAAAGCTGAGTTTCTTTTTAACTGTTTGAAATAAATAAGCGTGTGAAAGTGTTACGCGCGGCGGCGGGTCGGGGTCGGAGGTCGAGGGTCGAGGAATTGGAACAAGGGGACAAACATGCCTGGAATTAGACCAGCTCTAATCGCACTGGGTCGAGTAACTCGCTCTATTACTGACCTTCTACTGGAGCGCGCCGCCACGCGCTGTTATATGTTCTGCTGGTACTTTGTGCTGAACAATATTAGTACTATTTCTACCTCACAACAAGCTTGTACTCGTAAGTGAAGTACCTTCCTACTTTTTAGGTTACAATTTTACAAGTAGGTAAAGTTGTGGCATTTGCAAGAAAAAAAGTGTATTTATTTGTGTTTCTTAGTATTTTTCGTTGTTTTAGAGGATAATTTATGAATGAAATTATATATCAGTATGACTCTATATCACTTAATGTTTTGAATCAATAAACTGAGAGATGGGGGATCGCAAGACGGTAGCGGGCTAACTTGATAGGAGCAGTGTAAGTACTTATTGGTTTCTACACGCCATCGTACCAGAACGCTAAATCACTTGACGACACGTCTTTGACGGTAGGGTGGTTAGCTAGCCTCGACCAAAATTACACGATTTCATAATACAGCTGAATGTATTGAGAAACTGGCGTGGCGAGCTATCGCCACATACTTAAGCAAGGCTGATAAACTTTCAGCTCAAGCCATCCTTTCATTTTTGTAAAATGCAAAACCCACAAATCCAGCGAGCAAGAAATGCTCTAAAGGCGTCAGGTACACATGAAGAGGTGCTGGAACGCGAGCGGCGGGAAACAGTTCGCGACTATCCTGTGCGAAAACTTTCCAATTATTATACCGTTTTATTACCGATACACCGTTTATTGCAGATATACATTACATTATTATACATTATCACAAGAACTAGTATCAGTTAAGCGATGCTCGAATATGAGCCGATGATTTCACTCGCATTCGAGAAACTCTCCTTGTGTAACTGAGACATTAACGGCAGGATCTCCGAAAACAGCCTGTTTTGGATTCAATAGTAAACAATCAAATATTCATTGTTTTGATAGGTTAAAAATATATGTTGTAGATTAATACACGTTCTAATTTATTTTGCCGTTCAAAAGTCCATATTTTGAACTTCACTCGATGAAATAATATTCCGAAAACAGCGTAGTTTTCAATTGGGTTTCGGTTGTATGTGTAGTATATCAAAGTTAAACTAAAAAAAAAAATGACAAAAAATAGGCAAAAGCTTCTAGAATAATATTTTGCCGTTAATTTTTCTCTAAAAAGCTTTCTTTTTTTTTAATCATGACTGGTTTACTTTCTTTATAACAAAGTGGCTCGGGCGCCTCATTTCAGTAGCTCGCAAGGTATCATCGAGGGAGGACGTATCGCTCTAGCTGGCTCACTGCGATCCCCGCTGATCAGACGAACTATTGGAGTATTATTTATTTGTGTTCACTTATCATAGATAATCAAAATAAAATTAGTGTGTAAATATTATTACCTATTATCTTCTAGTGTGTAAATCTTGTTATGTATTATTAAATCTGTAAATATTAATGTAAGTTAGGTACTCTTATAGTAAATTAATTAATTAAGAATATAATAAAGTGAAAATATGGGGACTAAAAATAAACAAAAGAACAAAATATCCAGATTTAAATTACGAAAGCTTAGACAAACTATAAGGTAAGTTTGATCCTTCTAATACAAATGTTGTACCTATTCTGTACCTTACCTACTTTATATTTTTAATTCTTGTGAATCTTTGGACAGACTTTCGAAATCGATCTGGACTCTCGAATTCCCTGCACTTGAGAACCATTGCCAAAATCAGAAAAAAGTGGCAGCCATTTTCTTTTTTCTCGTTATGGGACCGATTTCTTTCAAAATCGATATCTGGGGATCCCTGTGCTCATAAAAGAGATTACCACTGCCAAAATCAAAAAAAGTGGCGGCCATTTTCTTTTTTCTCGTTATGGGACCGATTTCTTTCAAAATCGATATCTGGGGATCCCTGTGCTCATAAAAGAGATAACCACTGCCAAAATTAGAAAAAGTGGCAGCCATTTTCTTTTTTCTCGTTATGGGACCGATATCTTTCAAAATCGATATCTGGGGATCCCTGTGCTCATAAAAGTGATAACCACTGCCAAAATTAGAAAAAGTGGCGGCCATTTTCTTTTTTTTCGTTATGTGACCGATTTCTTTCAAAATCGATATCTGGGGATCCCTGTGCTCATAAAAGAGATTACCACTGCCAAAATCAAAAAAAGTGGCGGCCATTTTCTTTTTTCTCGTTATGGGACCGATTTCTTTCAAAATCGATATCTGGGGATCCCTGTGCTCATAAAAGAGATAACCACTGCCAAAATTAGAAAAATGGGCAGCCATTTTCTTTTTCCTCGTTATGGGACCGATTTCTTTCAAAATCGATATCTGGGGATCCCTGTGCTCATAAAAGAGATAACCACTGCCAAAATTAGAAAAAGTGGCGGCCATTTTCTTTTTTTTCGTTATGTGACCGATTTCTTTCAAAATCGATATCTGGGGATCCCTGTGCTCATAAAAGAGATAACCACTGCCAAAATTAGAAAAAGTGGCGGCCATTTTCTTTTTTTTTCGTTATGGGACCGATTTCTTTCAAAATCGATATCTGGGGATCCCTGTGCTCATAAAAGAGATAACCACTGCCAAAATTAGAAAAAGTGGCGGCCATTTTCTTTTTTTTCGTTATGGGACCGATTTCTTTCAAAATCGATATCTGGGGATCCCTGTGCTCATAAAAGAGATAACCACTACCAAAATTAGAAAAAGTGGCGGCCATTTTCTTTTTTCTCGTTATGGGACCGATTTCTTTCAAAATCGATATCTGGGGATCCCTGTGCTCATAAAAGAGATTACCACTGCCAAAATCAAAAAAAGTGGCGGCCATTTTCTTTTTTCTCGTTATGGGACCGATTTCTTTCAAAATCGATATCTGGGGATCCCTGTGCTCATAAAAGAGATAACCACTGCCAAAATTAGAAAAAGTGGCAGCCATTTTCTTTTTTCTCGTTATGGGACCGATTTCTTTCAAAATCGATATCTGGGGATCCCTGTGCTCATAAAAGTGATAACCACTGCCAAAATTAGAAAAAGTGGCGGCCATTTTCTTTTTTTTCGTTATGTGACCGATTTCTTTCAAAATCGATATCTGGGGATCCCTGTGCTCATAAAAGAGATTACCACTGCCAAAATCAAAAAAAGTGGCGGCCATTTTCTTTTTTCTCGTTATGGGACCGATTTCTTTCAAAATCGATATCTGGGGATCCCTGTGCTCATAAAAGAGATAACCACTGCCAAAATTAGAAAAATGGGCAGCCATTTTCTTTTTTCTCGTTATGGGACCGATTTCTTTCAAAATCGATATCTGGGCATCCCTGTGCTCATAAAAGAGATAACCACTGCCAAAATTAGAAAAAGTGGCGGCCATTTTCTTTTTTCTCGTTATGGGACCGATTTCTTTCAAAATCGATATCTGGGGATCCCTGTGCTCATAAAAGAGATAACCACTGCCAAAATTAGAAAAAGTGGCGGCCATTTTCTTTTTTCTCGTTATGGGACCGATTTCTTTCAAAATCGATATCTGGGAATCTCTGTGCTCATAAAAGAGATAAACACTGCCAAAATTAGAAAAAGTGGCAGTAATATTTTTTTTTGCTATAGTTAAACATTAGTCAAATATTAAAAAGGCGTTCTTATCATTATTTACTATTGGATAAAATTCTTTCAAATTCGATATCTCCGCTCCACATTACTGTACTAACCAGAAAGTAGACAAACATTCCCGTTGGTGACACCCGTTCACGAGCATGACGATCCAGCCGTTGCTTCGCTCAACCAATAAGGGAACGTAACAAATAAATTCCATAACAAGAATAAAGAAAATGGCCACCACTTTTTCTAGTTTTGACAATGGTTACCTCTATAATGAGCACAGGGATCAATTTTGAAAGAAATTGGTCCCTTAACGAGAAAAAAGAAAATGGCTGTCACTTTTTCCCATTCTGGCAGTGGTTACCTCTTTTATAAACACAGGAATCCCCAGATATCGATTTTGAAAGAAATCGGTCCCATAACGAGAAAAAAGAAAATGGCCGCCAATTTTCTAATTTCGGCAGTGGTTATCTCTTTTATGAGCACAGAGATCCCTAGATATTGATTTTGAAAGAAATCGGTCCCATAACGAGAAAAAAGAAAATGGCCGCCACTTTTTCTAATTTTGGCAGTGGTTATCTCTTTTATGAGCACAGGGATCCCCAGATATCGATTTTGAAAGAAATCGGTCCCATAACGAGAAAAAAGAAAATGGCCGCCACTTTTTCTAATTTTGGCAGTGGTTATCTCTTTTATGAGCACAGGGATCCCCAGATATCGATTTTGAAAGAAATCGGTCCCATAACGAGAAAAACGAAAATGGCCGCCACTTTTTCTAATTTTGGCAGTGGTTATCTCTTTTATGAGCACAGGGATCCCCAGATATCGATTTTGAAAGAAATCGGTCCCATAACGAGAAAAAAGAAAATGGCCGCCACTTTTTCTAATTTTGGCAGTGGTTATCTCTTTTATGAGCACAGGGATCCCCAGATATCGATTTTGAAAGAAATCGGTCCCATAACGAAAAAAAAGAAAATGGCCGCCACTTTTTCTAATTTTGGCAGTGGTTATCTCTTTTATGAGCACAGGGATCCCCAGATATCGATTTTGAAAGAAATCGGTCCCATAACGAGAAAAAAGAAAATGGCCGCCACTTTTTCTAATTTTGGCAGTGGTTATCTCTTTTATGAGCACAGGGATCCCCAGATATCGATTTTGAAAGAAATCGGTCCCATAACGAGAAAAAAGAAAATGGCTGCCCATTTTTCTAATTTTGGCAGTGGTTATCTCTTTTATGAGCACAGGGATCCCCAGATATCGATTTTGAAAGAAATCGGTCCCATAACGAGAAAAAAGAAAATGGCCGCCACTTTTTCTAATTTTGGCAGTGGTTATCTCTTTTATGAGCACAGGGATCCCCAGATATCGATTTTGAAAGAAATCGGTCTAATAACAAAAAAAAAACTGAACAAAATATGTAGTAAGTAAAATATTAATCGAACTTACTTAATACCTTGTTTGAGCTTTAGCAGTTTAAAACTGCATGTTTTGTTCTTTCTTCAATATAAATATTTCATAAACCTTAAAACTGCCCTACTGTTAGGTATCATAAGGTTATTTAATCTATGACGGTAAATTTGCGCTGCGGCGGGGTTAGCGAGTTCATTTGATGAGCGCGAGCGAGACCTCACCGTGCGAGGAACGAAGTGGCTCTAAAATACCTACTGCGGCCGAAGATCGTGCCCTTAAACTCGCCCGCTCACCTCAAGTTGACTCCATACAAAAAGGAGCATATTCTGTATGGAATCATTTCCTACACAACACAGGTGATGAAAGACAACTCGGGTTCTTCGCTGCTGTTTAAATAAACACATACATGCGAGTGCTCCCCCCGCTCTCCCCGCTCCCCGCTCCCCGCTCCCCGCTCCCCCGCGCGGCCCCGCTCGCGATGTAATGCGCCCTCTGCATAATGTATGAGTCCGCCGGATACGCGGATACCCGGGGGATAAAGGATACTATTACACACTGATAATAATAGGTATACCTAGACATACCTAGGTTTGTTTTAACATAACCGCAAACACAGTAGGTGAGAAGTATAGAAAAGCCTCGGCGGATTGTCGAAAAACGGGCTAAAATCTTCAAAAATGATTGTTACAGTGTGACAATTGCAATAACCTCTACAAAAATCCCACGACAAAGTGCAGTACCATAATATTAGAACGGGCTCTGAGATGTTACTTTATATTGAAAAAATCTCCATCAAAATCAGCCCAGCAGTTTGCAGGTAAATGGTAAAAAATGATATTATTAACACGATTGCAGCATTCGCAAGCTAATATAGTACATCGATGAGTATAAACGATACTCGTATAAGGGCGAATCAACTTTTAAGGCACTCCTTTGTGGAGAAAATATCAGACAAAAGTTAAAAATATTTTTAGCTAATATGTGAAAAATTGCAACGTATTTGTTTATAATAATTATTCTATTTTTCTGAATAAGTGTTGGCCGCGATGTTTGAACTGTTTGTATCGAGTTTTGTGAGAAAATGTGACCGAGGTCTTCAAATTAGTTCTTCTGCGTTACTATTTTTGGAATATTGTATCTAAAAATGAAACTACGGTTTTCTGTTAATTAAAACAAAATCATTAATTATTATCAAGATACAGTCATTTTGTATTATAAGCAAAGTCTTTAAGAACTTGTTATAAAAGTTATACAAAGTTCAACCTCCACTGCGTTACTTCAATCACATTTTAACGCTTAACTTCTAAATAAAAGTTTAACAAAAACAATTAGTGTCAAACACCATACACTTTCAAATGAATCAACTTTCGCTACTTTGAGTCAAATAGTTCTTATGGTATAAGTAAAACAATTTATCAGGTTATCTTCTTTAGAACAAAAAATAATTAAGGGACATATTGGTAACGCAAGAGAAAAAATTGGTAACACCTGAGAAAGCAGGCAAAAACTTACTAAACCTAATACTAACAAATATGAACTAAACTGAGATCTGATATTTTAGTTTGATAAATCTACTTAAAAAACAAACAAAATAATACTAAGTCAGTCTTAGGTTTTCTCGAACACATGAATTGAGTCTTTGAATTCGTAATACTTTCTATGACCTTTTTTCACAATAACTGGTACTGGCAATTTTTGGACAATATCTTCAAAGTCTACGTAAGCGATATCTTTATCGTCCAACCGAAAACGTTTAGCATTTTCATCTACTACTCTCAAAAACATTACTTGCACTTCTCCGTCTTCCTCAATACCGGTCAAGGTTTTACAAACATAGTTAAAAACTTTCTTTCGAGATTTATCTACATATACTTTTACTAGCAAGAAATCACCAACTTCAATCTTAGACTCTTTGGCATAGCTTGAGCATGGTTCTTCTTCCGAGAAAGGACCGTATATTTCGTGATATATACTTTTGCGCCTGTTGGTTAACTCTTAACTCTTTAGAAATTTTGATAGCAATCAGCGGTTCATCATCATCTGAAGATGTCAAATCCAATGTTGTAGGTATGTCATTTAGAACGTTGGGCATTTCACTATTATTAGCCAGCTCTCTTGTCAAACCCGGGGTATTTAGTGGTGCAATATCCACATCATTTTTGTAGTCCAAGGTTGCTCTATCTATTGCTGTAATAACTTCGTCTTGAACTAAGCACGAAGTTCTTAAGTCATATAACTTTGGATTAAAGCATTCGCAAAATCCTCTTTTGCCCGTACCACAAAAGCAGCTCAATTCTCTGTACTTTATAATTCCATAAGAATCTGAGAACACTTGATGAACCTTAAGAGTACCAATTAAGCGTGGAATACTGTCCGGAATAAGTTTCTGTTGATCATGAATTTCAATTTCATCAATGAGGTACAATTTGATTTTGCTCACGTTTTTCAGTTTATCATAAAACTGAAATACATCAGCAATGTCTTCACCGTTGGCTACAATTTTATCCGCAGATCTCTTTAGAAAACCACCGATTCCATCTGCTGGGCCCTTTCCATGACCTGCTTCGAAAAATGACCATGTCATGTTGCAGAATCCGTAATCAAACAACTTCGTGCACATTAAATAAAAGTTATGTTTTTGCCGGTATTGTGTACTCGGGCCATCAGAGTGAAAATGAATTGTATCAATGGGTGCAAATGTAAATCTTAACCAATTTAGTACTGGGTCTAAATGGCTCCAAATAGCAGCGGGCTGATGGTTGTTCGAAGCAGAGATGGTGCAAAATGAATGGACTTCATATCCTTTAGGAGATTCACTATCAAAAGTGTACACTACTACAGTATGCAGTGAAATTTGTTTTCGAGATCCTCCAAAGTGGTGGGACTGGACCTCTTCGCTATATTTGCAATTATAGTTCTCGCTGAAGTCAACTACTACAATACACTCATTAGGCTTTATTTCCTCAACACAACGTCGAAAGTTCCTAAATTGTGATTTAATGTTAAAGATATGCCTTTTGAAAGCTGCTAAATCTTTTTCATATTCCAGTAAAAACTTTTCTGCTTCTTTTTCAAAATCTTCTTTGACATTCTTTATAGTTTTGATCATTTTTCCGTCCTTTTCATATTCCTCTTTTTTTCTAACCCACTCCGTCCATTTAACAGTCCCGTTTATGTTATCAATATTATAGTAAGTTGTTTTACCAGCACATTGTTCGCACATCCCGTACATGCAATCCTTTGAATTTGCATTGCAAACTGTTGCCTCGATCAATAGATTTAAATCATCGGTTGCCGTTATACCTTTCTTTTTCAGAGCTTTTGCTTTATAACCAAAATTAGTATGAGTTTTGCAAAGGCAAGTATCCCTGGCATCAACAGAAGCATTGACAATATAGAACGGTTTATTTTTTGTAAAATAGAAATATGAACAATTAAGATGAGGATTTTCTTTCTTAAAAGTTTTGTACAAATTTTTCATAGAATCGAGCAAGAACCGCTTTTGCACTTTGATCCCACTCTTTGTAACTGTCTCTTTTTTCCCTGCTGTAGCACGTGAAATATCATCTCTGGTATAGAAATCCTTGATTTTCATCTTCAGTTTGGTCTGTTTATTAATAGCCGATTTGGCTGGTATAACTTTATTAATACCTAAATTTTCAATTAGTAGCTTTTTTTTTGTCCGTGAGTCTCTTATTTCAACTGTTGAAAATATTTTTTTAATTATATCTCGTTCTTTTCTGGATTTCGTAGTTTTGAAAGTTTTTTTGATAGCGCTGCTTAGAATTTTGTATTTTTTTTCTTTATCTTGCTCACTTGTACTCCCAGTCTTGGCTGCATTTCTTCTTAGTAGTCGCTTTTTATATTTTTCGCATTTCTGTTTGAGTTTCTGATTTTCCAGCTGTAATTTCCTGTTGTCTCTATACACTTTTGATCTATTTTTTTTAATTTTCTTCCTTCCTTGTGATTTTGTTGAAACGACTACTGGCCTTCCTGGTGAAGTTGCACTCGGAGGAGTCGCCGATGGAGCTGTTGAGGGCAGTATCCCCTCCTGTATATTCCCCGCAAGGCTAGATTGTGGTGAACTTGGAGGTGTATATTGTAACAGTGTTTCAACTGCTTTTTTGCGCTTTACCGATTCCCGTTTTCGTAATCTCCAAATGATATTAGCGTTGTACCTTTCTTTAGGAGTTAAATCTTTTACTAATCTTTTAGTCTTATGATACCTCTCTCTGTGCTTTTTCTTGCACTCTTCGTACTTATCTGGGTTATTCTTAAGTCGTTCTCTATATCTTCTTTGCTTTTCAGCTGCACTAAGAGGCATTTTTTTAGTTTTTGAAAAACGGATTCTGAAAAAAAAAGAAAAAACATCGCAATCGTTACTTAGAAATGCTATAAATGAACATAGGTTTTTGCCACACAGTGTTAAAAAGTTATATAATAGTCCATAGAGATGCAAAAGCAATCGCTTTTTAAAAGTGAAATTAATTTTTTCTTGGTTAAAAGAGTTTATGTTCGCAATTATACTGCATAAATAGGCTAAAGTCTGTGACATAGACCTTTCTATCAGTAAACTTCTGTAATATCAAATGAATTCTTCTTGTAATACTGCAATACCAAGATAACAGTCCCTTATGGATTTTCCCATACATTCTCATGCGTTACTGGTAACACAGGAGAAAATAATGAGAAATATCTATTTTATTGCGCTCAGATTACATTAATATAAAAAAAATGCAATCGACTTTGAAATTAGACTATAACTACGATGATTTTTAACAGTAATATCGAGAAAGTAATAAAACTTACCGAAAAGTTGATGGTAACACAGTACACCGACAATAAACCCACGCGCACCGGTCGAGAGCTCACACCACACTGGCGGCCAATCAGAGCGACGTTGATCGCATCGAACGATGACTTCAAAGTATCAGACACACAGACTAGTGTCGGTAACGCGTACATGGTGCGATCTCTTTTTAAATGTGCGATTCATAATAGTAACGCAGCAGACATCGTTTTTTGATGAATATTAGGGACAAACAATCAACCATTTAAAAAAAATAGATTTATCATAAAAATTGTGTGGCTATACGCTCTAAATTAAAGTTTAATTCATTACTTATCTGATTTTAGTGGACAAACACTTGCTTCTTATACAATTTATTTAAATTATTGCTAACGAAACACCATCAAACGCCATTGGGGACACGAGTTATTTGTATGGAAGGCATTTTTCATCAACTGCGTTACTATGAAAACTACTAAATATTCAAATAAAAACAATTAATAGCTTATGTAAACACCACTGTCATAGTTCTAATTTTTCAAAAAAACTATTTTCATATAAGATAAAAGCTATTTAATGTGTTTTTTTACAACTTTATTTGCGGGGACAAGAAAGGAGTACCTAAAAAGTTGATTCACCCATAAGCTAATTAAGCGAACTATGAAACTTGGCACTCCGCTATCGGCGCTAGTTTTAACAAGTTAAGCGAACAGTCAATAGTTATTATCGATTGACCCGCTTCGACGAGGCTAACCCACTCAAAAACCACAACCGAGACAACGATACAAAACCTTGACACGCTGAAATTCAAGTTAACTGCAGAATCATCTGGCGAGTGTTGAATGTCAACAGCGCAGAAATAAAAATACAATTTATAAGGCAAAGAGAAATCTTTTGACTCCGACTGTCACAGCACAAGTTTGCTCGATGCGACTTGAATTGTAGCAAAGCGAGGCTTTCACGCGAACTTGTGTCCCGACCGCCGCGACCGGGGACTCGCGCAGCGCCGCGAGCCTAGAGATCAACTAGAACTATATCACTTTCTTTTAATAAATCTTGCATTCCCGCTCTCCGACGAGAAGTTCTGTCGCCAATGATTTAAAAAGCTTGCATTTTTACTTGACTCGATAAACAAGCATGAGGCTTGCCATCGGTTTAAGAAGCCTTTCAGTCCGAAACTCTAAGTTCATATTATGAACTGCGAAAACCAACAAGTACAGAGACAGTACTTCAATTATACATCGGTACCTCCCCGATCGGTACAGATGTACCGTTCACGAGGCGTAACAATATGACATTAGAGCGCAACGATAGAGCGGAATGGCAGGCAAATGGTAATTTCTTGGCGATTTGTTCTACTTTTGACCACTCATACAAATGTAAAGCTGTGGTTCCGCCGCAAATAGTGGTGCGGTACGAGAGTACTAGTATTTTACTGAAACTGAATTACATCATGACATGGCTCTGCGGTGCAAAGATACATATCGTTGTTATCTTTTCAGTGAGCTGTTCTCGGCAGCCCTAGCGGGCCTAGCGGCGCGGCGCCTTTCAGGTTTTCATGCCACATTTGTATGGCGCACAGTTTTTCATAACCCCCTAATAATGAGTTATTCATCAGACGCGAATGAGACGCGAGTTAAATTCACGCTGCGCGAAGCATTCGTGTTAATTTAATTAAAATAAAATACTCGCTTAAATAAAAAAGGATGGGAAAATGCAGTTCTCTTTCAAAACTGCGCGAAATTTCGTCTTCCACGAATTTGAATCATCTTAAATTTTATTGACGGTGCAACTGAATTTCGCTCTTTTTCTTCCGTCATTGTTTTTTTTCTACTTACTACTTTTACTACTTTTTCCCAGTTGAGTGTTTTTTGTTTTTCTTATGTAAATTCTATCTGTGATTTGTTAAGTTTTAATTTTTCTTCTGTATTTATCAATTTACTTTTCTAATTAGCTGTAAGTTTTCCTTCTTAATAAATAAAAAAAAAATTGTAGTGTCGCAGTTAGACGAGGAACAGAAAATATGGCATACCGAGATCCTATAGCTGTGTGTGAAAGGGAATATTAGTCATTTTTAAAATGCTAAAAATTCTTTATAAATAAAACCATCTCTGGATATATGTATGGTGGTCTGAAAGGGACCGCGCCACAACAATAAGGAGAGACGTGAAAATCATAGCTAATGACTAGTTTCCCGTAACCCGAATACAAGTATTATATCCGCAGCCATATATTACGGATTGTGGATATTGCAGTAGTTGTCCGGACCGGCTTACCCCAGCGGCCACCGGCCTCCGGCGTCCGGCCACCGGCCACCGGCCACCGGCCACCGGCCACCGGCCACCGGCCACCGGCCACCGGCCACCGGCGACCGGCGACCGGCGACCGGCCACCGGCCACCGCCGGCTACTGCCGCGCTCAATTAATGGATCACCAGCTCGGGCATAATTACAGACCAACACACGTTTGTTTGTGTGTGTGTGTGTGTGTTACTTATGTAAATCGGTTCATCTGTACACAGATAATATCAGATTAGCGTTTACATGCGCACATAATTCCGGAAAGTCGGACATTGCCCTGAATCCCCAAAATGGAGGGCGAAGTCTTAACCACTTAGTATATTATAGCATGTATTATAGTTTTTTTTATATAAATAGCGAGCAAACGAGCAGGCGAGTTACTTGATGGTAAATGATTGCATCAGACCCAGAGGTACCACCGATTTTTCAGGAATTTATTGGTCCGCCCCTTGAATAACCCCATGTTGTAATTAAGTGGGGACACCGTCGAAGGGAGTTAGTTCCACAGTTTGGTAGTGCATGCAGGAAAAAAGATCTGGCACAACGGACCCGGGCGCACGGGTGGTGAGGCTGAAATTATATAGATACACTAGCTTTAACCCGCGGCTTCGCTCACGTTAGGTTCGATTTTTTAACCCCCTATTTAACCCTCTTGGGGTTGAAATTTTCCAAAATCCTTTCTTAGTGGATGCTTACGCCCTAACAGCTACCTGTGTGCCAAATTTCAGCTCGATCGGTCCAGTGGTTAGAGCTGTGCGTTGATAGATCAGTCAGTCAGTCAGTCACCTTTGCTTTTTATATATTTAGATTCGGTTAGTTTGTGTGTGAGCGGACAATTCTTTCCTACTCAGTGAGACAATTAGTACAAATTCCTAGTAGTTTGTTTAGAGAAACTTTTCTGAGGATTCCCACCAAAAAGAGATTGCAAAATTTGTCTTTACGAAGTAAAATCTATAATAATTGAGAAATGGCAAAAGTAGCACAATCTTATCCCGTCCCCCGATATTGTTAGTGAAGAGCACATACCTACTCCTTTGCCGATAACGGATGACGTCAGCACCTCCGGCCGTAACTAACCGAGGATAAAGGACGCGTCGACATATTCCTGCGACCTTGAGCCGACCAGCTGCGTCAGCGGTACACCGCCCGAGTGCCGGCCGATTGTGGCCCTTGTGGCGCTCGGAATAAGAGCGCCGAGGCACTCGTTCACGGTGTACGAGCATGAATGTGGGAAAATACATTGTGCAGATGTTTTTGTACGTAAGTGCTGTAATGAAATTGTTGTGACGTATTAATATATTTAGCCAGAAGTAATTATTATCTCTGTACTTAGCTATTGTTTCAAGCAAATGGTAAAATGATTGCCAATTTTAGATGCTGTTAAAAAATGTAGCTAGCTAATTTCCCAAAGTATAAATAGTTTTGTCAACGTGGCCAGTCTCAAACACAAGCGCCTGAAAAACGTAATCTGCTTTTTTTATCTTAAGTTGAACATATTTTAATTTTCAAAATGTATGTAAGCTCGCGTTGATGCCAAAAGTTTCGTATGGAGGCATAATTTAAATTTCAGCCGGTAATCCCGCGTCACGGCGCGGGCGGAGCGCGCGGTGGCGTGACGCCGACAGTCGACACGGCTGACGCGTCACGCGGCGCATCCCCGTTATAAATAGTATAAATTGACTTATCGACGCCCGATCAGTGGGGTTCGGATGGAGATTACATTATTATCCATTTACTCGTCCTACGTTTTAAATAAATAATCATAAAGTGCCTACTTCGGATAATTCGCGGACGTAGCTAAGCGTAGGTTAATTGAATATCACTAATTAGCTTTCGGCCGTGGCTTCGTCCGCCTACAGTGTGACGATGGTAATCACCTTTGATGGTAATCACCTTTGTACGGCATTCTTGCTGCATCAATGCATTTTAACCAATAGCGGAAGGGTACCAGGCGAGCAGAAATGATTGCGATCGTTACACTGATGCAATCATGTTTATACAATCCCAGCACTGGTTAACTCTTAGCTCCACCATTCCTTATGAATCGTGATTATATACGGATTAGGTATATACGGATGCGGACCCGAATGTCTAATAGACAAAAGGACCCTTATACTATTGATATAACTCGAATGATAAAGGGAAGTTCTGTAACAATACAATCAAAGCGACATGACGGCAACATGAATACACGCTCAGCTTCATCGAACAAATACTGTTACAATCAGGGCGGGGGAAGATTCCCGTATCCGGCCAAAGTTCGCAGCGGCGCGTGCCTCGAATACATGGCGGGGAATCGCGACCTAATGTCGATCGAATATCCGCAGATGCTGGAGACCGGCGGGCGGCGGACAGGCGCGGATTCCGCCCGCGTGCGGAATATCCGCAGATGCTGTGGACCGGCGGGCGGCGGACAGGCGCGGATTCCGCCCGCGTGCGGAATATCCGCAGATGCTGGAGACCGGCGGGCGGCGGACAGGCGCGGATTCCGCCCGCGTGCGGAATATCCGCAGATGCTGGAGACCGGCGGGCGGCGGACAGGCGCGGATTCCGCCCGCGTGCGGAATATCCGCAGATGCTGGAGACCGGCGGGCGGCGGACAGGCGCGGATTCCGCCCGCGTGCGGAATATCCGCAGATGCTGGAGACCGGCGGGCGGCGGACAGGCGCGGATTCCGCCCGCGTGCGGAATATCCGCAGATGCTGGAGACCGGCGGGCGGCGGACAGGCGCGGATTCCGCCCGCGTGCGGAATATCCGCAGATGCTGGAGACCGGCGGGCGGCGGACAGGCGCGGATTCCGCCCGCGTGCGGAATATCCGCAGATGCTGGAGACCGGCGGGCGGCGGACAGGCGCGGATTCCGCCCGCGTGCGGAATATCCGCAGATGCTGGAGACCGGCGGGCGGCGGACAGGCGCGGATTCCGCCCGCGTGCTGAATATTATTCTATTGGCGGGAATATTGCCCTTTTCAAACGCCTTCGATTTCTTTAGGGTTCCGTACCCGTAGGGTAACCAACGGGACCCTATTACTAAGCCTCCGCTGTCCGTCCGTCCGTCCGTCCGTCTGTCAGCGGCGGGCTCATGATCCGTAATAGATAGAGAGTTAAGAGTTTTTTTTGGGGTTTTTGCAATCGCTGTTACAATGGTAGGTGTGGAACCCGGCATGTGTGAGTTCAACTCGCACTTGGAACGAGGTGGTATTATTGACGTTACTGGAACTTTTGTATGAAAATACACTTTGAAAAGCTGTACTTACATTTTTATTGAGTTGAACCAGAAACTTAAAAATTGGACAATTGACATATTTTATTTTCAATAAACTTAAACACATGTAATATCATAGAAAGTCAGTCAACTTAATACGTCATGCCGTTTCTGAGAAAAAGGTCCTTGACACACAGACAGACGGCCAACAAAGTAGTCCTACAGGTAAGGGATCTGTGTTTTTTTCAGGACCTTAAAAAGTTCCTTGAAGTTACTCTTCACAGACGCACAGAACACCCGTCGGTCAGCTTTTTATGTAGGCAATAAGCGCCCTAGGCTGACCAGAGTCCTATTTAAGTCACCTTCTTAGTACTTACCCATCGCAAACCATGTTCTCCTTAGGTACTGGAAACTACATACATTTCCACACAGCCTCTCTGCCGATATGCTTCGATATTCGCCTCACGTAACAGTTATAGATCCACTATCCTACACCGTGTCATGGTTATACAAGAGCAGAAGTACGAGTAATCCGCGATTTTTTGTTCAACTACGTAGTAGAAACAAAGGTTGAACCTGACTTGAACCAACGGTAGCTGTATTACTAACGGACAGGCTTTGAACGATTTGATGAGTCTCAATTTCTCTAGCGAAAAGTATGGCAAAAAAACATCCGTGGCTATTTTCACTAACCATACCTAAATCATCCCCTAATTTTTCAACTTGCGTAATTTGTAAGAAATTAGGAGAAACTACTTACAACAGCGTAAGCATCAATAAAGTCGTTATTTACTCACGTAAGCTACTTACGTCAATTAAAGTCACAGGTGTAAACGCGGGTACAACGGGTACACAGGTGTAACTTTGATGTCCATGTTTAATACATATTACCTAGGTACCATTTTTGTTTCACTGTGTCTAGTTCGTTAAATGAAACGTGACAACTGTGTCGGCTACATCTAAATTGAATCGTGTTGTGTGGATCGCTGTCAGCCCGTGTCGGGCCGCCTGTTTGCCTGTATCTCTGTATGTCTACATGATACAGATGTAGATATCGAGCCCTAACCGCCATCTTGTCGTAAGCGACATTTTTGCATAAATTGAGTTTTTTATTACAAACGATATTATTTATTTTATTGATAACGGCGGTCATCATAGCTCTTTATATTCCAACAAGTAGACTGTTTTTTAATGGAATTGTCCGATGTAACAGCAATTTCAGGCTCGCACCATAAATATCAGAAATTCATGATCAATGATGAACGAATCATGAAATAATTGACATTATTGTGTAGCTTCCATCGCAGTGACCTGTGGCACTATGACACATTTAATGAGTAACATTTAACTGAACAATAAAGACTTACTTATTCCATAATTCTTTCTTTATTCTTTATTCTTTATTTACATCAAAAAATCAAAATATGTACATATGTTCTTTGCGATTCTAAGTCTTATGACTTGTTGAAGCGTTGCACACTCCTCTAGATTATTATATATAAATTATTGACATAAGACATACATATTATGTTTACTAAACCTAAAAACAAAAATAGAAAGTATTACAAAGAAAAAATAAAATTCCTTAAGTAGGTAGAAACATAATATTATACAGATTAAAGGTAGGGTAGATATTAAATTTATAAAAAACAGTTCACGACTCGCGGCTACAGCGGCGATTCGATGCGGCAGGCGTTCTTTCGCATAGTGTATAATACATGCTGCACCACTTATGTACAATATACATCTACTGTTAAAGGTTATTCAATAAGTAATTTTTGAGTTTGTATTTTATGTTGTTTTCTGTAAATTTGGATTTTAAGTCTAATGAACTTAACCCACAAACTACATGGACGGACTCGAAGCATGCGAGATAAATTAATTCTGTGAGTCCAATACATTAACTCAGGACGAGTAGGTACCTACTAAACTTCAAAGTTGTTTCTGAGTCGCGCGAACTTCAGAGCAACGGAAACGTGCCACTAACTCCGCGAGTAAGCTGTTTGCTGATTCCGCGCCCTGTTGCTGCGAGTTAGGAAGTTAGTGCACTAACTGGCGGCTAACTGCGGGATAGATGTTAGGTCTCGTGAGCTAATTAGGATCGAGAGATTTGTGCCGGGATAACAATTCTCCCTCCTCCGATCTCGTACTATTTTCCCAGCGCACACGTAGCGTAGGGAGAAGGGTTGAACCAATGGTAGCTGTATTATTAACAGATAGATCTTGCACGAGTCTCATGAGTCTCAAATTCGCAAAGAACCCTTGTTTTTCGGAGATAAAAAGTACCTTAATATGTTATTCTCCAGGTCCTCAGCCCAACGCAATGGTTAAATTGAAAAGTGTAAGGTCGCTGGTTCGAATTCCACCCGTTGCACTATTGTCGTACCCACTCCTAACACAAGCTTTCCGCTTATTTGGAGGGGATAGGAGGATATTAGTCAACTTCAGGTTGGATAATATTCTTTTAAAAAAAAAGTGAAAGTATGTTTGTTTGTTGGTTTGTCACACTGCAACACTGGTGCGGACCGACGTGTTTTCTGCATGGGCATGTTTGGCTAGATAGGTAGATACATAAATAAGATGCTGGGGAGTCATTGGGTACTTCTACCCAGAAAAAAATTGATCCCGGATTTTTAAAAGCTAAAGTCGCGGGCAAGAGCAATAAATAATTTAAAAGCTAGTTCCGCAATAGCGCCGCAGTAATTTCTCAAGATGCTATCGTTTGCGCCGTGATTTATTGACAATGTACTTAGGTAGTGTGTGACGCGAACGCGGCCAACAGAATACGCTACAATCATCGATATATAAGGATAGGCCCTTAGAAGAAAAAAAACGCGCTCAAAAAGACAATAGAATTTGCAAAAGTCTCTTGTCTTTGTTATCAGTCGGCCGCACGCGCTTCAACGTATCGCTCGTATTTTTGATCGTTAAAAAAGCCGTCGTTTGCAGTCAAATCATGCAAAAAACGTTCGGAAATCCATCAAAAAAGAGATGAAATAACATTTCACTTGTAAGTATATCGTTTTCTTATTTAATTTAAAGCATAAGCTGGGTATTTTTTAATTTTGCTATGATAAAAAATGTGCTACTAAAATGTCGTACAATTGCATTACAAAAAGAATGGAGTCGTGTTATTTTTTTCGAAGTAAAACTTTTTATCCGCGTATGAATTATGATTATGTATGTATTTTACTATGTTTACGTGTTTGTATGTATTTAACTATATAACTATGTTTGTATGTATACGTCGTACGTATTACGTACCTATAGATTAGGTAAGTTGCAGATATTCCGCATTGAGTTGGACATCCGCATCTGCATCCGCAATAATCAATGCGGATGGTCATGCGGATGTGGATGTTGCTAGTTGCGAAAACTGTGTACTGTACCTATGTTTGTTTGTATGTATTTAACTATGTATGTATGTTTGTATGTATACGTCGTACGTACGTCCCTAATCTGTATGTACGTATTACGTACATACAGATTAGGGATGCTGCGGATATACGCATCCGCATCCGCAACTTTAAAAAAAAACTGCATCCGCAACATCCCTACTATAGATATTATAAACACTGAAAAAGTTATAAAAATAAAAATTGTGATTATTTTTATAAAACGTCAAGTTGGAAGTTATTAATATACAATGTTATGTAATAAATAACTAATAAATAAATACATTATATTTTTATTAATGTTATGTAATAAATAACTAATAAATAAATACATTATATTTTTAATTTAAGTGATTCAATTAACTATGGAAAAAATATGTTTGTACGTGTATCCTTTGCGTACATGCATAATAAGTGAATATTCTTTGATTTATATTCATAACACGCTCAACCGCAATTATATTATTTTATATAAATGCAAAAGTCTGGTTTACACGTCCCATCCAAATAAAATTTTGATGAGATTTTATACGAAAATAGTACTAACGCCACTCCATTCCATCTTTGTTCTGGATGTGGGCGTGGTTTGTCCTCGAACGTGATTGGTTGACACTCGCGTCAAAGGAACCGCGCGTCGCCGCGCGATGTTCTCTGACGTAATATTCGAGCGCGTTTTTGAAGACGGAATTATATAGGAAAGGCATATGGTTGGCTACAATTCACCACCAGACGACAAAACTTCGACAAAATATAAACAACTGGCTCATGCTAGCGACTTCGACCGCATGGACTTTTTTTAATCCCACAGCAACCCTTTTTTTTTCGAGGGACAGAAAGTAACCTATCTCCTTAGAATGTGTAGTAATTAATCTAAACCTATCTCAGTCTCAGCTCTTCAATACAATAAACACACAAACAATAATTTTTTTTTTTTTTCAAAAAACCGACTTCAAACGCCGCTATGAAGTATAAAAATATTTTAGTTTGTTCTTACACGTTTGTTGAAGTCGGGCGGCTTAAATAGAAACGATGAAAGTCACTCACACACTCACTACCTACCTATTTTCTATCCCAGAAATTAAGAGAGTTCCCGCAGGAATTAAAAATCCTCACGCTAACGCAGTCGTGGGCATCTGCTAGTATTTAATATTTTAGAGTAATTGGTATATTACCCACAAACTAGGGAAGGTAGAGCGTACTCTGGCAACCCCACGTGTTCTCCACCGGCTCGCTATTGGTCTGCGCCGCGCGCTGCCGTCACGTGTGTACAATAAACATTGTCTATGTGTGCATTCGCCATTCAGCCGTTGAGCAACGGCAGGATAAATATCAAGGCCATGCGCGATGTGATGTTAGGGCAAGCGCATATTAAAGACGGCGCCGTATGGCAGTTTACAATTAAATACCTATGCTATACTCTAAATTGCTATCTTAATAAACAATAAAAAAATTAAATCGGGTAGTGGAAAATTATGTTTCACATAAGTAAGTACTTGTGAAAATTTATTTAAGTAGTGGAATTCATTGTAGGTACATATTTCCAGCTTATTTGTGTTGTAAATGTAACAAATATAAAATATATCATTTATTTTATACTTTTAATCTTCTTTAAAACATGCATTTTAGGGTTCCGTAACCGAAGGGTAACCAAAAGGACGCTATTACTAAGCCTCCGCTGTCCGTCCGTCCATCTGTCTGTCAGCGGGCTGTATCTCATGATCCGTAATAGGTAGAGAGTTGAAATTTCCAGAGAATGTGAATTTCTGTTGCTGCTATAACAACAAATAAGTAATAAAAATAAAAAATAATTAAAAATTTAAGAGGGCTCCCCTAGTAGAAACGTGTTTTCTTTGGTACGGAACCCTTCCTATGTAATTCCGACTCGCATTTGACCGGTTATTTATAACTTATGTTTAAAACAAAAAAGACGAACTTTTTATGTTATGACATTAGTACCGCTCGTGCTATCTAAAATTTTATAAATGGTAGATAGGTACCTACTTACTTTAATATTTTGTTCAAACTACTAAAATTCTTATCTGTGTATGTGTCTATGACTAGTACGAGTCGTCCCTTTGTACTAGTAACTATTAATTCTTTTTTTCGATTAATTTCTTCCAATATGCTTCCAATGGTATCGGACGTAGACTTCCTAATGTGTGCGTGGCTTAATATTTGGTCACAATGAAGAGGAAGAAGCAAACATAAACCTTCTCATTCTAGTCACGAGCGCGGTGAGAAAAGCGGCAACGTCGCACGACAAAACTGGACCAGTCAAGTGCGAATCAGACTCGTTAGGGTTCTGTACAATAGAAGGAAATAATGCACCTCTGACTTTTCGCAATAAGAAGTTTTAAGCAATTAAATAGTTCTCCATTTATGTTCTCAGACGTGTGAAATAAGCTAATCCATACTTAATGATCCATCCATACATTTGGCCAGCGTTAACTGCTTTGACCTAAAAACTCTTCTTCAAAATTTAGATTTTCTCACTTCTTCAACCCGTTTTACAATTAAAATAATATCGATTTATAGCTGGGCAAGCTACACTTAAAACAAATTTCAAATTCATAGTGTTATTAGTAATTAACTAAGCGTAACATAGAATCAGATGGTCAGATTGAATAATATTATCAAAGTTGTAACACAAGTGTTCCATTTTGCCATTTTGGTAGTGAACTCTAATATTATCTAACCTTGAGCCTTGAGCACCTGGGGTTCCTACCTGCAGTTATTCGAATTGTGATGCGTGTGATGTTTTAAAATAGTTATAGTTTAGACAACTTAAGATGTGTTTTGAAAAGACTAGAAAAAACCTCAAAGTATACTTACTTAGGTACTTAAATAAGATAAAAAAATTGTTTTACAAAAATTGTTAATAGATACCTATGTAACTACCGTTTGAAAGCACAAAAACCTACATTAGACTTGTCTTATTCCATACCCTTACCCTTTTATTACCTACTAGAAGCCCGCGCCGACTTCGTCCGGGTTGAAAAATTAAATACCTATTTGTTTTTACGGGACTGATTGCATTGAGAGCTTCTTATAGGAGACGATTGTAAATAAGATCACAGGAACCACAGGAATCTCCCGCGCCGATACCCGCCAACGTGCACATCCCGCCGCGCCGACCGGCACCATTTTATTATTTTGTCGCACGAAAATATTCATTTTCCGATAACTCCTAATATATTAATTTAAATTGTATGGTGTAAAGGGCAAATATGTTCTAAAGTAAATACTTACGATAATAAACATATTTACTTATTTAGATATAGATTGATATCACATGCATCGGTTAAAGAAGCTTCGAAAATAATTCATTATTTTTAATCAAAATTTGACAGATTGAAATGGTTACTGTAAGTTATCCTTAGAAGATAGACATATGCGGACTTTTTTTTAGAACTCGTTAAGAGGAACAATTCACCCATACATCATTTTCATCCAATAACAGTATATGACCCAGCGCACGCCTTGAAAACGTTTAAGAGTCAAAAAAAATTCCGACTTCTTTAACTTTGCACATAATATCTAGCCATAATACATTTATGTGCATAATATATAGCCTATAACCATCTGGAATAATGTACTTACCTTTGAAATGGTGAAAGAATTTTTGAAATAGGTGCGGTGGTTCCAAAGTTTGCTCCGGACATACATACAAACTCACAAAATTCGCGCTCTCTCTTTATTATAATAGTATAGATTTACCTGTTAGACCAGTAGTCCTTTAATTTTTAAAAACTTCCAGATTGAAGCAATTTTTGTCTGCGTGTCTGATACAATTAGATATTTACTTATAATTCCTGAAGTAGGTAATTAACATAATAATTACTTACTTAAGTATTTCAAATTGAAATATGAAACCAGGAAAGTCACCTAAACAGGAGTCCATGTGGTCTGACCACATAATATGATTAGATATTGTGGTCGATAGCTCGGACACAAGACGGTCAAGTGCGAGCAAAGCAAAAATGCTTATTTAAGTATTTAGTAGTGACTTTGTATTTATTAGGTAACATAGGTGAACGCTTAAGATTTTGTTCGTTCGTTCGTATATTAAGTCTATTTTCGCAAAAATCTGTCAAAAAACAAAAATAATAATAAAATTAATAAATATACATATCATACTTCACTTGTGCGTGCGATTATACGCTCGCAATTGGCTGCTAGTGAGTCGATAAAGTCGAGGTTCACGTGTACTTTACTGCAAAATGATGCCAGCCGTTTGTATCTGCCACTATAAGGGGAAATTATTATGTTGCCATCGTGTCTTAAAAAAATATTCTTAAGAATATGTTAGTAGTTAGGTAGGTAGGTACGTCTTTTAAAATTATTTGCTTTAGGTTAGATATCTATATATTTTAAGTAGAAGGTATGTTATTGTTATTATTTATAAGAATCTAGATAATTAACACTAATAATGTAGGTATTGCAGTTTACTTAGTCGATAGGTATTTTGCCAATTGAAATGTAGTACTGTCTTATGACAATAACTGCAGTTTGCTTTGGTTTATGTCCTTGATATTTTTGATGCTAGCTCTGTTTAACACTGCGTAATAAAATGAAAGGTTGTAAGATGAGCTCAGTTAGCTCGACTAAAGTCCACTATTTGGGAATTGAATTGCTAAATAAAAAAAATACTTCAGCGAGTTCAATGAAAAAAAAACAATCAAAATACTCTATAATAATTGAATTACACAACATAAAATATTAATAAAAATTAGGAAAGTGAAAATGTAGGCCGGTAACACTGCCGCATTCTCCACTCAGTCGCTATTGGTCCGCGGCGCGGATCGAATGTTCTGTTCTACGTTCGACTCATGTTCGACTGTAAACACAAACAACAATGACCAAATGTGCGTTCAAAAACTGCCCCAACAAAAATTCACCTGGAATCCACAGGATACAAAAACCTGGCCTATACTTCTATTCGTAAGTACTTTATAATATGCTACGCTTCATTATCTGTAGACATGAATATAACCTTAGCAACTAAATATGCCATAGATTTGTAATTGTCAATGTAACAATGACATTCCTCATAGCGCATGACCATAAATGTATTTGTCACCGTCGCCATTGGTTGAATTCTTGCTAGAACTGCATTTTAGCCAATAAGGAATCATTGTCGGGTTGCGATCTTACATCGACGCACACTAAAGCTGCGTCTACACTGTCGTATTCTACTTATTAAATATTATTTTATTAAGTTATAATGCGTAATAGTTTTAAAATAAAACAGTGTGTCCAGGGATTGCGCATTCAGTACTTTAGTTAGTTTAGAATCAAGTAGAGGAAACATAATGGCTACTTCAGTTTCAACTTAAGGATGGACTATTCCGGTTAAATGGCTACACCCTGGGAGAAATTTTTCTATTGTTGTGTCTTTATTTTAATTTTGATTTCAGCAATCATAGATATCTACTCTCTTTGTGTCTATATTACTGTACTTACTTATAAGTATAAAATTAAAGTGTCGTTCAATTAACAAGGCATAATATTATTTGATCATCTGAAATCTAATTGATCTATAATAAATGATCACTTCATTAAAAGTCTCACACACACACACATGTCACATATAAATGTGATGTGTGTGTCTGTCTATTTTATAATGTTTAATCTTTTTATTAATTAATTGTCTCCATATTAGTTGATCTACGAAAAATTATAAACGAACTGCATTCAAGGTAACATGATAATTATGTTTCACGCCCTAATTTAATATTTGGTATAAAATAATATTTGATCATCTCTTTTTGTGATTGATGTTTTTTATATCAAGTATGTCTTTTAATATTGATATCCAAATAAATATACTTCGATCTATATTATAACTAAACTAAAAACTAATTGATGAAATATTATTGGTACATATTTTTAATAAAAAAATATCATTACGCGGTAGGTGCTTTTTTAATGAAAATAGTCACTAATCTTAGGCAAAGTTAGGATTGTACATAAATATTCAGGCACTTAGGTTATATTGGGTTAATATACCTACCTAATTTAAATAAATTTCTTTTTTTTATGAAAAGTAAAAGTTTTTTTCAACATACTTACTAAATAAAAATGATTTTTTTTTTTGAGAAAAATGAAATTAAAAAATATTTCCTTCCCCTAACTTGACTATAATTTAATTAAAATAAATACCCAAACATAATTTATGATGCTAAAAATTGTTTAAAGTTTCATACAAAGCACAAAAATTGATCAATCAAAATTTAAATAAACAAAAAAGTAATTAAGATAAATCGATTTATATGAAAAAGAACCAAAGTAATAGTTAATTAAAGCTCATTTCTCTTAGTTTTGGTGCCCAACAAGTAGTTATTCTGATAGCTACTTGTTTGTAATTTCTACATCTCAATCATTTTCTTCGTAGTTCAAACATATTAAAATATCGATTCATTTGATTCATTAAATTATTTATTATCTCAAAGAAAGATGATCAATTATTAAAAAAGATGACCGTTTAGATTTTTTTGCTCACTGTTTTTGCAAAATTAAAATGATTGTTTAAATACATGCCGTTAAGAAATAACTGCCAATATTAAATAATTAAGTACATTACACACACAATAATTTATTTGAATATTACAATATCCCAAAAACACTTTTTTTTTATTTTTTGTCTGTACGGGCACTGGCTAATCTTCAAAACGGCTGAACAAATGACGGGACTTTTTCGGATAATAATGCTCTACTGTGTGTGTCTAAAAGTGAACTATGTTACTCTTTGTATAAGCAAAGAGTAACATAGTTCACTTTTTCATCGACTTTCAAAAAAGAAGGAGCTGTGTTTTTAAACCTATATACATAATTATCTCCGACTGACATACATAATTGTTTCTTGACTGGTTTGCATTAATCTTTCTCAGATTTAAGGACGTTCCACCGGCAATAAGTGAACAATGGATCAAAATAGTGGGCCGAGAGAGAGGCAGCCCCAACTTTAGGCCGCAACCAAGTAGCCTGATATGCTCCGAACATTTTGCTCACTATGACATTAGTCCCAGTAAAAAACTGCATAGTACAGCTATACCTTCCATTAACGTAAGCAACGTTTGCTGAGGGTTTTAAAAACTTGTAAAAGTACTTTCGTTCGTGACTGCTGACTATTAACTTAATATTTGCATTTGAAATTGATTTATTTTCTCGAGAAATGGTTGCCACTTTACGGAATGCACGCATAAATGCCCATTTTGTTAGGAATTCATTCTGCATGAAAGGTTTTTAATTTATCTGAACATCTTTTATGGCTTTGGTCTGTATTTTACATCTGCTTTGCTTTTATTAATCCAGCGAATTGAGAATAACTATTATGTATGAACTTTTGCAGATCGGTCCTTATGATGATGCAGTCATTATCCCCGATGATGAAAGGTACATCAGTAGAGAGTCCGATATTGTATGTATAATTGAAAACCAAATACAGACGCAACCTATCATTGAAGAAGAAGAAGATGTGGTCTGCGTAATAGAAAACCAAATATCTACAGAACCTCAAACTTCTGGCGTAAGTAGCACATTTCAGCACATCAGCATCGTGGTCACATTCGGAAATGTTCCCCTGTCCCACAAGGACAGTAGTGTTTTGAGTCGTCTGTAAATAGTTTCAATGAATTTTATGAAATGTTGAGTACTGGGTCGGATTGATATTAAAATTGATACTATTATTTATTAATGATATAATTTATTGTCATTAATTTTGTATTATTTTGCTTCCTAGTTTCTTAACCTAATTCTATTTTACACACAATATTTGTGTTTTTGAGTTAAATTGTAGCTTGAGTGCTCACCTAATATTTGACGTTCATAAAACGTGCATTCCACATTAAAATTGAAGTTTTAATTAAAGTTCAACGTGATCTCTGTAGTTTTCTTCAATTATTAAAAAAAAAACATTTTTCAGGAGCAAGATATAGACATTGAAGAACAGATTCAATGGAGTTTAGTAGGGACCAGTAAACACTTTGAAGGCTTATTACATACGAAAGGTCCAGTGAGTAACTTGAAATCACCAACACCACCACCACCACCGGTAACGATTAAAGAAGAAAAGGTAAAATACTTGGATGAAGATGTGATGATAATAGAGGAGGAGACTGAACAAGGCAAGAATGATACAGAAAATGAAAGAGAAGAAGTTTTGCACTATGAAAATGAAAAAGAGTTTAAAGATCAGTATTCAGAATTCCTTAAGACTTACGATACGGCCAAATTAATCAAGTACAACAGGAATATACACTTAAGACGAAATAAAATTGACAATGATAATGTTAGGCAATATATGAAAAAGTCTCTAAAGTCATCTTCAAAAGATTTTGCACCGATAACACAGGCCACTTATACCAATAATAACTCACTTACACCAATAAATTCGACGCAAAACGTAGCTACAATCACACAACTTGTACATACAACTCCCAGGCACTTCACGACCACAATGCAACAATCTACAAATGTTTTAACAATACATCCTATACCACTAGCTCCACATCAATGTGTACAACCATCTCTGAGGCAATACGTTATAGCAACTCCCAAACAATTTGAAACTACAACGCAACAGCCCATATTAGTAGATCCAAAACAGTTCATTACAACAACACGACAAACTATGAAACCTATTAATAAATTCGAAACCACATCACAACAACCGTTACCTATACAATTAGCTAAAACAATGCCATTTACAACAACTCCACAATTGATGACTACGCAACAAATTGCAAGAACGCCACAATTTGTGACATTGCCAGAAATCACAACACAAGTATTACCAACAGAAAAACAGCCTATAGCAGCATACCAAACGACAAACTTCTCCGACAGCGGATTGCAGCTTTGTACCGTATGCGTAGAGCAGGACAATGTTAAAACATATTATTTAAGTAATGTTTTACCATCTTCTACAAAATTAAAGATTGAAAGTGATCCTATAGGTGAAGACATAGTGACACCACAGTGTTTAACTTTAAACGATAACACTCCAGAAACGAACTTCTTAAATAGATGTAGTAAAGACAGTGAACAGTTCCAACCTGTTATCGTAAAAACTGAAAATGTAATAAGTGACTTTTAAAATAATTTATTATAATATATAATATAAAAACTAGTGGTTCGGCATGAACTAAGCCCAATAATAATTGTGTACCTTGTTTGTTAGTTTTGGTCAGTTTTCCAGTTAAGCAATGCTACAATAATCTTAAGTTTTGTTCTAAGCAGTAGATGTTATTAAAAGAATTATAAAGTTTACTTTAAAACATTTTTGCAATTTAAAATGGTAATCTTATTCCTTATGCATAATAAAACCACGAATATGAGTCAGGTTTGAAAAATCCTACGGTAACCCTTTCAGAGATAAAAGAGAGCCTATGTCACTCTCCAAGCCCTCGATTTATACCCGTGCAAACAATCACGTTGATTCGTTGCTCCGTGGTTGCGTGATTGTAGGACAAATAAATACACTTTCACTTTAATTTATACTAATGGTTAGTGGTCAAATACTAAGTAAGGATATTACTCAGTATTATATATACAGATAGAAAATATATTTATATATTATATTATACATAGGTAATTAGCTATTTTGTATCTGTAAAATGACAAAATTTTTAAAGTGCCTCAGCCGAGAAGTAGAAGTACTCCAATATTTTGTTCTACTGAGAACATTCGATGGCTCCTGGAAGAAATCTCTTCTGTGAAATAAATAAATAGAATTAAGTTTATATATATATATTTCCTGGATATAACATGAAAAATGTCGGACTTTCGTACAAAAATTACTCCCCTATTTATCCCCTTTGGGGATGGAATTGATGGATGGAGATGAATTTTTAGTCTGTGATACAAGTAATTCTTCAATTTTAATTGAAAGCCTAAATACCTAGTTTCATACATATAACTTGGAAGATACACAACTGTCATACAAACTTTCATCTTCTATATAACACCTCAAAACTTTTAAATATAATAATTCCAAGTAAAAGAATAAAATGGTGTTCTTGTGCACTAACCCTTATACCAGGAGAGACAGAAAGAGAGCGTTCCGAGTAGAAAGGTGCAAATATGCGGTCGTCTCTTTTTCTCTCGTCATCTCGTGTGGTGACGTCACGCTAGAAGAGCGGCAACGCCAACCGACACGAACAGATTTCCACGAATATTTTTGTCGAGGCAGCCGTGGCCCGTGGTCCATGCTTTAGTATTAGTACTACTACATAATCTGTGACTACTACCTACTTCCATGAAGGCAACTCAACATTCAAGTCTGAAGATAGCTGCGAATAAAATAATGGTCTCAGCTTGTGGTCTCAGCTGATTGCATAATAAAACTATAATTCGTGATTCGATTGGTACCAAGCACCTAGGTAGGTAGGTACCTACTTAAAATGTTAATAAAGTATACATACCTATATCTACTTACCTATTTTCAAGCTTCTGTAAGAAAGTCAAGACAACAATAATTAAGCATTATTATAGTACCTACCTAGTACAGTTATACTTAATTGGGTAGGTAGGTAGGACCTTACCTCTGCCTTACCTAGGTATTTAGGTACGAGCAAGGGTTTGATTAATTATTAATTAATTAATCTCAATAATTATTGAGAGTAGATGTTTATTTGGTAGATAGGTACCAAGGAACATAAATACTGATAGGTACCTACCTACTTACCTATTAATTTCTATGACAGTCTTTATCTATCTTTGCTTTGAATGACAAAAATCGGTCCAGATAATCGGATTGCTGGGTAGAGCGCGATAAAGGCGTGGACAAATACTCCGCGTGGCGGCAGCGTCACGGCAAGATGTCTATTGCTTTTATTAATCAATATCTGTATAATGTATCGTGTAGGTATACTGAAAGAAAAGCCTTGAAAATAATTAAGCTTAACTATATCAAGGGCTCTATATCAGATTTACGTACTTAACCCTAGAACCCTACTCTATTCTGGGCACTAGTTATTCCTACACTGGGGTCCTGGAGTACCCCATACAAAAATGTGTGTAACTTTTTTAAATAAAAACCAATTTATGAAAATATTTTTTATTATCAAATAGTAGGAACTTCTTTTAACAAATCAGCCTTAAAATAAAATCTTAGTTTTCATTTGAGTATTTTTCACAAACTTTAATCTGATGATCCGAACAAATGGGTATTTTACACTTATGGCACATCGCTTAACTTTTTCGGTCTTTAGACCTTGGACAAAAGCCACAATGTCTTGGTGTCTGCTGTACAGGAACAGACCTAAGCAAATCTGGTGTTTTTTGGAGAATCGCTGCAATGGTCTTTTTCATATCCCTCCTCAAATTTGGTCTTAGGTAACGTTCCTCCAAATGTTCACCAATGAGCTCTAAGCCTAATTTTTTTAAGATCATCATCATCATCATCAGATAATTCTGCTAACTGACATTGATTTTTCACATCTTCCTCTTCATCTTCACCAGATTCGTGGTTTAAAATACAATTAATCTCTTCGTCATTCAAACCTCGATTGACAGCCCTCTGAAAAAACATTAATAATAAACTTAATCCATTAACTGAGTAATTGCTGAACATAAATAGTTAAAACATTGATTTTTCTGATGATCTTAGTAATAAAATCATTTGAAATTGTGAAATGAAGAAATAAATATATTTATAAAAAAATTATACATTACTAAAAAAATACTTACGGGTTTCCTACACTGGGGTACTAGGGTACCCCACGTCGCTCGTAGACACGTACACAAAGTGCGACTGACGCTGATGCACTAATTAATCGTTAGAGTTCAACACTAAACTAAAATACACGGACGCTCAAACCTATGGGTTTTATACAAACAGAAATAATTAGAAAACAAACTGTCTTGGGGTCCTCCAGTACCCCACGTAGGGTTCTAGGGTTAATTACATGAATATTGTTGAAATAGGTAAGTACCTACTTAACCTTCAAAATTTTCAAAAACGCTCATTACACTTTGTACCCTTCGAATATTTTATTTTCTCTTTGTTTTCGACCATTTAGCCGGGACGCGCCTTTACGCAGATTTAGTACTGAATATATTCTGCCACTTTCTGCGGTGAGGTGGGGTAATCACGTACAGCACACATTTACTCACTTCCGCATACTCTTGTAAGTACTTAATGTCTCTATGAACACACACTAACTCAAAAGCTGTCACACTTACAAGCTGAACCGTACGTTTGTACATGTACCTACTTCGGCAGAGGGGAATGCGTGCGCTTACCACGTCCCGGCTAAATGGTAGGAGTTTGTACCTCTACCTGCATTGGCAAAAATAATATGAACACAATCATTAACGAATTGTTTTTTTCGCTTGACCATAAATGCTGACAAAAACAATGGTGACCAAAGTCACCGAAACTTGCGGATTATTATTGACTTACGTTAGCTAAATATCATAAATAAATGCAAGACAACTCATCGAGGCAGAAAGGACCTAGACGTTCAGAAATTACACAGCGCGGTTTTACGCGTTGCGAAGGCAAGTGTTTCGGCGCTATCGTCGCTCCGCGTCGCACGTCGTGTCTGGCAAGGCAAGACTGCTCGGACGCCATGTTTGTGTGGTGACGTCATCGCGGCGCGGCGGGTCGCCGGCTTCCCCGCCCCCCGCGCCGCTCCCCGCCCGTGCGCGCCGCCGCTGCGTTCATTGCGCCGACTCGGCCGGTACACGTCACACTCGCCTTTTGAGCTTATATTTTACATCAATTCCATTCAATAGTTTACCATTGGTGGACTCAGTGCTTGTGCTCAGTAACCGCACGCATCTGTTCGCATAATGGCTAAAGAAACCGAGGATGCCAAAGGTACTAAGACTGAGGTAAATAAATTCTGTTTTTATCGCTGCCTAAATGTAATGCGTAGGGTGCGTAGGTATACATAGTACCTACCTACTGAATTATCAAGATGTTATGATTTAGAATTTAGGAATTATTAAAGTCTAGTTAGGTATGAATGAGCACATATTTGTTTTCGCCAAGCAGACGAAGATCCGCTACAAGTACTGCGTGGTGCCCAAGTGCAAGAGCACGACGGTCAGAACGCCGCGCAAGCTGTTCTTCAGCATCCCCAGCGGCGAGCAGCGCGCACGCTGGTGCGAGGCGATGGGGCGCCGCGCGCCGCAGTTCGCGCCGCTCTCGGCCAGTTGCAACCGGTTTTGCTGCGAGGACCATTTCGATGTACGTGCAGTATCCATACAACATCACCGTCATCGGCAACCCATCGACAGCTCCTCTCAGAGAAGAAATATGGGCCACAGTCCACAACGATGGCCCGATGCAAATAAGACTGTGTCTTATAAATAGTTTTTATTTTAAGAAAGCTTATTATTACCCGAATAAAAATAGCCTGACTGAACAATGAGTAGCTTTTATACTGTCTGTGTTCAGTCGTTACAAAGAATAACCCGTACAAACAAACAGATAGTCATTCTGGATACAGTATTATATTAAAAACATAAAGAAATTACTGCTTAGTATATTAGTACGGGAGGAGGGAGCAGCTGGATGCAGGCGGCGCAATACTGGAACCCGTGGAAGTTTATGCAAGAGACCTTTTGTTCAACACTGGACGTCCATCGATTTGTAAAGAAAAAGAAAAAATATTGGGTATTTTGATTCTTACACGTACTAACTATTGTGTATTCATTTTCAGCTTGAAAATGACATGGCAAACTACATGCGCTGGAGATTGATGGGCAAAGATACTAAAAAACTAATTCTGAAAAAAGGCGTCGTTCCACACAAATTTGATTGTCAAAGCAACTCTACAGCCGAACAAGTGAAAGAGACAATTCTAGCAGGTACTAAGAAAGATCAACTAGAAGAAACGGAATTGCCTTTAGACCAAAGATTGAAAAAGGTAAGGAAAAACACAGTTAACTCTAAAAAAAGGAAACGGGCGGATGAAAAACAGCTACAGGAAACTCGAAAGGAAGAGAAAGTATCAGAAGAAGAAAAGATTTCAGAACAAAGAAAGAAAATAGGAAGACTTTCAAAACGAGCGACCGAGGTAAGCTCGCGAGAACCAGAGATAGAGACCTACACGTTTGAAATAAAAGTAGAAGCGGAAGACTATTACGAGTTAAACGACGGTGACAGTATTCTAGAAGAATTTCTTTCTCGGGAGTCTCAGTCAGCTGCTCCAGATAATAGTCATTTGGTTGACGTTAATGTAAAAGTTGAGACATTGGATGAGGAATTTGAACCGGAACTAGTAGAGGAAAAACCTCAAATAAATGTCATAGAAGAATAGAATAAACTTCTACAAAGTGCTTTCGAATCGTCAAATGAATCTACCACTGGGTCGCAATGCCGTTCCAACCGAGAAGAACTAGCAAGAAACTCAGCGGTTGCTCTTTAAAAAATGAATATATTGTAATGGCAATATCATACCCTTAACTACGAGTAATTTCTTAAACTTTTGTAAAGGCAAGTCTAAAATCGACTGTGGAATTTTATAGAACCTCACGCCCATTCCCACAAACGACTAACAGACTTTCTTGAGGCGTAGTCTAGTGCGTAGTGAATTGCCTATCGTTTAAATCGCCCTTTTGTTGGTGACTCAGAATATTTTAACTGACAAAGATTATGTTTTTATATACTTACCTATAATTATAAAGAAGACGAACCTATTGCAACGGTTACAACTTAAATAAACCCAGTTTTTACTGGAGATAACGCTTATGTTTGATAAATAAAGCGAACGCCGGTAAATCTGTTACCGACAATAATATTAAAGTAATAACTATTTTGAACCGGAAGAACCAGATTTTGATAAAGAACAATACAACAAATTCCGTCCCCATTAAAACATAATAGCAAAAACATATTGTTAGTGGATTCGTGGATTTTCAAATTACGTGTTGGTTACGGTTTTCAATCTATGAGGCTAGTCTAAAACATCATGAAAGTATATCAGTTCTCCATAATATACATTGAAATAAAATTTTTATTAATTGTAGAAAAGTCGTATTAATCTTGACCTAGTAAATTATTAAAAACTCCAATTTCAATAAACTATGTTAGTTATAAGTGGTTATTATAATTCGTATTTAAGAGTAGGGCGCCTAATTTTTAATTTGAAATTCCTACTAAGTAGGCATTTGACTACATCGGGCGAAAACTGGTTTGCTATATCAAATGTTTTAGGTATTTACTATCAAATAACGGTCTTATAAAAGTATACGATAAACTAATTAAAGCTAGTATTAATTGGCGTAAGTTTTCCAGCCAAGTTATTTTTCGACCAGGTGGTCTGGGACCCAAGTCTGCTATTGCAATTGTAGATCAATTGTCTTTCAATGACATGACAATAGTTATTTTTAGCAATTGTCATGTCATTGATAGACAATTGAACCCCTGGGCCCCAAGTCAAATTGCTAAAAGTAGCAATTGGGATGTCATTGATAGACAATTGAACTATTATTGCAATAGCAGACTTGGGCCCCTGGATTCCTGCAGAGTATTTTCTATTGTACTATGAGCTGGGAACAAACTGATGAATGCAGAAAACAAAATTAATATATTTTGAAAAATTGCCAGCCGTTTTAAATTACCGCCCGGCCCTTAACTGAGGCTTCTAGCACATCTCTGCCGTGACATCGTACTAGTCGTGAAAGAAGAAAGTTACACCCACATACGGGTCAACTGTGTTAATCCGTTCCTTCGCAGCTTCCTAACGAATGGACCGATTTGATGCGGTTTTTCTGTGTGGAAGCTAACGTAATCGAGGTGGATCTTAATTCTTAGCTATAATTAAGGAAGATCTGCTCAGGCGTTTGAAGACCATCAGCTCATTTCCTACTTGATTAAAGGGTTTTAGAAAACCTTCACTGGTGCGATTGATCTATTTGATGTAGGTACTACTTCGGATTATTTCAAGACATGGTAACCTTGAACCGACGCTGTAGCTGTGGATAGAGTGTTTGGGCTCATTAGAATCGTCTCAACGAGCGGGTGTCAGATAGATGATGATCAAGGGTTTGGAGGAGGAACTGATGATGGAGCTGAGAACTGGGTAGCAGGACGTCAGGTGTATCGTACATAGTCCACGTCGTCATAAATTCACACGTGTTTTCAATTTACACTTGTTTACCTATTTAGAGATTTCAGTCTTAGTTTTGAAAATTATTTACTTTGAAAAGTCTTCTGTGAGTTTAATTTTCAACTAAGGTAGCTTTTGTAGAACATGAAAATGAACTGGTTTTTTTTCGTTCCTAGTTAAGGCCCCTTCTTTTTTGGAATAAAAGATAACTACTAACTAGATGCAGCAAATTAGCTATTTTTAACCGACTTCCAAAAAGGAGGAGGTTATCAATTCGGCCGGTATATTTTTTGTTCCGCTGATACGGTATCGCGGGGGGATGTGCTAAAGAACTAAAAAATTCTTTTGCTGCAAAACAATATACCAGCACATTAGCACGTCTTGCGGGGGTGCGGGGTGCGGGGGGCGGGGGCCGCGGCAGCGTCGCCATAATTCAATTTTCAACTTTAATTAATTCCCATTTCCGCCGCGCTCCACCTACAGCACTCCAGTAGGGCTAACATGCGCGCCACGACAAAATTTTGTCTACCCATTTATTCGTGAATTTGTATAAGATTTGACGAGTAAGTGGGTAGACAAAAGTTTCTCGTGGCGCGCATGTTAGCCCTACTGCAGAGCAACGTTTCTCCGCGCGTTATTTAATAACACGCGTCTAATCTAATAATATTAAACACAAAACACACGTAGCAACTAGCATGTGGGAACTTTAACTGTTCTACTTTTGCATTTGTCTTGAATATGTTAACTTCTTTACTCTACACAACCATCGACAAAGGACAACAGCTGACTAAAAATGATTGCATCGTGTGACCTCACCATCGCAAGCACCTCTGACTTGCTGAATTTATGGCGTTCCTGCTGCATCAACACTTTTTAATCACTAGCGAGAAAATACTAGTCAATCAGTAGATACTATCATTTTTAGACAATCCCACAGGAGGTCTCCCTTATTTACAGAGTAAACATAATCCGTTTTATACTAAATGGACAGGTCTCAATCTCGCGCTATCCCTTTCTCAATGCTCAATGCGGAAAAGGATAGCATTAGATTATTAAGGCCTCTAATTTAGTTTAGTTCAGAAATTGTTTACTCACAACAGATACACCTCATCAAGGAACATATACTTCTCTCTACTGAGAGTTATATATGTATAAGAAACCTCGACAACATCATGAAGACTTGGATGAGGCAGACTGGCACAGTACCTACCGAAAGGAATAACTCTAATAAATGAATTCAATTCGAAAGGAGACATGAAGGAGGAAAATGCAAAGAAGGAGAAGATACTGCTAAGAGTTTCTAGGGTACTAAATTTACCACTAGCCTAGCTTAAATATTTTCAGTAGGTACCTATCTAAATAATATTCGTATAGGTAGGTACGCGGATTTGAATTTGATGAGAATGGCTTCCCGCTATGTTTGCTAGTTCACTGTGAAATAAAAACACCAGCGGATTTATTTTATTTTATTCCGAAACATTTGGGACTCAAAGTGGCTTAATATGCAAATAAAATCCATTCGGTTTAGAAGGCTGGTGTGAAAAGCCAATCCCAAATGCACAATGTAAAGTCGAATTTTATTTCCATTTGGACAACATACCCTGTGTTAAATACACCTTGTCTGACTGTTTGTTACGTCTGTCGAATTCGTATTTGCTGAGGATATTGGCCCTTATCACATTTATAATCACATAATGGTTGGTAATTTCTAAGGGTTTTTCCTGGGTTAGCAGGTAGGTACCTACTTGACGCTATTAAGAGATAACAACAAAAATTAATAGCAATAATTTAAAAAAAAAACCTACTTGACGTCTTTAACTTCGTGAATTTAGGGGTATGTACTTAAAATCTTATGGGCAAGCTATCTCCTTGTCATGTTGAAATCAGTATGAGTTTCTTGGGCGTTCACTGTAGTCTGTAACATTACATAGGGGTTTTATCGTCAAAGTGTAACGATTCTGCAAAAAGGTTTAGATAATATTATGTATCATTTACAGAGATTTTGGAAAAACCCCTAACGAGATCAATCGTTTGGAGAAATTCTAATCATTTGTACAGATAAACGAAACTATCGCGCCTAATGCGCCCAAGCCCTAAAACCCCTGGAATCCAGAATTGCCAGCCAGCAATAAATTACATTCACAGATATTGAAATGATCACATTCTGATCACGTGTACTAATGTGGAGATGGATCGAAATGGAAGCTGTAAGATGAGAAATGATCTCATTTATCCGGGATTAATGTTATTTTAGCTGACGCACCTAATCCCGCCGGCTTATTGAATCCCTCATCCGACGTACGGGGGTGGGTGTACCTACTTATGGAAGCTGTGTAGGTATCTAACGTGTAGGTAGGGAATAGGGATATAGCGGTTGAATTTCCGATTAATTTTATTACAAAGGTTTCATTTGATTGGATTTTTTTTTCACAAGATACGAGCAGCTCTGGACTACGATCTCGCCTGATGAACGAAGGATATGACAATTTAAATTCAGAAAAAAAAATTATAATTCAAAATTATTTATTTCATGTTATGATATGACACGTCGAGACTCTAGCACCGGTTCGGAATGCAGATTCTATTGAGAAGAGCCGGCAAGAAACTCAGCAGTTCCTTAATTAAATCTGTTCCTACTTACTCCTAATTGGTTTTACACACCGTTTTGTCGGAACAC